>LPNX010781098.1:121929-135615 GCA_001517045.1 Pseudotsuga menziesii | reverse complement strand
TAGGTTGATCCATACTAAGGTGTTTGATGATAAAGAAATAGCAGAGTACCAACCTGATTGGAAGGAACAAGAAGCTAATGCAGTAGAATTCTATAACCTCACAATTGATGAGGATGATGACCCGCACAACATTAACATTCCTGATTCAAAAGGACACTGCGAATTACATGGACCAGCAGTCGAAGTCCCTGAAGTAAATCAGCCCTTGAAGACAAGGACAGTAAACATTGGCTCAGAATAAATGCCTAAGTACACTACCATTGGAGATTATTGGGATGAAGAAATGGTGAGTAAAGTGACCCAACTTCTCCATGAGTATCAGATCTTATTCCCGTCAAAGTTCTCAAAAATGAAAGGTATCCTTGGTGATATAGGAGTAATAAAAATACCTTTGAAAGCTGTTACGAAGCCTATAAAGAAGTGCCCTTATAGGCTGAACCCTATGTATAAAGAAAAAGTTAGGATGAAGCTAGATAAGATACTTGCTGAAGGAATCATTGAGGTTGTCGAAGAAATTCTGTTGTGGTGTCAGGAGGTGTCGAAGGTATGTATTGTGTTGAATGTCCCTATTGTGGTGAAGCTGAAGTTCATAGTTGTGCCGAAGAAGAAAGGTGTGTCGAAGCTTAAAATATGACCATTGGGAAAAATCAGATTTGGCGGCGTCGATACGTTAACTGCATTAACTACCTGTAATGATGAGATTTTGGGAAATCTAGCACCGTTTGGACAAGATCTACGGCATATCTGTCAGATTTGGTATCTTCAATGCATAGTTATGGCCGATTTGGTCGATGGATTCTATAAGAAGACACCCAGACCTGTGAACTTCGCATTATGCATTTTCTTGAGTTTTACAGACAAGTCCATGTCAGCTGATCACGAAGTTCAGGAATTGTTGATAGAATTCAGAGAGAGGGGTCTGCAGAACCTTATGAGCACCCCACCTACATCTCCACCTCACGAAGAAAACCCCCCAACACCGAATCAGCCAATGCAGACATGATCTACTAGGAAGAATTTTAAGCCAGAAGTTCATTCTAAGCAGAACGAAGACAGACACAAGCAATTAGGGAAAGCACCGGAGGACCCTGAGATGAGTCCTTCTGGTTCAGCAGAGATCCCACTTGAAGGTTTTGAAGACTTCGGTGAGGATGAGAATGTTGCATCACAGCGTCCACCATATCTTCCACATGTTTGACCAGGAGTTCAGTCACATCGGTGGATAGAAAAGTTCACATTACGCACCCTGTCGCTGCTGCAGGGTGTGACATTGGTTAGCACGATGACAGGGAAAATAGACCAGCTGAAGTACGCAGACCACGATACAAATGATCGTGGGAAATTCCCACATTTTTCACCAGGGACATACTTGCACTCTGTCCACTATCTGGAGACTGGAGTGACATTACTGGAAGTGAAACAGTGGGCTGCTGGCTTGGAGCAAGCCGGATTGTTGAAGATGTTGAATGTTCCCCACTTCGGTCGCAGTACACAGGTGACCATGGTGTTCAAAAATCTATTGGCATTGGTGCATGATGGGCACCTCTGGATCGGTAACCAGAAAATTTCCATTAATGAAGAACTCATTCACAAGATCACAGGCTTATCGAAGGAAGGGCCCGATCCTAGAATTGAATTCCTTTCAAAACATGAGGATATGAAGCTAGCACAAAGCATGAAAGACCGCTTCGGCCTGACCAAAGGAAAGCAAGGGTATCAGACCTCGAAAATTCGGCATCAAAACATTTTCTTTGCCATAGAACTCCTAGCATGCAAGATAATGCAGAAGTGCAGAATGAATGAAGTACCTACCCCCATTGTCAGTATTGTTGCGAACTATGCCGAATGCTACAGTTACAAATGGGCAGAGTACATTACTAAGGAATTCCTTGAAGATGTCTGCGATGCGTAGGAGAAAGGTAGACCCTTTCACTATTCATGGATGATAGTGCTTATTTCACTGGTACGATGGAGAGAGCCTACCGAGGTGCAGTTTGTTGATGTGCCTCCGTAGATGCCTGGCACAGCAAGGTACACATCTCTTTGGGTGTCATAGGATAAATCATCCCAGTAGATGACGAACTATGTGTTCACCTTTTATGCCATGAACATATCCTATGAGATCCTGCAAACACCGTGGCTCAGTAATGAGCTATTCTCTCAGTATGATGGAGCGGCCAACTTCAGGGCCGACATGCATCATATATTCATCCAGGCCTGCGCAGATAAAAAGCATAAATGGTTTAAATTACCATATCTGGTAAACAAGGAAGACATCCTCGTAGTAGTCAAGCAGTGGTCGGTTGAGTGGATGAAGGATGTAGGGACAAAGCCCAACATTCCAGTCCCTCCAGTCACCAATGTGGGTGCAGGCCCTAGTCAGACGCAATAGAATGACCCACTCGAAGAAAGCAAAGAACAGAGTGAGTCACAGTAGAGTGAAGGCAACCAAGGTGGAGATGGAAAATATGAAGAAGAAGAAGAAGATTAGGTCAAAACCGTCTCAGACCCCAATCGGCCAAATAAGTGCAAGTCACCAAAGGCAGAGGAAGTGACCAAACCTTAGTCTAGAAAGAAAGTGAAGGCATCAAAGGACAAGAACATTGTCGAAGAGCCTGACGTGACGATCGAAGAGCTTGATCAAGCTCTGAAAAATTCCACAAAAGTATTAACCAACAAATGGTCATAGTTTGCAGCTACGCACCTTGATGCACTCACCGGCGTAGCTCGGCAAATCTCAGATCTAAAGGAGTTAGCAGAAAAATTAGCGACTGGTGCTACAGCAAGCAGTGCCCCAGTAAGCGCGCAGCCAGATACAAGGCAATGGCCTGCCAGAGATAATAGAGGACAAGTGTTAAGTGTAGCCCTCATAATAACTGACACAGCATCTCACTCGTAGATGAGCATGACAGTTGGAATAGATTACACCAAGATGTCTATGACGGAGCTGCATCTCTTCCAATTACCAATCATGAAGGAGATCCAAGCATGAGACCGCTACTCACAAATGTAGTTGGAGAATACCACAAAGAAGAGTGAGAGCCTCGCGGCACAGTTGCGTGAAGGTGAGCAGAAGAAGAGGGAAGTAGAAAGCAAGCAGGCCACGCTGGCGCGAGTATTGGATGAGGCATGTCGAAGTCTCCCTGACTTTGACATACAGGCTGAGGAAGAGCCAAAGAAAAGAATCGCCAAGCTAAAATATTCTACATAGTAGTCTCACAGTGAAATAGAGAATCTCAAAGTAGAACATGAGGCTCAGATTGTGGAGCTTCAACTTCGCATCACTCCGGAGAGTCCACCAGAGGTAAGGGAGCAGCGTCGCTGAGATATTCAGGCCTCAACAACAAAGATCTCAGATCTTGTGAGCAACGCAGCAAAACTACTAGATGAAAGCATCGACGCCTGGGACAAACTGAAGGATAATCTAGAAGTAGAAAAGCTGCAAGAAACCATCAAGCAACGACAGATAGAGCTGGATGCAGTGAAAGCGAAAATTAAGACTTTGCATCCTATGCAGAAGATGCTCAAGGTAAAGTAAAGTAATGAACTCCAGTAGGAAATTGAGTCATGCAAAATTAAAGCAACACTGTTGGAATTCTATGCAGCCCCTTATCAACGAGGCCTTGGAGGTAAGCACTCCTGCAGACAGCCAGCTCAAAGTTCTAAAAGAATGTTGATGCAGTTGCACAGGAAAAGGTCAGCGAAGCATCAGCAGCAGCATTATAGGATTTGGTGGAGAAGGAGCAAGTAGCCGACGATATCATGCGTGGCCTCAACAAGCTGTTTACTAGCTTCGCTAACAAGATTCTCCCACCAGACAAGCAGCATAGTGTCGTGGGACGGTACACTGGTGAGTCTTAGGGGCCTATTGGGGCGCGCGCCTTAACGGTCCTTAATTTTGGTAACTCCACAGTTTTTGTGGAAGCTTGTAAGTGGAGTTGTGACTCAAAATAGTCTTAGGGCTGTTGGGGTTGAGTCAAATCCCCTCTTTTTGTAAATGTCCCATGATTTGCAGGTACCCATGGCTTAAGTCCATGATATTGTAATAGTGCACTTGTATAAATAAGGCACTTATGTAAAGGAGTCAAGTAAGGTTATAGTAGGTTCTATGATGATAATAAATTGAGGTGAAGGCCTTGTTTGGTTTAAGGTTAAGTCCCCGCTATGTGCGTGGATGACCTTTGTAGCTGAGTGCGTAGAGGGTTTTTGTAAGAAAGGTTCTACAGCTGAGTGCGCAGATCTGTGGGTAAGTGCGCAGTTTTGGGTGATTAAGAGGATCTGCAACTGAGTGCGTAGATCAGGAATGTGATTTTGTAAAGAGTTGAATATAAACACAGTTCTATGGATGTAGCCCCTACACTAGGGGTGAACCACGTACATCTTGTGTTGTGGTGGTGCTTTTGTGTTGTTTCTGTTATATTTTATTTTATGCATTGATAAGTAGATAAATGATAAAGTAAGATAACTGCTAAATATTAACTTTGCTATGAATTCCCAGTTAAGGGTTAAGCAAGAAACTGTTTGTTTATCTAACTATGAAGCTATTTAAGTAAAATACGAAGCTCTGTATTGCATGATTATTATTTGTTAAGGCTAAAGGTACAATAATATCCCTCTTCTGCTTACAGAAACCTGATTTTGCGGCACCCCATAGCTGTTTCGGGTGAGACTGCAACCTGTTCGCAGGTTGTTGCTGAAAGGGCCAACACTATGGGTCTTTTTGTTGGTGCGAAGATAATAGTATAAAACCCAGGTCTTCCCTAAGCCCAACATCCATTTAATATTCAATTGAATGAATATTGAATCCATGGATATATTTAATTGTTTATACATTGATGAATATATATGCTAGAGTAAATATAACACCATATTATATAGCATGCCTATCTTGTTAACTGTTTTTGAGAGTGAATTTCTTAAGAAAGCAAGATTGGAAAAATCTCAATGGGGATCTACTTCAACCATCCAGAATAAGGTATGACCTATGATCCCTTAGTGTTATTTAATTGGCTTCTCTTGCATATAGGAAAGGATTGGTTTCTGTGGTTTATCTGTCTATTGGGGTACACCCCAAGCCATAGGAATTTTCTCTCCATAACAATGACATATATAATTCTCCTGAACCCAAAGATCATAGCATCAAGCATGCCAAAATATGTACAATCTCCCAAAAGGTTGACTTGCAGAAGGCAGGTAGGGCTCTAACACGAAGCGAGAAGATGCGACGAAGGGGAACTGTTCTGAGACCGTCATCAACAAGAACCAAGCGGTAAAGAATGTCAAGTAGATGTGCCTTGAGCTAGATGCTCTACAATGTGGGATAAAATCAAAGGTCTTTTTCATATCCAATAATGGAATGTTGCAACTGAGAAGGCGGCATGACTAGATCTCCAACAGGAAGAAGGGATCCCAGGCTCATGTGCTTGCTTGTGATGTCATCATGGTAATCAATGAGGAAGTATGCAAGGATACTGATGGGTCATCGCCGTGTCTAGTTATCCAGCTCTATATAAATGCTACACTTCAAATCCACCAAAAAATAGAGATTAAGTGAGTGTGGAAGAGAAACTTAGAGTGTCAGTTTGCCGAAAGTTCTGAGAGTTCTAAGGAGATACGTGATGGTTGTCTGGTTCAAAAATATTGTCTATCAAGCTGTGTTGTTGGTTGTAAAATGTAGCTCTACATTCTTGCACTCCCATGATCATTTCACAAAGGATGCATCAACCATCGGGGTAGAGACATTCATTGTATTAGAGGATCCTTTCAGCATCAGCGAGGTCATGATAGGGACTTTCATTGTATTAGATGGACCTGCTGAGGTAAGTGAAGGAATTATTGTCTTATAAGATAGCCATAACCCCATGGGAATTGTACCAGGGTTTTCATGTCCCATGGATGCTCCCCCAAAACCTCCAGATGTGGTCACCGCCTCCAAATTCTCAGTACGTGATGACCATTTTTAGCGGCTACCCATAGGAGCGAATTCTCATACTATAGGGGTGGGGGTCAAAAGTTTTCATCGTCACCTTTGTGAATTCCAACTGCCAAATTTTTATGAGGTGGTGTGGAGGTCGAAGACATACCCTGTTGTATTTCTTGTAGAAGAACCCTCCTCGTGGGAGGTAGAGAGTACAAGAATGAAAATACATTCCATAGGCTTGTTACTGCCAGAAGCAATGCGGCCCTTCTTTAAATCCCCTTGTATAAGAGTGTTACCAAGAGAGGGGGGAGCTGTAAGGAAGGATGAGCATGAAATGGACACAAACTTCCTTTCCATCCTTGAGCTCATGTAGAAAGGTGTCTTTGAGAATGAAATGAACAAAAATGAAAAAAGAAGAAGACACATTGTAGACTCGACATACAGGTAAATGGTTTGGGCCCAGTCAGAAATAAGCCACCCGAAAAATGTCTTGAGACATCGTTTTCAAATCCAACAAGCTAAGAACTAGAAGCATCATGTTTCCAATTGGACCAAGCATGTGTATTTGATACGTAATGTTTGTTTGATGCATGTAAATCATGGAGGATACACCACGTCCTAGTTGGTTAGAATTTTGATCACGATTTGTAACATACTTCTTACCTTGTTTTTGGATTAATCTCAGGGGCCGTAAGCACTATAAAGAGACTCCCACAAATGGAAAAAGGGTTGGTTGGTCTTGAATCTGAAAAATGCTATCGTTTTTATGATATTTTGGAATTAAAATATAGAGCCAAGTGTCAGTCATATCCATTATAAGAATTCATGTGTGTTTCTAAATCACATTCTATACAGTTGTTTTCCTTATGTGCATGTTATTTCTAGTGCTTCTTTACGTTATGTATTCTCCATGCCATAGACACAGTGTATAATGGTTAGGAATTCATACTCATATGCTCCTGCCATTGTCTTCAATATCCACCAAATTATTTCTTCCAAAACTGGCATGGAATTCATCCCTGTGGTGCTCTGCATTAGCGGACTATCATCGTTCTGCTTATCCCACCATAACCCAAACATAACGACCGTGATTGGAGCATTATATCACTCTTGTAATAATTTTCCTATGAAAACTACTTTGCTTCCTTGGTATTTTTGACTCCATATCCCGATATATCTTCACTTTGTTTCCAACCACCAAATATTTGATATTCATCCCGTGACATTATGTCTGTCCTTCTTATACATCTGTGAGAGATCCCTCTCTAGAATCAGAGAAGCCAACTCCCTTTCATGAAGTGGTTCTCCTGTTACCTTAGGGTCCACCTTCTGAAAGCCTTAGGTGCGATCCTGGGTGCTAACAAAATGTAACACCCCAGTTTTGACCCCAAGGGGAAGTGGAATGTGGGATGTGGTTTTGACCCCATGGTATTGAAATTGTACATGAAGTATATATTATGAGAATCATGCAAAGGAGATTAAGGAAAAGGCCCTACCAGTGATTTGGTGTCTTGTGTATAAATGATCAAGGTTGATGCCTCAGGTTATGGTGCTAAGTCAAGCACAACATATTTTTGAATATCATGTAAACACTTAATTTAATAAAATGCCATAGCTAGCTATGCATTGCAAAGTGAAAGAGATGCAGGCATGCTTTCACAGAGGAACAAAGAGGGATCACACCAGTATATTCCAAGAGAGTGATTGTAGGTTCAATCTTGACAAACCCCGGTCTAATTAGTCGAGAATCCTTTGCTCATTTGTTATCCAAGTCACCCAAGTGGATGCATGATAGAATAAATCCTTTTGGATAGAAATTTTGTGCCCTCTAGCTGATGTTAAACAACTTGATAGTTGAATCAGTGAAATATTTTTGGGTCATTGGATCTGTGTCCCAACAAGATCAATGGTGGACTCCAAACTTGATGAAGGGGATTGCTAGCACCCAAAATCACACACAAGGTTGTATCAAGGCAGATCTCGAGGTAACAGCAAAACCACTTTAGAAAAGGGAGTTGGTTCCTCCAATTCCAGAGAGGGATCTCTTAGACATACATAACAAGGCCAAATTTATATTGTCACAAGATAAGTATCAAACATTGGTGGTTGGAAACAAAAGGAAGAGCTATTGGGCTATGGAGTAAAAACTAATAAAGAAAATAGAACAGTTTGCATGGGAAAATGTTCACAGGATCAAGGTAGTGCCTCGATCATCATCGTTGTATTTGGGGTTTGGTGGTAATGGCAGAAAGTTGATAGTCCACTAAAATGGAGCATCGTAGGGATGAATTCCATGTCAGTTTTGGAAGAAACGTTTAGTGGATATCTGAGACAATGGCAGGAGCATATAAGTATGAATTCCTATCCATTATACACTAAGTCTATGATATGAAGAGAAACATAAGATAAAGAAAAACTAGAAATAACATGAACATGAGAAAAGGAAGCACAGACTGTAATTCAGAAACACACAGGAATTTCTATAAATGCATATAACCAACATTTGGCTCTGTATATCAATTCAAAATTTTTACAAACATAATAGTCTTGCAGATTCAAAACCAACCAACCCCTTCTCCCTCTATGGGGAGAAAATTTATAATGTCTCACACCCTCTAAACTGACCTCAAAGTCAAAATTAGTTACAAATTGAAGAACAAACTTCTAACAAACTCTAACATGGCATATTTACCAGGATTTACATAAAAAAAAAATATAATGCAGAGTGCTCAAAAATAGGCTTAAAATCACCTCCTACATATCCCGGGTAGTGATAGTTGTGTGAAATATGAGAGATTTTATTGTGATTGACCATGTTCCCATCAAAACCCATGTCGTTTTTTTCTCTAATTCACCTCCAACTCCCCAAGATCTGATTTTGAAACTGATGACTCAGACAGTAAAATTCAAATTTCAAGAAAATACACTCTAAATATTCTTTCAATTATCCAAATATGTGATACGTCTGTAAAAAATGAAGGAGGTTTTTGAATATTTTTCTGTGCTAAACAAAAACCTCTCTCTATTTATTAAAATGCTTCCTAGTTGGCGGAAACAGTTCACTGGACTTGAAATAGTCATTCGAAAACCTAAAAAGTTTCCTTCTGAATATGGATTCAATTCTCCCAAACCATAGCAGCTGTGTGAAAACTAAGAGATTTTATTATATATAGGTATGCTGGGAAGAAAAAACTCTCTTGGTTTCTCAAAATTCATCTTGGTTTAGCAGAAATAGTTCTCGAATGTTACTAGCTCAAAATGTCATTTTCAAAAAACTTGTCCAGCTGCTTAAAGAACTTCTTCTCACCACTTGTTGAATTTATGCTATAAATAGTTCCATATTTATACTAATCCTTTTTAAACTTAAACCAATATAACTTTCCCTGGTGGGAAACTTTCTAAATCATTTATTTGTTTGATTAAACCAACTCATGCATTGACTTGTCCACCATGTATACAGATTTGATGATTTTTAAAGACTTAAACAAAAAACACCTTCAATCTGCAAAATCAGTATGGGCGGTTGATTTCTTGGTCAATCAACAGGATGAGGACGCGTGGTTCATGATTTCAATAGAGGCATCTCTATTTCACCAATTTGAAAACTTCTTTTCACCGTGCAAGTTGATGTAGTGAAATTATTTCATGACGTTGGATCTGTTGGGTATCAATCAGAACCGTCCATCTCATCTATTGTGTAACCTCATTTTGAAAATGGTTTCAAAACATAATTCAGCTTGTCCTTTTATCAACGAAATTTATTCTGGTCAATGGATGTTATTGAGTCTTTGATCTGCCCTATTGATTGCTAAAAAATAGGCTTCAAAGCCCCACCTTCACCTCACAAATAGCGATATCTATGTAAAACATGAGAGGTTTTTATAGTAGTACCATGTTCCTGAAAAAACCCATGTTCCCATTTCTCCATATTCCCCTCTATCTCTTCGGGATATTCCTTTGAATTGGATGACTCAAACGGAATTGCGAAATTCTAGAAACTTTCCCTTTGAAGATGTATTTGATTCTCTCAATCCATGGCGCCTATGTAAGAACTAAGAGAGGTTATTGTATATGAAACTTTTAGGAACAAAATCCTCTCTCAATTTCCCTAAATTCTTCTTAGTTTGGTGGGAACAGGTCGCACAAGATAATGACTAAAATAGTCATTTCACAAAAAATGTGTTTTGCAGCAATGTATGAAAATTTGCCCATTTCTACAAATTAAACCATGAGCACTTTCCACCAATGAAATTAGTATGGACCGTTGATCGACCTATAACAAGATCCGGTCCATCCAATTGTGGGTCTTGTACCCTAATTTTGTGGATCCAAAAACCTCCTTTGTCCATGCGCTTTTGAAACAGCAAAATGTCTCTTGGACAATTTTGGCAGCTTGTGGGTTTGTGTATTTTCAAAATATCCTATGGTAATATCCCACATGTATAAATTTAAAAGAGATTCACATTGTTTTAAGTCTCTTTAACATTCAATGTAGAGTAAGCAACAAAGCAATACAGTATCCCTTGTGTGCTCAGCACTTAGAACTTGACGGAAGGCGTTGATTTGTGGTCATGGTGGGACCCAATTTCGACTTGGAATTTTAATTGCTTGCACTTTGACTTGTTTTCTTTTTCATGTGGATTGTTGCATGGCCATTGGATTGAGCATCCTTTCCATAATACCTTTTATATAAAAAATTGCCTCTATTTTATAAAACGAATTTTGTTTTTATAAAATATAAACATTTCCCTTTGTAACATGCTAGGCCACCTTATATATTTCAACAATAAATGATTTGGCCATTAATTTAATACAAGCTTTCTTTCTTTTCTTTTTGTTCAAATATTTTTCAAGCTTAATTTTCTTGCCAAACCTAGAAACTTTGATAAACGGCGAAGCAAGCAAACCTGGAGCTGCTGAATTGTTGATGAAAGTTTAAATTTGAAAACAATAACACCAACTACAACATAAATAAATCAGTGCATGGTCATATGATATGAAAATTTGCAGACCTTATCTCTCCTCACATTGTTCGATACCTCCCCAACTACTTAGCACGAAAATAGTGCTAACAGGGATTTCATAGGAATTTTGTGAACATGAAAATTTTGGTAAGTCATGCTAATTAAATCATAGAAATAATTGTGCATTGTTGATCTGTTGGATGGTCAATCCCAGCTGTAGATATTTTCAAAACTTACCCGTTCATTAACCCATCCACCCTGGTTCATCCCAGTGCTCGATCATTCAATTTTCTTGCAGGAAATTGGTTGAGGTAGTTAATTCCTTGGGCAAAGTAAGCCATGGATGTTGGTTTCATGACTGAGCAATCCTGCAGTTTGCAAAGATTGTGTTCTTGCTTCTGAAGCAAGAAAACTAGAATTGCACGCCCATCCTATCAACCCTATCTTAATCTAAACATTATGGTCATTCAATTCATTCTACCATTTGATCCAATCGATTGGGGATTGATCACTTTCCTGAGTTGTGAAGAAGGTTATGTTCATGGTTGTGCAGTGTAGTTCACTGATCAGTGTGCTTCAGTCCATCTACATTCAGGTTGTTGAGAGTTGCGCATGTTACACCTTGTAGTTCATGGTTGTGTTACACCATTTCCCTGTGTTATAGAGTGTTTGAAACCCTCATTGTGTGTTACAATGTGGAGTGGAAACTTGTTTTCTCTGTGTTACAGAGTGATATGCTAACTTGTTTCTCTGTGTTACAGAGTGGAGTTTATGTTGTTGTGTTTCCCTGTGGTTTGTTGTATTGTGCACCCTGGTTTGGGTAAGACTTGTATACAATACTTAGGGGTGGAAGAGATGATGAATGGTCTTGTTAAACCTAGTGTAGAGAGGAAGCTCACCTAAAAAGATAAGAGTGGCTCATGAATCTTCTATGCACACCCTAAAAAGAACTAGAAGGGAAGGCATATCCTGAAGGACTGTGTAGTAGACAAGGGGATGATTCCTTGTGTTGGGTGTGGAAGTATCATGGATTCTAGGCTAGATAGATCTTGTGGAGGTGTCCCTAACTCTTGAATGATCCACTAGGCTAGCCATTCTTCCTCCCCACTACCTAGTAGCCTCGAAAAACCCAATGGTAGTTGGCTTGGTTGTGTCTTGTTGTGAATTTTAGCCATGTGTGTAACCCTTGGTTGGACACCCTAGTAAGCCCAACTATATGATTTCTTAGATGAGTAAGCATGAGAATCCCATCAATTATTTGGATTGGTTGGTTCCAAATGTGAATTTTCACTTGACTATGTGCAGTCTAAGAAACACACCTATTATTTGGCTTGTTGGTCGTAGCCTGATAAGCCCAATTGTGTATTGGCTTGGCTGGATAGTCTGAGGAACCCAACTGTAGGTTGTCTTCAATGTCATTGTTGATGTGTTCTAGTAGTGTGTGATTATGTTGTTCCCTAGTTCCTTTTGGATGTCATTCCTAGCTCGAGGGTGGCAGTGGTGTTGAGAGATGAATGAACACACTTGCCTATGGTTGGGTCGAACGTTGTACATAGCCTGTTGCAGGACAACTTCATCTTCAAATATAGTATCTATGGTATTCATGTTTATGCTATGTATTTGCCTATGAATGAATTAAATATGATGATGAATGCTTGTTAATGATTTAGTAGAGTTACTATTGATTATATGTTTCTGAATTTGCATTGGTTTATTCCTTGTATGCGCAATGCATTTTTATTATGATCATGAATGCTAGAAGCCTGGTTAACAGAGTCAGAATGCATCTGACTATGTGTTTCCACACCCTGGAATCCAATTGTGAAAGGATAATATTAGGAGGTGGAAGAGAGAAAATGAAATAAGGAAGAATGTTGGTTTTCCATACACCAGAATCCTCCTACAGAATGGCGGAAGGTGGGAAGCGGAAAAATGGCTAAATGTTCCAAGGAAGAGTTGGAGCTTCGATTTCCAAGGTTGAAAATTTAGAAGTCAGGAATCGATAGAGCAGAAAAATTCCAAGGTAGAAATTTTATGTTTCCATCTCCAAGTTTCAGGTACAAGGCGAAAAAGAAAATGTTGGAAGTACAAAGAAAGGTGAAGGTAGAAAGTTGAGTTTCTACTTCCAAGTTCTGGATGGAAGGTAGAAGGAGAAAAATTGGTTTGATGTTTCCATCGTGGTTTGAGTTTTGGGTTTTCGAGTTTCAGGAAGATGGCAGAAATGTGGAAAGCAATTAATGATTTCATCATGTTTTGAGTTTCTGACTTCCAAGTTCGAGGTAGAAGGTGGAAAAGAGGAAGGTTAATGCTTCCATCATGTTTTGAGTTCTGACTTCCTAGTTACTAGCGGAAGGAAGAAAGGTGGAAGGAGGAAGGAAGAATCAGGATGAAGGGCTCTGTCAAACATTATGTTTTCGACTTCCGAGTTCTAAAGGCGGAAGGTGGAAGGTGAAAGGCAAAACCATGGTTGAAGGACTCCGTCAAATGTTATGTATCTGACTTCTAAGCTTCGAAGGTAGAAGGGTGGAATATGGAACGTGGTTTTGATGACCTCGTCGCACACTATGTTTCTGATTCGCTATTCCGCAACAGAGGGCGAAAGGGGAATGTGGAAGGAAGAGGGAGGAAAGGATAGGTTATGTGTGAAAGAGGTGTTTCTAGTTGTAGAAGAGATATATCAAGGGGAAAAATGATTGTTACAGTGGTTTCTAAGCCTAAGAATGAATGTTGAAGTGTCTGTTAACATCCATGCCTATGTTTCGAAAGGAAAGAAAAGGTTCTCGAAGTAAAATTTTTAATTTA
>LPNX010781098.1:98553-111313 GCA_001517045.1 Pseudotsuga menziesii | reverse complement strand
GAGAGAGAGAATGAATGAGGCGTTGGCATGTTAGGGAGCGAGAAGAGTGGGGTTAGAGGTAGGGATAAGAGGAGGGGGGTTAGTAAGAGTTAGGGGGAATAGGGGGTGGAAGGGGGGGGGGAATAAAATAATAATATTATTCTTATAATTGGAAAAATAATCAAATGTAAATTTATAGGCTTCGACAATGTGAAGAGGCTATAGTCTTACAAAATGTATGCACGTTTTGCATAAATATAACACGTGCGTAATTATGTTTGGGATAAAGACAAATTTGAATTTAAACACAATGCATACATGTTTAGTGACACTATGGTCGAGCCTCCACCCATGCTGGTGTGGCATTCTTATACCTACGTGTCTACTTCAGAATTTGCTTTGGATTCATCATGCCTATTCTTTGGAGTATGATAAACCATGGATAATTGAGCATTACATCCAAATTTTCAATATGCTCATGTTTAGTCATTGGTTATAGTATGTTGCACACCTCTATTTTTTATGAAATTTTAGAAACATGTTTGCTTTTTTTTGCAAATTCCAAATATGTAATTTTTAACAAGAATATATAATTTTCTCTATTTTTTTTTATTTATCTTGTGTAATCACTCCTCGACTCAAAAAACAAATTGTTAGTGTTTCGTCCATAACTCTTTCGTTTCTCAACCATTTTGAAAAAAACAATTATGGTGCACTAAAGAACACCGACCTCTACATGCTATAAGAAAACCATTTCCAAATATTTGCATTAATGCATTCAAATGCTGCACCCATAATTGACATACCATTTTCGAGGTTTGATCACTTAGATAATTTGAAAATATATATTTTAAATTTTGGAAAAATAGTCATGCACTAGGGCTATGTGTTCTCTATATGTCTACCAGTTTTTGTAAGTTGATTCCATCATTTAGGCACTCAAAGGATGCACTCAAGAAAAAACATATACCTTATAATTTGTCCCAAAAATTTAAAAAAAAAACGTCTATTAAAAAAAAATCTAACTTTAGATAGTTAAGAACATTTTCAATATAAAAAAATTATATATTCTTAAATGTCATTCGATTTTCTACATTTCATTTTTTTTTACTTATTGCAAGATTCGTTATGTAAATGTCTCAAAATATCCACTTAAGTTGATGGATGCTTGTTCTTTTCAATTTTCTATTTCATCTATTGTGTCAAAAAAGACCCTCATTAACTTGTACACACCCTCTATTCTATATTAACTATGAGGAAAGAGATATATATTCCATTGGGTATGAGAAAGGGTAAAGTTTATTCTATATTAACTACGTGGAAAGATATATATATTCCATTAGTTATGCGAAAGAGTAAAGTCTTAATGAATGGAATTTATAATAAATTACTCAAAGTTGAGTTTATTAGTTAAATAATGAGTTTATTAATTTTTTCATGAGCCAACTATCTCTCTTATTTGCACGATTAAGATATGAGAGCTTATATTAATGAAAAAAATAGAGATATTTGAAGTCTACTCTTCATTATTAGTGTAACGGAAGTTGAATGTTGAAAGTTAAATTCTAGGTAATTACGAGTTAGAAGATTCAAAGAAGTATTTAATTGTCATCAAGGCTTGGCTTTTAGAAAGAAAAATAACATATTTAATAATTATTTAAATTGTTGACAACACATAGCTTGAATTGGGATCTAGCACCGCCATAGGTATTTATATGTTGTTTGTAGCCCTTGTTTTAGTTATAAGAATAATAAAGTCTCCTTTGTAGTTTAGTTGGTAGAGAAAATTTAAACTTATCGTTATTTATGAAACCCAAATTAAAATTGTTAAAAGCTCTCTGTGATTGTATGAGGGATTTTATGGGAGAGTGAAGAAGAAAAATCACAGCGTATGTGTTGTAGATTGTAATCCTTCATTTGTGGATAGAATAATAAAGCTCGGCCGATAAATTATTTGTGGATCTAGCCCATTTTTTGGGTGAACCACTTATATTAGTGTCTCTCTTGTATTTGTTTCTTATGTTTTTTATTTCTGCATTTCAAGTTATTGCTCTACAATTATTTTTAAGACTTTGAAGCATGTTGTTGGCTATGTTACAAGATTAAATAGAATAATAGTAAAGTTGTAAGGGTTCAACATTACATATTTATCGTAATAGATACTATTTGTATATATTTAACAATGAATTGATAATTATTACATTGACAGGCTTACATTATATATGGAGTCTAACCTATGAATGGGTGGACCTTGAAAAGAGGTGACATTTTACCATTAATGCTAATTAACCTAATTGTTAAATAAATTAATAATAATAATAATATACTATTTAGGTATATTATAAGTCATCCTTCTCTGAAAAGGTTCGTCCATTAATCTTCTGATGTGTGTGCTACAACTGAAATTATTGCCACGAATAATGATTCCACGGTTTAGTAGTTCTTGAAATATTTGGTCGCATTTCCATTCAAATCTTTTTATGCATATGATTCTGTAGATGAACGCATAACAACTATAAGAAGTATTCTTCTCACCTTCTAATTCGATGGTTTTCTTTTGACCTTCTATTTTGATGTATATTTTTTATATTTGTGCATGCTTTGATGCGGTTTTCTTATTTGTATTGGAAACTACTAATAATGTACTTACTTCTTTGTTTGAAAAGCTTGTATTTATTTGTTCTCTAGGAAACTTTCAAAATTCTAGAACATCTTGAGTTGTGAATACTAATAGAATGTTCATTTCATCATTTGTCGCACCACCCTATGGGTTTTGTTCTTCTACATTATCATGATTAAGTTCATCTTTAACACTTTTATTTACATCATTGCATTCTTCTACAACTTAAATTCTTTCATAATTGTTTAACATTGACTTCATTTTTAACAGTATTTTGTGCTTTATCATTACAATATACGACATCGTCAATTAATTGACATTGTGATTTTCAATATCATCTACATATTTCATATTCTTGTCTTCTACCTTTCTGTTTTCCACATCCTCGTTATCTTCTTCCTTAACAAGTCCTTGTTCTGGGGTTTCACTAGACAATTTTATATATTTTTCACCTAGCATATTAATGTGCATTTCTTCCCTACATTTTAAGAAGCCACAACGAACTTCCGGTAGGCGCGTCTACTTTTTATTAAGTATCCCATTTTTAGATTTGTAGTTGGGATGCCTTTTACTACCCCACTTGGTGTCTGGTTGTATGGATATTTTGTGAGGAGGGACATAAGGAGTCATTCGACTAGGATTCCTTTCTTTCATGGGGGTAGTAGCGATTTTATATTCATCCCTACTTCAGTACATAGGAGTTGTAGTAGTCCCTTGTTCCTCTTGACTTCGTACCTCGAGATTCACATTTACGTCTTTTGTTGAGGGTGTAGATCCCATCACTTCTTGACCTAAGAACTTGAAAGTTGTAACATATTCTTCTTTTCTAACCGTAGTTGCTTCTTTGTTATGAGAGTCAATGCAGATCCCCTCTCTGCTTGAACTAAGAACTTGGGATTTGACATAGCTTGTTCCATTATTATAGGAATCCCTTCTTCTGACATAAGTGTTGATGCAGACATCATCTCTATTCGGTCTGAGCACTTGGAAGTCACACCAACTTATTCCTTGATTCCATTTTCTTCTATCATGGATGCAAAATCAATTTCCAACTCTTTGTTTGGAAATTATGGGGGCATAACCTCTTCTTCTATCTTAGGTGTCATAGCAGCTTGCATTCCCTCTCTTGAAAAGTGAGATGCCGCAACATCTTTCTCCTCCAAATGACATGAGGGGAAGGACTGACGTGTTTCTATTTTTTCCTCTTTTGGTTGTTGTATTATCAAAATTTCTATTTCTTCAGCTAATTCTTTTATATATTCATGTAGAACTTGCTCCGCCACATTGATATCAGATATTTTTGCTTCAAGCCCTCTAGGTTTAATTTTTTAACATCCATTTAAAGTCATTTTTAAATTCTTGAGTTGGTTTTTCTAGTTTGAAAAACGGATAAAGACCTTTATTGAAGACCATTTTGTCTTGCTCAAAATCTTCAATAGTAATTATTAATTAACTAATTCATAATATTGTTATTACTATTGTTATTTTAAGCTATATATGTTTGAATATATAGTTTTTTTTGTTTAATTTTATTATTACATTATTATACTATTATAATTTTTTTTAAATAATGGGATTTAGGGTTTTAATTTTTAATAATAATAATAATAATTATAATTATAGTATAATTTGTTTCTATTTTTTATTGCAGAAATTTATAGAAGGTTGAGCCTGGAAGTGGCGAAGGTGGGGAGCAGCCGGAGAGGGTAACAACCATATGCGTGGAGCAGTGGGAATCGAGCGCGAGCAATTGGAGATTGCAGAGGGAACGAGCTAGGGTAGTACAGCGACATGAGGGGTAGAGGTAAGGGAGGCACGGATGCAGAGAGGAGCGGAAGAAGTTGTTGGAATGCAACAAGCGGAGGATGGATGGCGACCGAGGATATGGAGCGTTGGTGGAATTTTTTTCTATGCCAGGCGTGAAGAAAGAGGCACAAGGGTCATGGTAGTCTAAGCGATGAAGGAAAAGAAAGGTAGTCACTCGGGTCTGCGCCAGGAGTGAAGAGAGAGGCACAAGGGGAATGGTTGTCTACGCGATGAAGGAAAGGAAAGGTGGCTTTAAGTGTGGGGAATGATTATTTGGAGTCTGAAGAAGGACGTGAAGGGAGGTAGGAATGAGATAAGGATTTGGAGAGCAGTCTCAGTGAGGAGTCTTAGTGAGGAGTGTGGGCGACTGCGGAAGTCACAGTCAGGAGTGTGCGGAAGTCTGCGAGTGGAAGAATGGGGAGTGGAACGTGAGAGTGAATGTACACGGATCCAACGGGAGAGGGAGAGAAAAATGGGATTGTAGGGATGAGGAGAATCGCCAGGAATATTTTGAAGTAGACTTGACCTTAAGATACCAGTTGTAAGTGTTGATCTTTACATAATTATAATAATAGATCATATTTGTGTATATTTTATAATGAATTGGTAATTGTTAGATTATTAGAGCCAACCTAGGAATGGTCAAACTTTAAAAAGAGGTGACCTTTGATCATTAATACTAATTAACTTAATTGTTAAATAAATTAATAATAATAATACTATATTATTTAGGTATATTACAAAAGTTGTATCACCAAGATGGTTAAAAGTTTATTAACAACTCCTCATAAATGGTTCCTATGAAGCATAGAACTACGATAATCCCCTTGTATTTGTATAAATATATATGGATGGTTTTGTTGTGATTTTTTATGTGGTTCCAACTTTGTTTAGGGGTTAAGTACTATTTAGCACTCTTAATATGAATTGATATGTTAAGTAACTAGTTTCTTAGATAATCCTATCTTAAGAGGCAATTCCTTTTTATGTAATGGAAAGCTATTAATGTGGAATGATGATCCGGGGTTTTTATATCATCAAGAATAGTATTTTCATTTAATGTTATACAAATCTTAAAAAGCTAGATAGATATTTTGATATTAAAGATAGTTCTTTAAATATATATATATTCAAGTGAAATAGATTTGACATAGGCTTATTTAAAGAAGAATCTATGGCATTTAAATTATTAAACTTGTGTGAAATTAGTTAAATATTTGGAGGTCTTTTAAAAACTCCAACTCTTATGTTTTGAACAAAATATTGTGATGTCGTAAGCCTCTTTAGCACTTAAACATTATGTTAATTGACTATGCTTAGTGATGATGAGATTAACATCATGATTAAGGAAAAATTTAGCACCCATTCTCCCAATTTGTTTATAGAGGATATGGGGAAAACCTAGTATGGAAAAACCAAACATCAATAACAAATTTATTATTGGTCCTTATCCAACTAGGCCAATGCCACCAAGAGAATCTCTCCTGCTCACTTTGGCACATTACAATGGAGGATTACAGCCATATTCATAAGGTTCTTTACATGTAAATACATCCTTGCCCATTCCCAACCACTTAAACCGTTCCTCATTCCAAAGTAAAGGTTAACCCTAACATGTAAATGTCCATGGTTAGGTATAGAGAAAACCAAATCATTTGTGAAAAAAAACATTTGAATATATGTTTAAAATATTCAATTGATGGTAAAATATTTCTCAAATTCCAATTTATTTTGGAAATATAGATTTTGGAATTTTATATGGGTTATTTTACTCATTAACTGCTCTTAATATTCATTATTAGTTTTAAATACATATCAGTAAAGTAGTTTTTGGAAAACTGTTTGATTATATGTTTATTAAAAAGTATGTTACTCATCTCATTCTTCTCATGATATTTACTTTACGTTGAAATTACTTAAGGAAGGTGGCAACTTCCCTCTCAAGTAGGAATACTTATTAGACATTTTTGTAATTAAAAAGGGTTTTCACCTTAAGAGACTTCATCCACGTGCTTGGTAGAGCCATTGTTAAAATGGATATACACTAGTGCTTTACAAATATATAAATGCTATTGATAAAAAGATAATTATACATTTATTCATTATAAAAAAATGGATCATAAACCTTTACAGAACTTTATAAAGATCTGGCATGAAAAGGTAAAGCTAATTTCTCTAAAATTCACCATCGATCCAATATTTTGTTTTATCATTCACTTCATAGTATCTAGTTACATAAAAATTTGTCTCTGATAGAGACATTGTGACAATTTCTTCTTTCATGTTTTCTTGATCGAATCTCCTTAGGTTCTCCAATACTAATGGACACCCGTACACTCTTTTTTTTTTAGTATTGTTGAGACTCAAATAATTCTCCCACTACATATTTAATACTTCACATCTCATAAAACTGAGTATTTTCAATGAAGGAATTTCACCTTCTTTATTTAATACTTCACATCTCATCACACTTAGTACTTTCAATGAAGGAATTTCACCTTCTTCTATCACTGGTAACTCTTCTAATTCATCTAAATCAAACAATGAAAATATCTCTAACAAACAAAATACCCCCATTTCACCAAATTCTTTTGGAAACTTCTGCAAGTTAGGATAGTGTATTATCTCTAATGGTTTTAAATAACTAAATTTATTTAAATAAAACCCTCTTACATTCCACAACCCCATAATTGAAATTTGCTCAAATTTTGAAATTCACAAAAATTATTACTTCCCACATAGCAATTTATTAATTTTAACCGTATCAATTTTGACATGCGAATCATATCATCCGGTAAACTTTCCATCATCGTGAAAATTAACTTGAGGCTTTCCATTTGAAGTATTCTCCCTAATATCCCTTCAGTAATTCTTTCTCTATTATTTTGGAGTCGTAATGTTTTCGGTTGCCTTAAACCGCCCAAATCACCAATGGAATCCATTCTTCTCCATCTCTTATTTTGGTTGTGTTTTTTCAACAAAGCAGTATAATCAGTGATGCCCAATAGCTGCAAAGAGGTAATCCTTGAAATACTACAAGGCAGATATTGTAAATCTGCACAGGCGTAATGGTGCAGATACTTGAGGGATATCAACTTGTGAATATAATCCGGTAATTCTGTGATTTTAGAACCATGAAGATCAAAGATTTCTAGGCTTACCAGATTTGTAACCGATGCAGGAAGCTTTGTCAATTGGGAAATATGACTTATTCAATGGTAGACTTGATTTATCGTGCATTCATAAACTATTCTTTCCATGTTTACTTTAACAGAAAGTCTTGCGACCAAAATACTTGTGACGGAATTAATGTGGTAGAGTTACTGCGACTGAATTTTCACCGTGCTTAATTTTACCTCGACAGACTCACTTGGTTCTGAACGGATTTTACTGCGACGAGATTTAGGTTGCGAGCAACTCTTGTGCGACCAACTTTCACTTCGACATAACAACTTTATATTTCCTAGTCAAAAAACTTATGTTATGAAAAACATTTTTCACCCACGGTTATTTGGGATAAACTACAACACAACTATATTATGACTCACCCACAATATCATATAACCAAATATTAAATAAGATTTGTGTCGAACACTGTAGATAAAAACTATAAATTTTACATAGTGAAATAAATATGGATTTTTTGTGTCTTTCACGAGACGGTAGATGAAAACAACATTCAATTGAGTAAATATGGAGAAGATGTGAAGCTAAATGAAACTTGCACTAAACCATAAACTATGGATTTATATATCTTGTTGCGGCATTACAAAGAACTACAGCCATAAATACAAACTTGAAAATTTACAAGGATGTTTCACCTTTTATAGAGCTTCGGCTCTCGACACTTTCACAAAACACAGAAGCTTGAGATTAAAACTCTTCACAAAGTTTTTCCTCTTCTTTTTCCCACTTCTCTTTTTTGTATCTCTCTGTATGTGTGTCTGTCTCTTTCATATGTTCACAATATGTGTGTGTTATGTATTCACAATCTTCTTCTTCTTATATAAAAAAACTTCTACTGACATACATTAAAGACTGTAATAACTATATACCTAGAAACTTCACTTCAACAATTTAATTCGATTCAATTATATACAAGAGAAATGAACACTTCATCTTGTCAGGCTGTATGACATAAAATGACCTACTACAGACTCTGACAGAGTAAGCTGATTTGTTATTCGGATCGACGACTAATTAATATTTCCAACACTCCCACTTAATTATGAGCAGATCAGAATTTTAAAACAAAATATTACAAAATGTTTCAAAGCTAAAACTTGTTTTGTTCATGACAAAGTTTATTGAGCAGAACTTTTCATTCCTAAATAACTTTGCAGATACTGGAATGAATCCATTTCCAATGGTTTTTTAAAGATGTATGCAAGATGATCTTCAGACTTGCAAAATTCTAAACCAATTTCTTTATTGCTCACCAATTCCCTGATGAAATGATACCTTGTGTCGATGTGTTTGGTTTTCTTGTGAAACACATGATTCTTTGATAATGTAATGGATGAATTCTTGTCACAAAAAATGGTTGCTAGTTCATGTTGGTTCTGTGATAGGTCTTTTAGCATTATCTGCATTTAAATGAATTGACATGCAGCGCTTGTAGATGCAACATACTCTACTTCTGTTGAAGACATAGTTACTATGGGTTGTTTCTTCAAATCCCATGACACAACACCTGTACCAAAATTAAATGTGTACCCATACGTGATTTTTCTCTCATATTTGTTTCCTCCATTGTCACTGTCAGTGTATCCAATGAGCTTAAAAAATTCTAAGGTTGAATACATTATTCCAAGGTCTTTTGTACCATTTATATACCTCATAATTGTTTTTCCTCCTTTACAATGAGACTCTTTTGGTGACTCCATGAATCTTGAGATCAGACTTACTCCATACATGATGTCTAGTCTTGTCATTGTTAAATACATAAGGCTGCCAAAAATCCTTTTAAACAATGTGGGATCTACAATTGATCCATCATCATCTTTGCTCAATTTTAAACCTAATATTACTGGTGTTGGGGAAGACTTGCAATTTGGCATATTGAATATTTTTAAAATTGTACTTACATGCATAAACCGCGATACAAAAATACCACTTTCAGACTCCTAGACTTCAATGCCCAGAAAAAAATTTCATCAGCCCCAAATCAGTCATTTCAAATTCACTTTCCATGACCAATCTAAATTCTTTTATGCCAAAATCACTAGTAAATATTAAATCATCTAGATACAGGAAGATGATTAACATGTTACCTTTCTCATTCACTTTGGTGTACAACGTAGGCTGAATTTCAGTTATGTGAAATCCATTCTCAATCAGATAGGAATCAATGCGATTGTACCAACATCTTGGATATTGCTTCAAGCCATAGAGTTCATTTTTAAGCATGTACACTTTTTTTTCTTGTCCTGGAACTTCATAGCCTTATGGATGTTCCACATATACTTCTTCATCCAGATACCCATTCAAAAATGTTGGTTTAACATCCATTTGATAAAAAAGACATTTGTTTTGTGCAGCGATGGCCAAAACTATTATGATTGTATCCATTCATGAAACTAGTGCAAAGGTTTCATTGAAATCTATGCCAAGATGCTGTGTAAACCGTCTTGTTACCATTCTTTCCATGTGCTTCTACACATTCCCATCAACATATTTCTTGGTTTTGTAAATCTATTTAACATTGATTACATATTTATCTTTTGGTACATCTACCAGGTCCCATGTCTAGTTTTTCTCAATGCATTCTATTTCTTCATATATGGCTTATGACCATACTTCTTCTTCAACAACCTCCTCAAATGTTAATGGATCATCTATTTTAGAAAACAATGCAAAGAGAGAGAAGGAATTTTGTGTACTATCTTCATATATTTCACGTCGATGTTTTTTCTTCACCGGATCTATTGGTGTCGAACTACTTGATGGAGTGTATTATCCTCATGGTGTGCTTGCCGACGTAGCTTGAGTTGCGACTTGTGTTGGATTTCCTTGTGTTGAACCATGTCGTGATGTCATGGGAGGGAGTCGATGGTTCTGCGACCTGTTGGATTACATGTGGTGTTTGAACTACTTCCTCCATCATGTCATCATGCTTGACATTCGACACAATATTGACATTATTCTCGACGGTTCCATCCCATGATTCATTCTCGATGAATTGAATGTCATGGCTGATGATTACTATCCTTGCAACGAGATCATACAACTTGTATGCTTTTGTGTCTTCAATGTATCCAACAAAAATACATTTATGTCCCTTGTTTTCTAATTTCTTTCTCAACTCATCTGGTACATGAGCATATGCTACATAGCCAAAAACTTTTAAATGATAAACACTATGATTCATACCTATCGATGCATCTTGAGGAACTTTTTTCTCCACACTCTTTTTTGGACATCGGTTTATAATATATATAGTAGCTGCAACTGCTTCAGCCCAATATTCATTTGGAAAATGCTTGGTTTCCATCATGTTGCGCGCCATCTTCGTAATGGTTATGTTCTTTCTCTATGTGACACCATTCTACTAAGGTGTATACCGCACAACGAATTTCTTTTGCATTCCATGGGTTTTGCAAAAAATTAGAAATTCATTTAAAACATATTCACTGCCTATCTACATCCTTAATATTTTGATGTGGTGACCACTCTATTTCTCCACCAGTGCTTTGGACTACTAAAAACAAATAAACGCATTAAATTTATGCTTCAAAAAGTATACCCATGTTTTTCTTTAGTAGTCATCAATGAAAGTAAGAAAATAATGGCAGCCACATATGGATGATGTTTGCATTGGGAGACAAATGTCAGAGTGCACGATATCAAGTGGTGTGTGTGCTCTGTATGACTTTCTTACTAGAAAACTCTCTCTATGATGCTTGCCAAAAATGTAGCCTTCACAAACTCTGTCTGGTTTGTCGATCAATGGAAACCCTTTTACCACATTCTTTTTCTGTAGTAGCTTCATCCCACAAAAATTTATATGTCCAAATCTGAAATGCCAAACCCAAGAATCATCCTGAACTTCTGTTTGAAATGTTGTGTGAATTTTAACGCTGCCATATTCTTTCTTGTCGCATTTTATGACTGCTTCTTCACTTTCTGCTTTAAATGGAGCTTTTGTATTTTCCTTTACTTTCATGGTTGGAACTATTCTCAAAGGAAACAAGTGATTACTTTTCATTGGCACTTTTTCTATTAGCTAGTTGCTTGGATGTATGTATTTAATCACATAGTGGTTGTCCTCCATGTAGAATTTGTACCCTTTTTGTATCTGTTTTCCATTACTGAACAAATTATGTTTCAGACCTTTGACATGATAAACATCAGGCATAAACTTTCGCTCTCCCTGTTTGGTTAGAATACCAGTAGTACTTTTTCCCAAAATAGCAACTTGGACATTATTTCCATGTGTGACATCAGGTTCAACTGAATTATATCGACTTGGAAACAAATTTAAAATAATAGTGATATGATTGTTGCAGCCTGAATCTAAATACCATATGTCAGGTGGAATTTCTTGGATGGTATTGCATTTAATTGGATATGTGCATGTCGTCAACATTACGCTCGATGAAGTTCTAGTGTTCATCGACTCGTTCGGCCTTTCTCTTCCTTGATCATATTGCTTCTTCTTGCCTTCATATGCATAATTACTAAAATTTATTACAATATGGCATTGAATTTTTTATTTATCAAACCTTTGACAACATGGTTGACTTGGGTTCTAAATTTGTCCTCTACCAGGGACATTCATGGGATAGTTGTTGTGTCTTCATCTTGATAATTTTCTTCCTCTGACTCTAGAATTGTTTCTCCCCCTATCTCTTCCACATCTTATGGATGAATGTGCTACGAATGCACCTTCTAATGATGTGGTTTTTATGTTGCTTCTATGTTCATGATTGATGAGTGAAGCTTTCAAATCATCAATGGTAAACACAGACATGTCTTTATATTCTTCCAAGGTTATAACCAAGCATTCTAATCTTGGGGGAAGACTTCTGAGCATTTTTCAACCACTCTTTGGTCTTCTGTGGTTTCTGCATGAGATTTCAATTTATTTATCAAACCCACAACTCTAGTATAGAATGAGTCTACTCACTATGTTTCTTTAATTGATAGAGATTCAAAATCTCTTCTCAAAATTTCCAACTTGGAAGTATTTAACTTGTTCAATCCTTGATAGGCAGTCTCAAATGTGTCCCATTCCTGCTTAGTGGTAACTATTGTTGCTACTCTTTCCAGAGTATTCTTTCATGCATGGCTTAGTGTATATAGAGAATAGCTTTTCCATATTTATCCATTTTTTCCCTCAGGAATGTTGTAATG
>LPNX010781098.1:0-91944 GCA_001517045.1 Pseudotsuga menziesii | reverse complement strand
GTTAGGGAGGTTGCAGCAGTTAATGGGATTAAGGTAAATGAAACAACTAATCTCCCATTAACGCGTGTTTTTAAAAACTAATTTTGAGGAAAATATGCGTGGGTCTGTAGTAAAGCAACCTGCGCATCATGCGTGACTCTGTACAAGAGAAACCCACGCATAGATGTATGCGCGACCTGCTGAACATAATACCCGCGCATATGCGCGATATGTCAATAGAGATAGTCGCGCATGCACTCAAAATCTCAAAATAATAAAGTAACCAGCTGGGCATATAGGTAATGTATTTCATCATCAACCAAGGTATAATGAAACTAGGCAAACCTCAATCCATAAGTGTCCTTTTGTGTGCCGACCTGAGGGATGTCAGCACTCGGACGGAGAGGTTCCTTTCAGCTGTATAACAAGGAGATCTTTCTCAGCTTATGTGAGATTATTATATGTCTCTTGATCTATTGGTTCTTCATAACCATTCTGAACTATTTCCCAAACATATTGACCTCCGAACAAAGGCTTCATTGTTAGAGACCAATACTCCTAATTATTTTTTGTAAAAATTGGAGTTTGTAAACTCGATATTTGTGAACAAGAAGTAGAAGACATTTTAAAATTTTCCTTAGGAAAATACTTTTTCCCTTTTAAGACAAGATTTCTTTACTAAACCTGCTCTGATACTAGATATCGGGAAAGATGAGTGCTTCAGCACTAGACTTGTGTTACCGTGTAGTCATAAATTATTCTTTCCCTTTTTACTTTAACGAAAATTCTTGCGACCACAATACCTACGATGGAATTACTGCAACAGAATTTTCACGGTACTCACTTTTACCTCAACAGACAACCTTCTTTAGAATTTCAATCTATTCACAAAGATCATATTTCCTGATATTTTAATGACTTAGGAAGTGAATTCAATTCGTTGTTCATCAACAAAATATGATGGCGTCTTGAACACTCATTTTCATCCAACAATGTCAAATGTTGACCCACTCGGTACTAGAATTTTTCTTCCCACTCAGCAATTTCTATCCCCAACTCTCGCAACACATCGTGCACCCTAAAATGGATCACATGCCCATCCACATCTCTCATGGTTGGCTTGATCAACCAACAATTGGATAAAAGATTCATGTAAATTATTCCCATCTCAAATGGGTCATTGTCAGGAAGATCATGAGGATTATTCCATCCAAGAAGCCCTTCCCCCAACCAAAAGGGTAACACTTGCACCTCGGCCTCGACAATTTGGTCTTCTGAGAAGGAAACAACTGATTATAGCAAGCACATTTTCATATTAACATTGTACCTACCCAGTGCATCCTAATTCAACCTTATTATATCATAGAAATATTAACGTTCTTCGTTGTTGGCGTTTGGTAGAATCAACACTACCAACTCCCACTATTTTGCATCTGTATGTTGGAAATATTAATTACTTGTTGATCTAATTTGAACATCATCCGACTCTGTTAGAGTATATAGAATGTCAATTTCTGTTAGACAGTTTGACATGATGAAGAGTTCACGTCTCTCATATATAATCCAGTCAAATTTAATTATTGAAGCTAAATTTCTGGGTAGATAGTTATTACAGTATTTAATGTAAGTCGGTAGAATATTTTTTTATAAGAAGAAGAAGATTGTAAATATGAAGTTAAGGAATAGATATACTGATAGAAGAAAGAACAGGTGGAGAAAAAAAAAGAGATACAAATAATATAAGTGCGGAGAAGAAGAAGGAAAAAAATTGTGAATAGTTTGAAGCTCAAGCTTCTGTGTTTTGTAAAAGTGTTGAGAGCCGAAGCTTTGTAAAAGTTGCAACATCCTTGTAAATTTCTAAGTTTTTATTTATGGATATAGTTCCTTGTTACGTTATCACAAGAAATATAAATCCATAGTTTATGGTTTAATGCAAGTTTTTATTTTGCTGCATATCTTCTCCATATTTACCTAAGTGAATGTTGTTTACATTTACTGTTCAGTGAAAAACACAAAGAATCCATATTTCAGGAGGATGCATCGAAAAAACCATAGTATTCATGATTGTATTCATGAATACTATGGTTTTTCTGATACATCCTCATGAAATTAACCACCACAGAAGTCTAGCTAGAGAAATCCATATTTATTTTACCGTGTAAAAATTCTAGTTTTTATCTGCTGAAGTGTTAGACACATATCTTATTTAATATCGGGTTATATAATATTGTAAGTGAGTCGCAATATAGTTGTGTTGCATTTTATCCCAGGTAACGGGCAGAGGAAAGTGTTTTTTCATATCCTAAGTCTTTAAGACTAGGAAATAAAAAGTTGTTCTCTTGAAGTGAAAGTTAGTCACACAGGAGTTGGTCGCAACCTAAATCTTGTCCCAGTAAAAGTCGGTCAAATCCAAGTGAGTCTCTTCAGGTAGAAGTGAGTACAGTGAAAATTCTATCACTCAGTAATTCTTTCATCGGTATATTGGTCACAATACTTTTCGTTAAGGTAAAATGGGAAAGAAATTTTATGACTATACGGTAAATCAAGTCTACCATTGAAGCAACCGTATTTCTTGAGATCTTGTATCAGAGCAGGTTTAGTAAAGAAATATTCTCTTAAAAGGGAAAAATTAATTTCCTAAGGTAAATTAAAAATGGCTTCCACTTATGGTTCAAACATGTTGAGTTTACAAACTCCAATTTTTATAGGAAAGAATTATGAGTATTGGTATCTAACAATGAATGCTTTCTTCAGAGGTCAATATGTTTAGGAAATAGTTCATAATGGTTATGTAGAACCAACAGATCAAGTGGCATATAATAATCTCACACAACATGAGAAATATGTCTTGAGGGAACAAAGGAAGAAAGATGGAAATTCTCCATTCTATCTACACCAAGCCATACATGAAAACATGCTCCCAAGACTAGCAGCAACAATTAACACTAAGAAATCATAAGACACATTGGAGACTGCATATCAAGGCCTCAACAAGGTAAAGACAACCAAATTGTAGATTCTGAGAAGAGATTTTGAATCTCTATCAATGAAATAAATAGAGTCAGTAGACTCATTCTACACTAGAGTTGCTGGCTTGATAAATCAACTGAAATCTCATGGAGAAAACATAGAAGAACAAAGGGTTATTGAAAAAATTCGAATTCTTCCCCCAATACTTGAATCCTTGGTTGTGACCTTGGAAGAAAACAAAGACATGCCCGTGTTTACCATTGATGAGTTTCAAGATTCACTCATCAATCATGAACACAAAATTAGCAGATAAAATACATCGTTGGAAGGTGCATTTGCAGGACAATCATCTATAAGTCATGGAAGAGGAGGGAAGAGAAACAATTGGAGAGGCAGAGGAAGAAACTTCTCAAGAGGACGCAACAACAATCCCGTGGATCTCGCTGGTAGAGGACAAAATCAGAACCCATGTTAGCCAACTCATCACAGGTTTGATAAATAAATAATTCAATGTCATTATTGTAAGAAATTTGGTCATTATCCATATGAATGTAGGAAGAAGCAATATGACCAAGGAAAGCAAATCCAGAACCATTCGACGAATGCCAGCACTTCGTCGAGCAAAATGTTGATAGCATGCACATCCCAAATTGAATGCAATACCATCCAAGAAATCCCATGTGACATATGGTATTTAGATTGAGGATGCAACAATCATATGACTGGTATTTTAAATTTGTTTTCTAGTCTAGATAATTCAGTTCAAACTAATGTTACACTTGGAAATAATGTCCAAGTCACTATTTTGGTAAAAGGTGTTATTGGTATTCTAACCAAACAAGGGGAGAAAATTTTTATGCCTGATGTTTATCATGTTGAAGGTCTGAAACACAATTTACTAAGTATTGGGAACCTGATACAAAAAGGTTACATAGTCTACATGGAGGATAATCACTATGTGATTAAAGACATACGGCCAAGCAACCGGCTGATAGAAAAAGTGCCAATGACAAGCAATTGCTTGTTTCCACCGAGGATAGTTCTAGACAATACAAGAGTTGCATTCAAGGAAAAAGGTAAAGAAACAGTCATACATTGTGACAAGAAAGAAAATGACAGCGCTGAAATTCAAACAACATTTCAAACATAAGTTCAGGATGATTCCTGGTCATGGCATTTCAGATTTGGACATATGAATTTTGGTGGGCTAAGGCTATTGCACACAAAGAATATGGTGAAAGGATTTCCATTGATTGACAAACCAGACAGTGTTTGCGAAGGATTCATTTTTGGTAAGCAGCATAGAGAGGATTTTCCAGTCGAAAAGTCATATAGAGAATGCACACCACTTGAGATGGTGCACTCTATTATTTGTGGTCAAATGAAAACATAATACATTGATGGTTGTAATTATTTTCTTAATTTATTTGATTACTACTCAAGAAAAACTTGGGTATATTTTCTTAAACATAAATCTGATGCATTTAGTTGTTTTCAGTAGTTTAAGGCACTCATGGAGAACCAGAGTGGACACCTCATCAAAATCCTAATGATTAACAGAGGACATGAATATGTTTCAAATGAATTTCTAAATTTCTGTAAAATCCATGGAATCGAGAAGTAATTCACTACACGATAAACACCTCAGCGGAACATTGTCGTAGAGAGAAAGAACATAACCATTATGTAAATGGTGCATAGCATGATGGAAGCCAAGCATTCGCCAAATGAATATTGGGCTGAAGCAGTCACAACTAATGTATATATTATCAATTGATGTCCGAGAAAGAGAGTGAAGAACAAATTTAATTAAGAATCATGGACAAATATGAATCGTAGTGTTTTTCATTTAAGACTTTTTGGTTGTGTCGCATATGCTCATGTGCCAGATGAGCTAAGAAAGAAGTTAGACAAGAAGGGACAAAAATGTGTTTTTGTTGATTACTCTAAAGACACAAAATCATACAAGTTGTATGATCCTGCGCAAGGAAAGTAATCCTAAGTTGCAATGTTCAATTCATTGAGAATAAATCATGGGATGGAACCATCCAGATTAATGTCAATATTTTCTCAAATGTCGAGCATGGTGACATGCCGAAGGAAATGGTTCAAATACCACAGGCAAGTGAACCAGTCACAACACCATTGATTCCCATTACACCACAGCATGGTCCAACACAAGGAACATCAACTCAAGTCACAACTCAAGCTATGCCAACCAGCACACCAAGAGGACAAAAGACTCCATCAAGCAGTTCGACATCAACAGATCCAATGAAGACAAGAAGTCTGTGTGAAATATATGAAGCTGGTACACCAAATTCCTTCTCTCTCTTTGCATTATTTTATCATATAGATGATCCACTAACATTTGACAAAGCTATCAAAGAATAAGTATGGGAACCATTCATGGATGAAGAAATAGAATGCATTGAAAAAAAACAGACATGGGAACTGGTTGATCTACCAAAACATAAATATGTAATCAGCATCAAATGAATTTATGATATCTAGCAAGATGTTGATGGGATTGTGTAGAAGCACAAGGAAATAATGGTCGCAAGAGGGTACACACAACAACCTGGGAAATATTTCAATGAAAAATTTGCACCAGTTGCACGCCTAGATACAATCAAGGTAGTTTTGGCCATCGCTGGACAAAAAAAATGGCATGTATATTAAATGGATGTTAAATCATAACTTTTGAATGGGTATCTCGATTAAGAATTATATTTGGAACAAAGAAAAGTCTATGAATTTCCATGACGAGAGCACAAAGTGTACAAGCTAAAAAAGGAACTCTATGGTTTGAAGCAAGATTCTAGAGCTTCGTATAGTCGCATTGATTACTATCTCATTGAGAATGGAGTTCATAGAAGTGAAAGTGAACATATGTTGTCCACCAAAGTTAATGAGTAAGGTAACATGTCAATTGTCTTCTTGTATGTAGATGATTTAATATTTACTGGTGATTTTGGTATAAAAGAATTTAGAACAATCATGGAGAGTTAATTTGAAATGACTTACTTGGGGCTCTTAATTTTCTTTTCGGGCATTGAATTTGAGCCATCTGAAAGTGATATTTTTTTATCACACTCCAAGTATGCAAGTACAATTCTAAAAAGAATCAATATGTATAATTGCAAGTTAGCCCCAACACCAGTAATAACAAGTTTAAAATTGAGTGAGGACGATGATGGATCAACCATAGATCCTACGTTTTTCAAAAGGCTTGTTGGAAGCCTTATGTATTTAACAACAACAAGACTGTTGCCACTCCTAACCGGTGTGTGTGTGTGTCAAAGCCCAAAATTAGGCACACTGGCCCGATGAAAACTGTGAACAGGGGAAGAATTGTCACCACGCTCCTCTCTTCCTTGCTTCAGGTTTACTCTTCTCCAACTCAAGGGGGCATCCCTTGTGTTAAGATCGCTAAGGAAGGAAACAAAGGTGGACCGGGTGATTGGAAGAGGTTTCCTTATAGAAATGGTTGTAGCATAGAATTATTTTAATGGTTGATGGAATAAAGGAAGGATCAAAACCCCACTAATGGACCAGTTCCGGTATATCTAAATAGAGAAATGGAATCAAGGGGGAACCCATGAGGGCCTTGTGTCAGAGGGGTAGCTACTAGGTCTTCTTCTTCCTAAAAAGGAGGGGATGCGCTATGAAAAAAAATGATATATTACACAATCAAGCTTGATAAAATGTAGGCATTCATCCCATGCATGCATGCTCACAAAGGAGAAAAGAAAGTAGCTGCTAGGATTTCTGTCTTCCAATAGGACAGGAGCGTATGTTTATGGTCCCCAAACACAGATATAGAAAGAAAAAAACATCTAGCAACTAACACTCAATAACACAAAATTTTACCACACCATGGAGGGCACTCAACTCAAAACCATGAAACCCCCAAAAAATAAATTTGTATTAAGTATCGGGAAAATTCCTCCCAGTTTTTCCATATTACAATGAAAGAGAATATGCTCTTTAAAAGCCCAAAAAGTTCTCTCCTAAAATAAAAATATATACAAAGATAAATAATAAATAAAAGTGAATCAGATCCACTTTTATTTCCCTAAATGACTACTTGACTATTACATATGCTAAATTGTAAGTGCCACTTTGCTTTATTTAGAAAATAAATCCTAGTTGACTATATGTTAACAATGTTTTTTTAATGGAATAAATTAGGGCTCCAAACCTTGGCTTCCACAACAATCCGTGATTTCGAGGAAACAGGCCATATATGGATGATTTGGTGAAGAGATGCTGCTCCACAGCTCAACGTGGAATGATAATTCTCCACAACCAAAAATGCTCAAGCTAAGAGTTGAAATATCTAAAGTTGATTTGAATGTAATGGGCATCGAATGAAAGTTTGCATGGACACTGCTCCAAAACTTCACGGTTTGACTGCCACGCTGGTGAGGACATGCTCGATTCCTGTTGATTATCATGCCCGTTGATTCTTCAAGAGCGGCAATCCACAGGATAAGTGATCCCATAATAAGGTGGAAGTCGCATAACTAAAGGAGAAATCACCGTATTCAACTGCTAATGCATAGCACGAGGATGGGTTCACATGGAGGAAAAAAATGGACAGGTTTGGGGAGTGAATGAACTATGCTATTTATTGCCCCACAAAAACAAAACTCTAATAAGTCTTGAAACCCGAGTGGCTACCAAAATCGGCTGCGAATGTATAGTTGTTTCAACAGAAAATCACCCAAATCGAGCACTAGAAAATACTAGGTGGATTTGGCAGCTAACCCGTGAAATTGTTGCTGATAATTTAATTGACTGACGCCGATACTTCCACGAAATCTGTGTCGAACGCCACTTGAATTTTGAACGATGGAAATATTATGGATTTTCTCGGCTTTTGCTTCACATATAGCGTGAATTTGGCCCCTGAAAAAACACTGTTAGAGAAAGCGTAGGTTATAACTTCATGATCTGGTTGTAAGTCAACGAAATGTGGGATTCCATAAAAAATCCACGATTTCATGTATATGCCACGATAATGCTAAATTTGTTCAATTTTGGAGGACTCCATCTGCCCACCTTAGCCTCACGGCCGTGGAATACATGAAGAAAATAACAAGGGTTCATGTGCATAGCTGGCGGCATGCTTACAGTCTCCTTTTTGGCATTCAAAATTTTGAGCTTTTTGGTATTTCATGAGCTGGGGTGATCCATAATATTTTGAATCCATGAATACAATGCTGGGAGCTAGATCTTTTTGTAAGATAAAATGAGTTATTGCAATTCATGCTCCATTGTCACCTTTAGACTAAGGTTCTGCACCCCTTTCCTATCAAATCTGCTTGTATGCAGACCTAGGCTGCTGCAAATGGAGAAAAGTGGGAAAAACATGCTAATCAATCAAATCTTCACGCTTGTAGTTTTGTCTCAGCTACTCTTTCTACACAATTTTTTATGGTTTCCCTTTGAAATATTTTACTTTCCCAGCACCCTTTTGTTTGCAGAGGATTATTTTCGTGAGCCTCCTCTCTTTTAGAATCTCACTTTCTGAATCATCGGTTGATTCTGCCTTACCATTCCTCAGAGACGAAGCTGGAAACTTCTTCGCCATCTTTGCACCTTTCTTAGCTGTTGTAAACAGTTCAGTTTTTGTGCAGGTTCCTCATGAGACGAATCCTCCTCCTCACTGCTACTAACTCCCTTCACCGAAATAGGGTTTTTCCTATCATGGAGCTTGATCTCTTGCTCTGAGTCAGAATCTTCTTCTTCAGATGAGGAAGATATCTCTTGTTTCTTCTTTTGAGGTACTTTGGTAGCAGACACACCCCTTTTAGTGAAGGTGGTAACATCGGTCTCCATAGGGGATGTGTGGTCTTGGAGAGAACACATGAGAACTTCAACATCTCTTAATTTGCAGACCAACTTGAAAGAAGAAGTGGTGGGATGGATTGATTCACAGCCCAAACTTTATTACAAAACAAGGAAATGAGTACTGAAAAATTTAAATGCTCATGCAAGAGCTTTATTCATTCTACCTATTCTAACTTAATATGAAACTAGCATACATTTAAGTGTATGAATGCAACCACTGAAACCATCTTAGCATCTCATCCATGCTAGTTTGTTTTTTTTCCTTGCATGTTTAAAGACAAAAACAAAAACATAAAATAACTTTGTCCTACAACCTGCTCATGCATGAGGCTGAATTGGAACATCAGATTGTTAGGAGGCAGAAATTTATTGAAGTTTATGCAGAAAAATTTAGAATGTACACAAGAAGCTTCTATCCATTGGTTGATAGAGCTTATATACACATTTCCATTATAAAGTTGCTTCAACTGACCTAAAAAAAAATTATTGGCTTGAGGCAAGTCCAAATCTTAAGCATGGAGTGGTTCAAGAATATTTTCAGTGACATAGATCTGAGGCAAATACCTATCTTCAGTAATGTCTTCAACGAAGGGTCCTTGTACTACTTCATCAATCATATCTTCAATGATATTTTCTTCATGTATCTCCTCCTGAAAATCATGTTGTGTCCAAGGGAGGAGGGCATCATACTCCCTAGCCAACTTCTCGATCTCTTCAACTATTCCTTCATGCAAACGTTGCCAACGTAGGAGATACTTTTCAAAAATATTTTCCATTGAGTTTATGCTCTCATCCCAAAGGTCATTGAACCAATCTTCTGCATCTCCCTCAAAAGTTAAGGAAAATAAAATGATGAGATCATCCTCATGGTAGACTTTGAGATCAACCATCAACTTGCAGAAAGAAGCAATATGATGCACTGCTAGAGAGAGATATTGTTTTGGAGAGAGAGAGGGAGGGGTGAGAAACAACGAGAGAAGCAGAAGTGGGGATCAAGGGAGAGAGAGATAGTGATGTAAGGAGGGATAGTGAGGGAGGTATAAAGAAGGTGGAGATAGGTTATTAGAGATGGGGAGTGAGGGAGGGATAGACACACATATAAATATAGAGAAATAGAGAGAGGGGAGTTTTGGGAGAGAGGGGGGGGAAGACACACACACACATACACATAGAGATAGAGCGAGATGAAAATAGAAAGGTAGGCAGGGAGAGTGAGTAAGACATAGAGGGATAGTGAGAAAGTCACATGCATAGCCATAGATTCCAGAAATATTCTTTAGGGATTAACTCTTGGATCTCCTCCCTTGGCCATGTTGAGGCCTTAATACCCATACCTTATGTTCAAAACCTCTTAAAGTCATGTGCATATTTTCTTCGAGACCAAGCATGCCTTGAATAGGTCATGTGTGATGCATCAAGGAATTTTTAATTAACATGTGTTCCTCAAATATTCCATTATGGCCTAAGGAATGAGCATATTCTCTCAATCATCTCTCAAAGGTCCCATACATGCTCCTCAAAACCACCTAGTTCCACTAAAATCCATATTCATAGTCCAAATATAGGTGTATGAGATGCCATGTGTGTTTTTTAAGGCATCCTTCCTATCCCTTTATGCCTAGAATATTTAGTTAGGACCTAAGGCCATAGTATCCTCACGTGACCATTTCAATGTCCTTGAGATGCATACCTAGTGCTCAACAAATGATGATTCCATGCATATCCCCATTAAGATTCAAAGGATTCACTTTCAACATCATGTGTGGTGGTTGGAGGCTTCAATTTTGGCCCTAAATGGTTAACAACTTCTTTTAAGGCCTAAGGACCAATTGTTGCCCCTCACCGAGGGCCTAGTATCTCTAATTAGTGCTAAAAATGTTCTAATGGCACTAGCATCCCAATTTCAAGGTAAATGATACCATGGAAAGCTCTATTGAGGTTGTTCATAGTATCTTTAATTAGTGCTAAAAATGTTCTAATGGCACTAGCATCCCAATTTCAAGGTAAATGATACCATGGAAAGCTCTATTGAGGTTGTTTAAGGCATCATTTTTGGTTGTAGATAGCTAGAAGCAACTTCTAGGGGCTAAGGCCTTGGTTTCCTCCCCTTATTATGTCTAAGGTCCCAAACCATATATATAGTACTTAGAAACTCGTAATGGTCCATGTATCCTCATTCAAAACAAAACTATCAACTTCCGAGGTCATCTATGGTGATTCAAGGTGTCGTTAATTGACCTTGAGCCCTAAAAGTTGGTTTACAAACTAAAATTAAAGCTTTATGTAACAACCATGATTAACACCTTATCCTCCATATCTAATGCTTAAAGAATCCTAATCATGTCGATATCCAAACTTGAAGGTGGAGAATACCTTGAAGAGATCATGTCTGTTTGTTCTAGGTGTTTTTCTTGGATTAGGTTTCCTCCCTCAACCATGTCTACAGATACATTTCTAGTGCTAGGAGAATTCAAATGCACTGCATATTCTCTCTTAGATGCAAAATATCACATATGGAGGTCCTATGTGCATGTTTGATTCCTTGTTGATGGACCTCAAGCCTTAAAAACTAACTTTAGGGAACAAGTCTTGAGTTTCCTTCCCCAAGCATGATCAAGGGACTATGACCCATACTTAGTTCTTAAAGCCTCCTAATGGTGTCCACATTACAACACAAAGAAAAACTTATGCTCTTGGGATGTTAGGCATGGTTGGTTGAGATATTTTTCTTGATGATGCTAAAATATTACTATAGGTCCTAAGTCTTTATGATGCAAACTATTGTTTTTATTGATTTCCTTATCCATGAACCAAAATCATTTTTTTGGTTCTCAATAACGCATGCACATTTTGATTCTCCAAAACGTGTGTGTTTTGCTTCTCAAAAAGGCCTGCCCGTTTTTATTGTCCATAACACATGCATGTTTTGACTCTCCATAATGCGTACACATTTTGTAACTATAAAATGTGTGGAGTTTTTGTAACTATAAAACGAGTGTGTGTTTTTCTTAGCCTAACCTACATGTCATATGACATGTCAAGCTCAATCTTAACCAAACCAAGCATTACATAACGTGAGTGCATTGTGTTTTTATGTATCATGAGTGTGTTTCCTAAAGTAGGATTACATCTAAAAGGTCCCTCATCTTCTTGCACACACCCAAACGCAATGAAATATTTTCCACCTTTAACATGTATGGAACTCTCTTCAAATACCCAACATGTTATAAGGAAGATATTTAACTAATCAATAGTGCCTTAGAAATATTCTTCTCTCTAGTGCTCTTTGTTGATGTAATTGTAACTTTTGAATGTATTCATTTGTATATCTTATGTATGGTACTCCAATGTTTATTTTGGGATGTGTGTGTAATGTATTTGAGTCATGTCATACCCAGATGTTTATTCCGGGAAGTTTCTATAATATAAACAAGTCATGCCAAGTCATTCTGGGCAACCCTCCTATTCGTCAAGGGTTAAAGTCCCCGCAGTTGTGGGGCCCTAGGGTTATTAGACTATCCTAGAGAAGACAACCATAGGTGAGTCATTGTAAGTCAGGTAAATAGTCCCCACCATTGTGTTAAGGATAAACCTCCATGTTGGTCGGAGGAGGCAAAGTCCCCACAAATTGTGGGGCACTAGGGTTATTAGACACTCCTATAGATGTCGGCTCTAGTAAGTAATTGTTAAGTGAGGCCGACATGTTGGAGTGGGTTTCAAGTGAATGAAATAATATAAATAGAGAGTGAGTCTCTCTATTTATCACATATACATTCACTCATTGGGGCACATGAGTGAGAGGAGAAGTTGTTGGGACAAGAGAGAGACTACTGCTGTTGGGAGATCATCTTTATGTTTTTGGGTTTTACTTTTGGTGCTGATTCTATCTCTGAGGAAGTTGTGGGGTTTTTTCCTTTATGGTTTCCCTGAGGAAAATTCTATGTGCCTCTTGTCTCTTGTATTTATTGTTATGCATGTTATTCTCTGAGTTAAAGATTCTAAGATCATAATGCTACCTTGAATGATAAAAATCTAACATGGTATTAGAGCTAACCTGAGAACAAGACATTGTGTAGCTGCAGAAGCTTGGGCTTCTTAATTTTTGGGTCTCTCTCCACAATCCATCAAAAAAAGTATGCTAAGCTGACTCACCATTGAAGGGCACATCTTTCTATCGAAGAGGAATTCGATTTCGAGCATTTTCAATTTTTGGTGGGGGAAATTAGGGCTTCTTGCAGAAGAGGAATTTTTGAGTGAGCCGGTAATAGGATTTCTCTCCTCATCAAAATCGAAGTTTAGAGACTTGGATCAAGATTTTTGGTTGGGTGAAACTCCACGAAAGTCAAACCCTAGTTTGACTCCAAGCTGAAAAAACCCTAAATACTAAAACTGTTAAGTTTTGTTACATTCCCTATATCTCGAGATTGGTGAAGGCTCAGGAGCTGAAAATTGTAGAGCCTGAAGTTAGAATCTTGGTTTACAATGTTTCCAAAATTTAGCTCAGATTTGCTATATTCTCGGAGATATGATTCCTCCAAGTTAGGTTTCCATCCTCTTCAAGAATTCATCCCTAAACATGACACCTAGGAAGAATTGCTATATCTTGGGCTACAAAGGTCCGAATGAAATTTCTAAAGATGTTTTAGAAAGGGCACAGACTTTAGTTTCTGTATTCTGAAGTTCAAACCTAGAATATGAAAGAGTGACACATGGCAGTCTGTACAACTTCATTGTTCTAAACAGTCCTGTAATAGGCCACCTTGGGAAAATGATCATAAGTCCCAATTGGTGAAACCAATTTTTATGAAACATATGGTGTTGGAATAGGGACATACGAGGATACCTCAGTGTGAAGTTTTAGACATAGAGGAGCAATAATTTCAGAGATAGCATAGAAACGGTATTAGGAATTTCTATAGAAGAAATTGGTAAACTAGGGCTTCTTGTTCCAGGAGCTTCCCTCCACTGTTTTTAGAAAAGGAATACATTGGATAGCTCAAGTTGAAGAGAGCTATCTTTCTATCGAATCATATCTAAAATATTCCAATTTTTGAAATTTAGGGTTTTTCTGAAAAACCCTAAATCAGCTAGCTCACGAACAAGGATGGACACCTCAAATCAGTAAGATCTAATCTTTTTCTATTTTCATTTGAGGTTCTCATTTCAAAGTGATCTATCACATCAGCTTGATGATAATCTTGGTGAAGTTGACAACTTCTAAGCATGGAAGTATATGATCTCTCTGAAGAAAATGAATTGGATACCTACACAAGTAGAGAGGTTCGAGTTCTAGAGGGAGATGAGGCTAAAAACCTTACACCAGAAGAGCTTGGTCAAGGCCAAGAAGATCATTGTTGATTCAATCATGGATCACCTTATACCACAAGTGTCTTCCCTAAAGACATCGAAGTTTTTTGATTCCTTGACCAAGCTATTTGAAGAAAATGACATAAATCGGAATATGACTTTGAGGAAATAGTTGAAGAATGTGAAGATTGAGAATGCAAAGACCATACAGTCATACTTTACAAGGGTCTCTCAAATCAAAGAACAAATTGAAGTGGTAAAAGAAGAAGTAAAGAATGCAGAAGTGGTGATATCCACCTTGAATGGCCTCTCAGGATCACGGGATTCATTCATTTAAGTAATGTGTGCTAGAAGGAAGTGATTGCTTTCAGCAGTCTCTAAGAAGAATAGAAGAGAAGAAAAGATGGGAGCAACTCAAGTTCAAGCTCTCACCATCCAAAGAAGATCCCTCAAGCGATGAGGAATACGAAGGAATCAAATCTTGAAGAACCTCTTATCCATCTTAGGATTTGGATAAGAAATGATGCTATTATGAACGAGGAAGATGATAAAGTTGAAGGCTCAAGAAGGAGTCTACCCACGAAACAAATAAATATAAGTATTCAATTGTCATTTCATGATATTGTTTTGTTATGCATTTGTTTATATTTAAGTAATTTATTATGCATGATAGAATGTTTGCATTAATGATAGTATACTACTAATATGCATGTGATGGGTATGTAGATCATGGTGCTATACAACTCTCCATTGATACTTATCTAGAATGAAACCTCTTTGCTGACATATTGGATTAGTGCACAATCTCAATATTGTCCTCGTGGAGATGGAAGGCATCTAGAAAGTTTCCGTGCGATATGGATGAATGTTGTATTGGCTAAAGTAGTTGCATGATCATATATTTATGCATAAGAATTTTCCAGTATGAATATTCCTTATGAAATTATTCTAACCATACAAATGCATTTGACTTCTAGGAAAGATAGCATACAAAATCACGTACAAGCAAAGAAGGATGAGACTTGTTCCAAAGAACAAGTGACGACAGTTCAATATGAAGAATAATATGACGAATGTAGTGACATCATTGATGCAGAACCTTCAAGATATGAAGAAATAACCAAGAAAAAAGGGAAGACCAGTTCAAGAAGAATGATGTCTAGGATGCAGTATCGATACGTGAAGGGAAGTTTGTAGTTTCATCATGCAGTAGATGGAAACATCGTGGGATACAAGGAAATATTCGTAGCATGAGGATTCTCATGAAAAGAAGGCATAGAATACGAAGAGACATTTGCAGCCAGTGTGAGTTGAAACACATACATGATGAGCTTTATGAATATCTCAACCTTTGCTATGAGGTTGAAGATGAAAGTCTATAAACTAGATGGATACATGGAATATTAGTAGCATAGAAAGCTACTTGTCACTCCGGTACAGAATGTTTTAGTGCATAGAGTATGAAAGACAGAGGGAGTATGATGCTCTGCTTCAGAGGGAGTGACTACATAATATCTTGAGGTTCGACATTGTATGACATGATGGATAGATTACTGATGACGTTAGACTTTACTGAGAGTAAAGTGGATTCCAACCTTTGCTTCAAGGTTGAAGGTGGAAGACAAATGATGCTCCTGTTATGTGTTGATGCACTATTTTCTAGGCATGGAGGTGTGGTAGAATATGGATGGAATATTCCTCGAACAAGGGAATTATATAGTAGATATCCTGAAGAGGTTCAGAATGATGGACTGCAAGTCCATGACCACACCCATGGCATCAAACATGAAGCTATTGAGTGATGCTTCATTAGAGATGGTTGATGCTACGATGTATCGTCAGATGATTGGGTCCTTGATGTACCTAATGAATACAAGACTAGATATTTTCTTTGCTGTGGACATATTGAGACATGTTCAACTAATGGTTGCAAAGCATGTAGTAAGGTACCTCAGGGGTATAGTTGATTATGGGCTCCAGTATGAGGCGAACAAAAGGATTAACCTGGAAGGTTATGTTGATTTAGATTGGGGAGGTAGTACACTTTAGGGTGTTGCTTCAGTATGGGATCATGTGTGATCTCTTGGTTTAGCAGGAAGCAATCCTATGTGGCACTGAGTATAGCTGAAGCAGAGTATGTCACAGCTTATTCAGCTAGTTGTGAGGCAGTATGGTTGAGAAAGCTATTGTCTGATTTATTTGATCTCCAGATGGATGCTATTTGTATACATTACGACAGCTAGAGTTGTGTGAAGTTGTTAAAGAACTTGATGTTCCATGGCAAGACGAAGCATATCGAGATCAAGTATCACTATATCAGGGATATGGTGCAGAGAGGAGCAATGAAGCTCTAGTATGTTTCGACATACGAACAGATAGCTAAAGTTTGGGTACTTTAGGAAGAAGCTTGGTGTTCTCAAGATAGAGGTTCCCTCCAAGTGGAAATGATGAGACATAGAGGCATTCTCACATGGTAGGAGGATTGGTTCCTTCAATGGTCAGATGTAAGGGATGAGCCATTCTATCATGGTGAGAGGATTGGTTCCTTTAATGTCAGATATGAGTGCTGATCCATTCTAATATGGTTGTAGGGTTGGTTCTTACTTGATTAGATATAAGGGTTGTTGCCATTCTTGGAATGGAGGTGCCTGGTCAGTTACGAGGAATACTCAGTCTAGGACTGAGGGCCTTTTTGATACGACTATAAGATGTAGTTTTACGTGATCATATGTGAGTGCATGGCCATTCTAATGTGATTGAGGGATGTGTTCCCACTTGATCAGATATAAGGGTTGTTTCCATTCTTTGAATGGAGGCACCTGGTCAGTTACTAGGAAAGCTGAGTCTGGGACTAAGGGCCATTCTGATATAACTGTAGGATTGGTTCCTACAAGATTAGATGTGAGTTCAAGCCCTTCTAACATTGGTTGTCAGATGTAAGTGTATATCGCTTTTGGAATGAAGGATTGGTTCCTTGCATGGTCAAATATAAGTGCTGAGACTTTCTAACATTAGTTATGAGATGTAAGTGCATAGCCTTTCGGCATGGTGGATTGGTTCCTCGCATGGCCGAGTGTAAGTACTGATCCTTTTTGACATTTGTTGACATACGTGAGTTCTGGGCCTTTCTGACAGTGTTGTGGGAAGTGTTCCCACATGGTCAGATGTGAGTGTTGGGTGTGCCTTTCTGATATGACTATAGGATTGGTTCCTACATGATCAGATGTAAGTGCTGGGTGGGCCATTCTAACTTTGGGTTAGATATAAGTGCTGAAGGAGACCTACATGCAGGCTAGGCCTACAACCAGCATGAAAAAGGGCCGGCTCTGTAGAACTTCCTGTGACGAGAAGAATCATGAGATAACACCCATGATGATGATCTAGCAGTGATGATCTAGCAGTGGTGATCCAGATCTAGTGATGATAATCCAGATCGAGTGATGATCCAGATCCAGCGACGATGATCCATATCGAGTGATAATCCAAATCGAGTGATGATGATCTAGATCAAGTGATGATCCAAATCGAGATGAAGAGGACTGGAAGATGAAGATGACTTGAAGATAGAGATGACTGAAGGTGAAGATGATGGGGACTCAATGATGATCCAGATGATACAGAGAAGAAGACTTGTTCTAATAAATTGTGTCGAGAGAATACCTTCCTAGTTAAGAGGGAGTGTTGATGTAATTGTAACTTCGAAATGTATTCATTCATTTATCTTATGTATTGTACCTCGATGTTTATTTCGAGATTTGTTTGTAATGTATTTGAGTCATGTCATACCCTGATGTTTATTCTTGGAAGTTTCTATAATATAAACAAGTCACGTCAAGTCATTTTGGGTAACCCTCCTATTGGTCAAGGGTTAAAGTCCCTGTAGTTGTGGGGACCTAGGGTTATTAGACTATCCTAGAGAAGTTGACCCTAAGTGAGTCATTATAAGTTTGGGCAATAGTCCCCACCATTTTGTTAAGGATAAACATCCTTATTGGTCGGAGGAGGAAAAGTCCCGACAAGTTGTCGGGCACTAGGGTTATTAGACACTCCTAGAGATGTTAGCTCTAGTAAGTAATTGTTAAGTGAGGATTACATGTTGGAGTGGGTTTCAAGTGAATGAAAGAATATAAATAGAGAGTGAGTTTCTCTATTTATCAAACACACATTCACTCATTGGGGCGCATGAGTGAGAGGAGACGTTACTCGGACAAGAGAGAGACGACTGCTGTCACGAGATCATCTTTATGTTTTTGGGTTTTACTTTTGGTGCTAATTCTATCTCTGAGGAAGTTGCGGGGTTTTCTCCTTTATGGTTTCCCTGAGGAAAATTCTTTGTGTCTCTTGTCTCTTGTGTTATTGTTGTGCATGTTATTCTCTAAATTAAAGATCTTAATATTATATTGCTAGCTTGAATGATAAAAATCTAATACTCTTTGGTGTAGATACATGGATCATGATCTATTGTTTACTCTCTAAGAATTGTTTGCAAGAACAATAATTGGCTCACAAACATCTCAAGGGCATAAAACAATAGTTTTTGATGAGTCCACACCCTTCCAACCATCTATGCTCACCTATAGAAACTATATTTCGCCCTAAGTTTGCAATTTTCCTACTCACAGAGTTGATTTCCATTAAATTTATCATTGGATAGGATAGCAGTGGAGAACACAACATGAATTATGAAGAGCACGAATGTGAGAGTTCCCTCCCCATAAATGTTAGTGTCCATAGTAATGAGAGGTATAGCGGAAATGATAACTAACACTACCTATTACTAGGAAATGAGTTCAACTAAAACAAGGTATTTCAAAAAATGCTGAACATAGTAAGAAAACTCTCACAAAAACATATCATAGATCAACACGTCCATGTTTTTACATGGTTAAAATCGTTGAACACTAAAACAATCCACCCAACTATATAGTTACTGGACACAATATATTAATGTAAAAGGAAAAATAATTTACATACGAGTTTCTTATAATTGATCATTAATGAATGTCTCTCCATGCTTTTTAAATAAACACCATTGATGAATAGAGTGTTAAACCACATATCAATGGTTTTTAGGGTTGAGATGAATATGAATGGTTGGATCACTTTATGTCGAGAACCTATCACAACCATAGGATTACATAACTTGAAATTCATACTAATGCATACTAAATAAACTCACTTTACTTAACCACACATTAAACCAAGTTGATCATAACTTTCAAAGTCATGACTTGGTCAATAATGGGTGATTTACGGGACCATGGTATTTGGGAAACCCATTGTATTTTCCCATGGTATTTCCTTTATAAAAGGAAAAAGACTCGGTATTGTATTTTAGCATTGTGAACAATCTTTTTGAATGTGTGAGAGAGACTTTGAAGTGCAGCAGAGTTGTTGCAGTTTGTATCTAACAATTTGTATGTGACTTAGTCCAGAGTTGTTGCAGTTTGTATCTAACAATTTGTATGTGACTTAGTCCATATTGGGTGAAGCACGTTATCTCTTTGTCTCTCTTATAATGTGTTAGATTTGCATCTTTTTAATAATTTAATTGTATAATTGTTATCGCTGTGAGATCTTGTTTTTCTAACACCTTGTGAATGTGACCAAGAAGATTACAAACATAAGATCTTGAATTTGTTTAAAGGTGTATGTAGTGTTGGTTTGAAAATGAGTTAATAACTTAAAAGTATTAAATTTGTTCACTAATTAAGTTTTTTGTTTTTTAGTTATTTATATTATTTTATTATTTCTACTTTGTCTTATGATAATTAAGTTTTTTTTATTTAAATTTTTTAATATAATATTATTAGTATTTATTTTTAGTTTTTTATTAATTTGTATATATTTTAAAATACTTTCATTATTTTATTTATTACTTTTTGGTAGGATGAAGCAAAACTTTATTATAAATATGACCCTCGGTCTTATAAATTGAAGAACATAATGATAGTACTGGTTAGTTGAGGTAAAGTTGTTGCGTTAGGTTGGTAAGAAATATGGATTCTACGTTGGTTGGTATCCTCTTTGTAGTTATATTTGTAACAGTGTGGCAACTGTTTTTTTTTCTGTTTAAAATTATGCTAGTCTTTTTGAAATATCCATTGAGTACTTTGGCCCTCACTTTTCACAAAGAATTTCTCATTTATCAAACTGAAAACACTAAAATTATGAATAAAAAATATTTATATCAAATCCTTTATTTAATTTTTTTAATTGGGTGAGAGGAGCTCTACCAAAAAATAATAGTGATAGTGAATATTATGGGAGAGATCTTGTAACTTGATGTAAGGTTCGTAACATGTCAAAAAATAATAGTGATCCTGAATATTATGGGAGAGATTTTGTAACAGAAAACAAAAATAATATCACTTTCCTAACTTTATTTTTATTAATAAAAAATAAATTTTCTAAAAAAATATGTGGGTAGAAAAAAAACACAAAATTGAATTATCCGCAAAAAAATGTTGGCCCTCCACATTGTTTTAAAACCAGGTGCAAGGCATTCTAAACAATCCATGGTTTTATTGTACATGGTTTAGGAAGCTTTGCACATGGTTTTTAAACCATGTGCAAGGCGTCCTAAATGATCCATGGTTTTATTGTACATGGTTTAGGAGGGCCTTGCAAATGGTTTTAAGACCATGTGCAAGGTGTCCCAAACAACCCATGGTTTTATTGTACATGGTTTAGGAGGGCCTTGCAAATGGTTTTAAGAGCATGTGCAAGGCCTCCTAAACAACCCATGATTGTAGGAGTGCCTTGCATATGGTTTTAAAACCATGTGTGGGGAAATGATGCAATGTCCCTTCCTAACAAAATAAAAAATATTATATGTCTTCCATAAACAATATTAAATATTAATAATAATAAAATTATATATGGACCTTAAATAAAAAGATGTGTCTTTTGGTTTGAATTAAATGAATGGATACCTAAGAAAAGGTTTGCACCTCTAGAGATTTGATTCGTCTCGATGCTTGATAGAGCCTAGGATTTGGATCTACGCTCATTTACATGAACCTTGGTAAACTTGACAAATTCAAGGTCACTAAGGTTTGACTTCTACTTTCCCCTCCCTTAAACTCCTTGTTTGGCTTACTTTCGAGGGGGTATGAATCCACTAACGTAAGGTGTAAGGAGTTATTACTACAACCCAACATTGGACTCCTAACTAATTTTGATTTGAAGAGGATGAATTAGAGTTTTAGAACTGAAATTAAGCAAACAAGAAGCACAAATTTGATAACAATAGCGAGACAAAATAATCATTTTATCTATATGAAGTACTTTTAAGATTTCATATGGTAAGCTAGATATCATTAGTGTTTAATCCAAATTCACAACAGTAGCATATGTGTCCTAATTATAGAGAGCTCAACAATATCACAATTAAAGATAAGTTTCCCATTACCATCATTGATGAATTGTTAGGCGAATTACATGGAGAAGTTGTCTTCACCAAGTTGGATCTTCTTTCTGGGTATCATTAGATTCAAATGAAGGATGAAGGCATCCCAAAAATAACATTCAGGACTCATGAAGGTCACTGCGAATTTTTGGTCATGCCATTTGGTCTAACAAATGTGTCTTCCACATTTCAAGGTTTGTATTAGATTTTAATAGGAAGATCTTCGGGAAAAAATGGTCTTCACATAGATTACACAAGAGAAATAAGAGAAGAATGATTGAAGAACAATATGAGAAATATTCCATTGATAATTATTCACATTATGGGTGAATATATAATACAACATCAATGAATAATTTGAATACTTACACGCGTAGTTCATCTACCAACCTAGAGAGACTCTAGACCTAACTAAGAGTGGGAAAATCACAATTATGGCTAACTAGTGCAACTACAAATCACTAAAATAGTAATAACTAGTTACAATTAGTTAACTGAAGGGGGTCGGTGAATAAATGTGCCTAGATATTCCCATGAATCATGCAAACTTGCACTAGAGACACTAGAAGTGATCTAACTGACGGGGATTAGAGTTTAACTAAGGATAACTCATGATGTACTAGAGTCAACTGCTGGACACTGCTATTGGTACTTCGAGTGGGTTTCTATAAAATAGGGATTGATCCCCAGAGCTCCAAAATGCATATAGACAGGTGTAATAAGTGGCATATATCCACTAGTTATGTCCCCCATGCACTAGTGAAGTGACGAGACCTCCTAATCTAGGGAGATTAATCAAATAGAATTGATGTGGTTAAAGGAGACAAAGGGAGGATTAATAATAATCCCAACACCCCCTTTTAATCCTAACCTTGGACTACTTGGGCACTAGTAACTAAGAACAAAGGTCACCCATTAAAATCTAAATGCAAAATTTAATTTGTCCATAAAAATGAGGAAAAAAGGAAAACTTGCATGGGAAAAATCCTTTCCTAAAAAATGGACATGAGATACACCAAAAAATAAATTGCTCCAAATCCAAGTAGGTGTGAACTTGAATAGATGTATGTAGGGATATTCTTCTTGGGAAGCAGAGGGATATGCTCGAATTGGAAAGGAACATATATAGCTACATAAGAGCATATGGTACCATGTAGAGCAACTCAGATAATCTGACAAAAGAGAAAAAGTGAGTGCTCATTCAACTTGATCTTGAAATCATGTTCAAATTAGTCTTAATGTGCTTGATACTTCGAACCATGTGAAGTAGATTCAGCTCCATATGAGAGGAGCATGCATCAAAGCAAGTGCAAGAGGTCTCCTTCATTTCTAGTACTGTGAGTATATGAGTATGTGATCAGGGAGGAAGAGATAAAAGACCTGGGACCATGGAGAGCGAATGATTTTGCTCCAAAATCAGATGTAGCTTTTAAAAATATCCATGAAATCACAAAATGTAATATCAACAATTCATAAGAATATATTCACATCAAATACCCAACAACAATTTTGAAAGCGCGTAACATACCTAAAAAAGTGAGCCGATCTTGGGGTGCACAGTATATAAAAAAATCTTATATTATAAAGATTAAGAGCCTTGAAAACATAATCACACAAGTGCTAACTCACAGAAGCAATCTCACTCAGTATTATAATAAGACATAATCATTATATTAGTTGCATGACAATCCTTTAGATGAAATTCCAATTACATATTTACCTTTTCCTTTAGTTATAGTTAACACGCTCCTTAGCAAGATACGATATTCATAGTTTATCTCCTCGGCACAATGGCTGGGGGTGAGGTTTGAGTCTCTTAAGTCACCTGAAGAGAAAATAACATGGCCAGATTACTTAGATGATAAAGAACTAATTTATAAAATATGTACATATACAAATTGATTCTAGTATACTTGGCATCAGATGGTTAGTCTAATGCTTTTCCATCATTGGAGCCCATCCCCTACAACCATTATTTTGTAAGTGAGGTTAATTCAATGTACATAATATCATCATAAATTGAAGTATTTCTCTAGCAGTGTAAGCCACATAGTAACATGAGAAAACATTACCATAATCAAGCTTACCTATTACGGATACCTCTCTAATGTGGAAAGAACTTGTGTGACTGAAAGCTTGCCTATGACTATCCACCCAATAAAAATGAAAACCCCTTTCCCAACCATGCAGAGGAAAACACCCTTTCCCACAATGAAAAATTAAAGCCGTCCTACAATATAATTTTTACAATAATAAGATGGATGGTCACCAACAGTCCATAAGCATAATTTCAAGGGAATCAACCTCCATTTTGCAAGGTAACCAAAATATAAACAAATGAAAGCATCCCAATCTTTGGTTACACTCAAATATGGAATTACATATTAGGACTGCAAAAAACATGACAACACTATCATACCTCAAATAAAGATAACCTAGATACAAGAACTGTCAAGACAAATCTTTCACTAGACAATGAATAGTTCCAAACCACAAGACAATTGTTTCCCAACGCATATAGACTTTGGCCACGAACAAATGGGGGAATATTGAACTGTACAAAACAAAGGTATAAGATTCGATATTTATCCATATTTCCATAGCAACAAGCATCCAAATGAATATATGTATGAATCAATAATAGATATGACCTAACGCATGACACTGACCCATGACATATATGGAAAAAAATGAAATCAAAGCAATAATCGTGATAGCACCATTTATGGATAAGTAATTAGTAAGGGGTTTGACCAATAATGATGAATAAGATGCATAGCACAGAAGATCAAAGGCTAAAAAATAATTTCCGTCAAAGGAAAATCATAAGCAGAAGCACGGAGAAGACTTAATATTGGTTGGAAAAAGGGAAAACCTTCCACAATCTAGATCCAATGGCCTAGGATACTTCCTCCCCAGATCAACAGTCTGGAAAGAAAAGTAGGGAGGGAAAGACACATATGTTTGGTCATAAATAATTTGAACTCTTGCCATTCTCTTTCCATAGTTTGAGATCCAGTGGTCGAGAAATCTTCCGCACAGATCAACTGTGCAGAAATGCGCAAAGGGCAGAGATCAAAAAACAAGAAATGCTAAGTTTTGGCCATAGGAAAGTTCAAGTCCTAATTTCCACTTCCTGTGATCAAGATCTGACGGATCAGAGTGCGTTCGCAAAGATCTACAGTTCGGAAGAAAGTAGAGGGGAAAAAATTGAAAAGAGGGAAACTTAAGTATTTTGGCATGAGAAAATTAAAAGTCTGAGTTCCGCTTTCCACTTTCTAGCAAAGTGTGGAGGAGAAAATGTGGAAGCAAAAATTCGAGGGTGGAAAATTCAGAATTCACATCTATGAAATATTGAAGTTCTGCTTTCTGCTTTCCCACAAAGTGTGGAGGCAGAAAGCCGAGAGAGGAAAAGTCCAAATTTGCATCCATGAAGATTGAAGTTTCGCATTCCCCTTTCTAGAAAAGTGTAGAGGCAGAAAGGTAGAAGTGGAAAGCCAGGGTCAGAAAAGTTAGAATCGTGTTTTACAAAATGTGGAAAGTCCGCTTTCCACTTTCCACCAAATTGACGGTTTGGAAGTTTTCTGTAGATGATCAATGGTGCAGAAGAAGGGAACATGTGCATGAGCTAACTGGACTTCTCGATATGTAGAACTTGGTATATATCGCAACTTTCAACGGATGATGAGGATATACAGTGCAAATTCATTCCGCCAATCTAACTTGCATGAAGAAAATAACTTTCTAGATTTGCAGAATCGATTAAAGGCCTGCATGTTTCAAGGGTCAGGATTGATGGTGGTTTAGATCAATGGCAGAGGTGAATTGCTCTAATCTAACATGCTCACTAAAATTAACTTTTAAAATTTGTGGAATGGCTTAAAGATCGACATATTTCGATGGTTGAGATTTACAAAATATCAGATCTACAGTCGTGGTAGATTTCGTTGATCCAACTAGTATAGATAAATCAACCTTTCAAATTTGTGAAATATTAAAGAGCCACATCATTGAACGGTTAGGATTTAAGCAGGTAAAGATCAACAGTCCAAAATATTTTTCACAGGTTAAGATCAAGGCATGAAGGAAAGCATTGCAGAACGTTGAAGGAGGTTCTGAGCCATCGTTTTCACCCAACAAACATGGTCTTTAGGTGTCTAATTCTCCATTTTAGTCCATCATGTGCATCCTATCATGCTTTCTTGTTTTGTAAATGTTCATGGTGAATCTGCCAGATCATAAGTTGTTAGGATTGATCCCTTATTTTGTAACTAATTTTAGGTTTTTGAGGTTGGTCTTGGGAGCTTGTTAACACTATAAATATGCCCTCAATAGAGGAAGACGAGGTTGGAACTCATGAGGTTCAGGGCTATGTAAATTGATATCTGCCCTTAATAAAATGACAGAGCAGAATGTGGGTTTGTTGCTGCAGAGATTCCTGTGTATGTTGTAGTTATAGTCTGTTATTTATTTTCTTATGTGCATTTCTTCCTATTTAAACTTGCCATTATGTCTTCCTTCATATCTACAATGAGTGTATAATAGTTTAGAATTCATATTGTTATGCTCTGGTGTTGGCTTGGGAAAGGGGCATAAGGAATAAGTTCGTGTGTGCAACCAAGGAAGATGCACCATGCATGTAATAGAAACAAAGGAATATTGCAAAGGAAGCAAAGGACCCATGCAGACAGAATAGAGAGGTGCGCGGTGAAGGAAAGGCAAGTGTAGAAGACCGCAAATGATAATGGTTGGAAAGCGACAGGTGCAGAATCCATATCATGGTCGTTTATGGCAGCATAAGCCTCTAGCTATGCACACATGAGGGGATATTTGTAAGCTAGGTCAATAGTGCCTCGTGGCAAGTCATGATCACCACATTTGTAGCTTGAGGGGTGGATGATGGTGAGGGTTAATAGACTACTGGTATGCAATAGGCCATGCGGGGTCATGTCAAATAGTATAAATAGGAGGGATGCAATAGTTAGAGGGTTGGATTTCATTAGCTTTTAGTGGCTTTTAGTTGTTTATAATTCATTGTGGTTATGTTTTAGGTCAGTTCTTCAGTAATAGTTTTCTTGTTCAGTGGTAATCCATGGTGAAGGATGCCACTTTTTCTATAATGTTGTAGAGATTAGAGAAGAGAAGACTCAAGAGGAGTCTAGTAGCGATAGAGGGGTTTTCGAGCCGTGGATCTGGTTGATCTGTGCACAGACCACTAGGAGTAGATGTAAGGTAGAAGAGTAAACTAGAGAGCATGAGAACCATAAGTCTGAGTCTTAAAGACATATCTAATATTAGTTTGCATCCCGCATACTACAAGGTGTTGTATCATTTTCTCATGCTAGATTAAAAGCACCTTAGTAGTTTTTCCTAGATGGGTTTCCACGTTATCTCTTGCGTTGAATTAATGATTGATGTGCTGGATGTTTATGTGAATGGTTGTTATTTTCATTCTGTATAATGCTAAACGTTGCTTAAATCTCTGATGTTATTCTGTAATCAATAAATGAATGGTTGAAAAGTCATCACTGAGATGAACACGTATATGTCAGCCTATATGTTTCTGCCTAGAGTCACAACTTGATTCGTAGGTCTGATTGTTATGAGTCATTTGCACTGCACAAGTTGTGTCAGTTGTGAGGTGGAAAGAAAGGTCAAGTTTCACGTGATGACATGTATTTGTGCTCAGTCACACAAGACTGACTCCTCTATCCATCCATCATGTTGCCTTCGTTGAGCTCCTTGGCCGCGAACCAAGGGACTATAATCCCTCGAAAATCGTAGAAACATGGTTCTAGTGGTTACCCATCGAAGAGATATCTCAGGTGAGATTGCGCCTGCTTCGCAGGTGTTGTCGACGAGGATTGCTCTGTCGGGCTAGTATCTTGAGTATTTTTTGGGTTAATGGGCTGCGCACAAATTGGGTCATGCGAGTTAGGAAAAGTGGCCAACAAATGGTTCCATTATTAGGACCCTATTGATCAAATCGAGGGAAATGTTGTGGCACCCAACGAAGAAGGAGATAGAAGACAGGTTGGATTCTAAAATGCTAACATTCGTGCAAGAAGAGAGTGTAGGAACATGGTTGAGCATCGAGAAATGGATAGATTAATATATATACTCTAATATTAATGAGATCTTCTTTGTTGAGTTCCCCATTTTACTACATGAGTGGTTATTAAGAGTGGTGATTAAGCAGACCAATTTCCAGAGAAGAGAGATTGTTGAGTGGAGCGACTAGCTGGTTCATGAGGTAACCAACGTAAGTAACTCTGTTTCTAGAGCTGTTGATTTTTGGGTTGATAATTGCAAGGATATATTACTGATTTTGTAGTAGATACTATAACCTCATATAATGAAGCTAAAAGAATTTTTTTCCAAGGACCACGAAGGAGATACTTTTTATGTATTAGTACATGGATAAAATTACATGCCTATGAGAAGGGTATTTTTCACTTGAGTAGTTGAATCACGTGCCTAGAAGGAGGCTATGTCATGGATGACCAAGTAAGAACATGGAGAAGGGTATGTTGAATTTTTTTCCAAAAGAATGGAACCTAAACTAGAGGTTGGATTCCTAAGGAGTGGGAGAAGATTCAGATCAAGAAAGAGAACAAAAACCAAAATAGGGCGATGGAATCCTAGTTTGTTTGAAGGAAGAGAACACAAAATTCGGTCGTGTAGAGATGAAGTGTCTTGCGAGGGAGAGGAGGACTACAGCTCGATATTAGAAGGAATTGAAGATTCTGAGGACTCTGAGGAGACATCAGGATAAAAGCACAACTTCATAACATCAGCAATATCACCTAAGACAAGATCTAGAGTTTCATCCCTGGAAAAGACCACTAATACATATAGCACTAGCCCTGGAACTAGTGCACAAGAAGGCACACCCCCTTTGAATCTTGTTTCGGAAGACCCTGATGCCAACTCAATGGCTTCAACAAGAATTTGGTTACCCACATTTAATGGAAATGGAAGGGAAGACCCCAAAAAACATTGGTTCCTTTGTGAATCTATCTGGATGGTACGTTTAGTCCATAGTGAAAACATAAAGAAGGTGCAGATGATCATGACCTTAAGGGGTCGCACGCTATACTGGTTCATGAAGTTCTACGCCGTACCAACCAAAACACCACAGAATACCCTTGAGGAGATCCAAGCTGCAATGATCTCTGAGTTCATGAAACCTAAACCAAAGTCGCAATGTATTACTGAGATTAAGGGGATTAAGCAGGCTCCAATAGAAACTGTGTGGGACTTTGATTAGCGATTCAAGATGCTGATGGATAAAGTAAGTTTCCAAATGTTTGATGTATAGAATAAAGAGTGATTCCTTAGTGCACTGATACCACACATCCGAGGGTCGTTAATGTGGCATAAAATTGAGTCGTAGACATAAGCACTAGAACTGGCAACGAAGTTAGAAGCCTTACCCATTGGTGACAGTGTCACCTGAATGGTGCAGATCTAGTCACAGCTAGCCAACCTAATGATACAACTTCAATATATCAAGAAGGGTAAAGAAGCACAAGAATACTTGTGGTGCACAAAATCTAGGACGGACAGACACACTAAGGATAACTGTCCGACCTTCCCAAACTATGTCACGTCAGGTGCACCTAACCCATTAAACATCCATGGGCTACCATGGTGTTGTATATGCCAGTCAAGAGGCCACCACAATGAATAATGTTTATATTTGCAAAACATTGTAAGCACCCCCGCAAACCTATTTTGTAAATTTTGTAAATCAGTAGGACATGATGAAAAAGACTGTAGAGCATACCATCTCTTGAAAGAAAAAACAATCGACAGGTGCCTAATGAAAAATGAGGGGTTTGCTCAGGATGAATAGGAACACACCTCGTATCAACCTACATAGTTCCCATCTAATCAGTACCAATAGTCGTACATGCAACAAAACCCCTATCAGCAACACTACCAACATAACAATTACCCACCACAGTAACTACACCCGCAGGGAAGGGGTGGCAGAAAATTCAGAGGACGAGGTGGAGAAGGAGGAGGATTTGGTAGGGGAAGAGGTCAAGTTACATGCTATAATTGTGGACAAATGGGTCACTTTGCCAGAGATTGTTTAGAGACAACAAAAACGTGTTCATATTGTAAAGGACAGGACCATAATGTTGAGCAATGTCCTCAATAGATCATAAAGTGGAAAGCAAGGACCATTGCCGCACCTAAACCTCCAACAAACCCAAACCCAAATGAAAATGTGAATGTTCATATATTTGTGGCTGAACTACAAGACCTGAACATCATTGTCGTAACTCGAGGAGGTGCGACGACTAGAGCAAACAAAGATAACCCGCAAGAACAACCACAACCACAAGTGAGGCCAACGGCACATAAAAAGGAGCAACTAACCATTTAGAAATAGAAATAAATATTATGGGATGTGCAATTGGAATTCATAAGCCAAGAAGTACCATCAAATTCCATGGAATTCAAGGACATGCCTGAATGGTTCCAACATATATTATAGAAGAATGCCCCACCCAAGGTTAGTAAGCTAAGAACCTTTTTGTTTAGTTGCTTAATAATAATGCAAGATAAATATGCTATTGTAGAGCTCCAAGCAATGATATATGACATTCCTATAGAGCCACAACTTGAGAGGAAAGTTAACCAATTACAAAAGAAATGTAAAACCAACTGCGAATTGAGGATGAATGCTTAGATAGGTGACTATGGAATGGAATATATCATCTTGGATATAAGCTCAAATATAAAAATTTTGACACGACAAACATGGGAAAGTATGGGAAAGCCATTCTTGGACTGGTCTCCTATCCAGTTGTGACTTTCCAATCAGGCGAAGGTCCCACCCATTGGCCGGCTGAGCAATGTAACTGTTGATGTCGAAGGATTGCACACATCTGCAGACTTTGATGTCATTAACATTGTAGATGACATGAAACCTTAACCTGTGCTGCTGGGAATAGACTGGGCCATAGACAACCAAACCATCATAAATTTCAAAAAAAGGTTTATCTTGTTTTATGTTGAGGAAATGAGGGTAGTATCACCCATCTATCCATTTGAGGGACAAAGATACGTCGAGCCTATCTATAATGAGGGACAGGGTGACTATCTCGACCAGGTATACAATGTTATAGCTATGTAGGAAGATTATACTAGTCGAACAGTAGATGGAAACCTAAGCTGGGAATGCGCAAGTTCATGTACATCTAATTCAAGAGAGGCTTTAGAGAATTGGAAAAATAGGTTACACGAAGTCTCTATGAGAAGGTGTGCAAGAGTTACAAGGTCTGTACGATGGGTGGAGATGGATTTAAGGGCATTACCCCCCTATGATAGTTTCATATACATCTTGGTTATGAAACCTAAGACCTACTATACCACTGAGGAGCAGCGATAAGGATCCCAACAGGTTGCGCATACAGTTGTAATTGCCGACAAACACCCTACAACTGAAGCCAAATTTCAGAATGAAAAAGGGAGTATAGTTGAGGAGATCCCTACAAAATAGGTTGCATTTCATAAGGGAAAAGGGAGTATAAGTGCTCTTTTTCCCTTGCCCGTGAAAATCAAAAGCGCATATTGGATCATCAAAGAACCCAAAATTCGTCAATGTCCAAAATTGTTTGCATGTTGAAGCAGTTGCAAAGATCACAGATCTTCTGTAGGAGTACCAGACCCTATTCCTTACCAACTTCTCATGAAGGAGGGGAATAGTGGGATATTTAGAGGAGATGAAAATACCCTTGCGACTGCAAAATAAGCCGAGTCAGCAGCAGCAAACAACACCACATGATCAATATCTCGAGGTTAAGCCATCTAAAGAAGGAAGACTTGGCTTACGGTACGACAACAAATGGTTCAAACAACTGGACAAGCTAAAGACACAGTGGCTAGGGCCATATAGAATTGCACACATTACTGAGGAGGGTGTAGAAAAACTTCAAAAAATTAGATGGTACCCATGCGACGGGTATGGTGAACGACAGTCGCCCAACACCATGCTATGACATGTTTAAAAAAAAAATATGAGAGGCCAAAATATGTAACCTACTCTGTTGCAGGATTGCAACAGATCCAACATAAATGAATGAGCAATGGAATGCACAAAAATCAAGTCATCACACAACCTCAAGCAAGGGAAACGAAGTGCGGAGAGCGCGAGACAAAGCAATAAGCGGGAATGATAGGCTGGATAGCATTAAAACAATGAATCTCTAACAAAGATGCGGGAAGCTATGAACACTATGTGACATTAACTCGGCACAATAAGAGGATCAGGGAAGTGTACTTGTTAATCCCATCACATGTCCTTGCAATAACTACCATAACTAGCTTGATAGGTACAACCTAAAAAACTAGTCATAGAAGTTAATGAAGAAAGCGTCGAAAGCAGCAACCCAGGGAATTGATTAGACCTCAACCTCTTGTCAAATGATGATTGAAGGACACCAAGTGATGGGTAAATATTTTGCTTTCCATTCAATAAGATTGTTACACATAGTGAGCACCAAAGCTGAGGCATTACAGAGCTAAATCCTACCATTTGTGTTCAATTATGCCAATGCCCATGGTAATTAACATTCCTAGCAAAAGTGAGGCATTATAAGCTACTGTCATATTTGGTTACCCCATTTGTGAGGAAGTATAAATACAATCACGTGAGGGTCACCAACCACAGAAACCACCAGAGATCAACCCAAAGGCAAAAACATGAAAGTAACAAAGCAGACAAGATGGCCATGCTACTATTCCAACCCATGGGTCACGTGCTGTATCGAAGCTAGTTTAGAGAATAGCAGTTTCCCCATGAATGCAGCAAGAAACTCTAGTACCTGACAAAGAGCTAAGATAGCTCAGTGAGACCGACCTAGGAGAGGCGTCTACACAACTGCAACTAAAACAAAGAAAATGCAAGGCTCCGACTACTCTGGATGAGCAAGGGAAGGCCCCTACTGGCGAGCAAGAAAAAGATATCATGAATGAAGGCTTGCTACCACATAGACAGTTAGAAGTAGAGTGGGATGATCTAAATTTTCTGAGTTACGTTCAGGCAAGGAGGGTTGATGCAAGGGAGTCAGATCTCCCAAAGAAGGCATTCAACACTTTGGTAGCACTGTCGATCCCTATCGGAATGACCTTGATGAAAGATATCCTACCCAAGTTAGTTGTGTTGAAGTTCCAAGACTTTGATACTCGGCAGTAGGAGGGGTTATAGATAAAAGACTGCATGACCATGACCCTGTCCACTACAAGTGATTCATAGGTTCTTAAGGAAAAGGATTGGGCTGAGGGACTTGCCCGCATAGGACTAAACAACATGTTGTTTATGCCTCACTTTGGCCATAGCATACATATCAATACATACATGAAGTAGTTATTGGTCTGCTTCCATGGAGGATACTTATGGCTGGATAGCCATATCTAGTTGATGTCGAGCTAATTGCAAGGATAAATGGACTCCCAAATGAAGGCAAAGATCCCGTGCCATACCTAGCTAAGCATGACACTAAACCTATCAAGCGAAAGCACAACCTTCAATGAGCGGGTCAGGGATACTTACTTGGGCCCATCAAGTACAAAAGTGTGTGTGTTGCCACAAAAATCCTATCCTGCAAGATGTTCCATAAAATGATACCTACTCAATGTTCAGCAGGAGTGGTGGAACTTGTAGAATTATGTGCACTAGGACAAAAATTCAACTGGTCGCAGTACCTGTTGAACACACTTATAGACGACACGATGCTAGCTCAACACAAGGAAGACCAAAAATTCCACTATTCCTAGTTGTTGATCTTGATTTTGTTCACTGTGTGGGCTGACCCACTAGACTATGTCCAGATGGATGCCCCACTATCTTTCCTGGGTGCAAGGTACCAAAATCTATGGGAAGATAAGGCAGTGTTGCAACTACAACCTGTTTCCCAAATTTCTAAAAAAATTTGGACCCTCCTTTTGACTTTATCTTGCCTGGGATTGTTTGGATTCCTGAATGCTATTGTTCCTCTACTACAAATTTGGATTTTTTGAGGTTGAATTGAACTAAACTATTTTCCTTCTTTTTAGAAGTTGAATGATCTAAAACTGCTTTTTGTCTAGCTAATGCTTTTGACTCTGGAACTTAAATTTTTGATTTGTTGATGATTTCCTTTATCTCTATCGAAAGTTTATTGATGTGTGAATTGGGGAATTGGTCTTGTATATCACCATCGTTTCAGAGGGAAAATAGAGAACGTACCGACGGATAGTTATTATTCTCATCGATTCCATGGTTTTATTGCTCAAACCTTTTTCTTTTTGATGATTTTTGGTTATGCTATCGAAATGTTTTTTACAAGCGGTCGGATTTTTAGTCTTTAATGATGCCTCCGTTTCGGAGGCCTTGTTGTTTCTCTCACTGACACTGTAGATTATTTTGCATCTCAAAGTTCCAATGAGTTAGTCATTACTTGTTTCGATCACCAACGATTTTCTGATCCGCGGAACCCACAGTCAATTTGTTATCCACCGTTGTGGCAGCCGATCACACTATCTCGCCGATGATTAGTGTTTCCAAGTTCCAATGCATTATTGAATAGTGGTTTTGATCTCCGATACATGAATATGGATGCACTTAGTGCTTTATATCGCTGAAAATTTCAGCTTTGAAGTGCCAACACTACGGAGATGCTTAGTTTTAAGTTCGCTGATTCATAGCGCTTAGAGCCTCCGATCGCCAAATTTTTTTATTCGACTGTGGAACCCATAGTCTGTATGTTTTCTGCCATTTCTTCTATCTTGTAAACTATCCTATCGACATATTAGTGGTTCCAACCACCGATATGGGTTTTTCTGCCGATAAGGTTTTTTCCCGCCATTTTTTTTCACCGAAAGGTCTATATATTGGGGCAGGGTATTTGTTTATTATTATCATGGTTGAGAAATGCCTCTGCTATGTCCTTGTCACTGATCAAACTGTACCTCCATGCCCAGCTGTCCATATTTCATTTGATTGTTTTTCTTTCATGGAAATCATTGCATTGTCCCGCTGACTGCACAGCTTGCTTTCCAGGTAGGCCAACCATGGTTCTCCTTTCTCTTCGGTTTATTTGTTGTTTTGGGAACTAGGGTCTTCCCATAGTTAGGTTTTCCCGCAGTTGTGTAGTTAACAGTTTAAAATGAGTATTTATCCTCATGATGTGAGTTATATCAGTTAGTTTGATAGTTTTAGAGGTGGGGGTTTCTTAAGCTTGTATTTGAGCCGTTATGGATGCTCCATCCTTGTTTGAAATTTTAGGTATTTGGTGTAGACAAGCATTATGCTGTTTGCACTGAATTTTGTGGGTTGTTTATTGCTGTCCAGGGGGAGTTTTCAGTTTTCATAGGCACTTTCCCTAGTTTCGTGGAATGGAGGGGGGTTTTCAATATTTTGGTTGAGCTAGGATTTCCTCATTTTCAATTACAGTTTAGGGTCTCACAATTTGAGGATTAACCCGTTGATAGTGTGGTTCTTGTTATTTAAGAGTTAGAGTATTTTGATTTTAGTCTAAATTTAATAATGAGTTTTCTATCAAGGTTATGTTTTAGTTACAGATGGACTTAGAGGATTTTTAGACCCAGCTGTAGAAGTTCCTTTTTTGCCTTGTCATTTTCCTTTATGCATTAACATTCTGTATAGCTTATTTGTGAAAATGCATATGGAAGAGGTAAATAGTTTATATAGTTTTTATTCATTCTTAAAACACTAACTAAAAGCTCCAATGGTCTAAGAACATATTGTGTTTGTGATAGGGTAGCTATTGCGAAGGAGATATGTCTAAACGACAAAAGAAGAAGGATCCTATTGCCGAGGGAGAACGAGATGTTGAAATCATCACCAAGGTGGAATACAGTTATGAAGATACTAGAGCTACCACTGAGATAGAGCCAGATTACAAATGGGGTGAAATATACTAGATGACTGTAAATAAAAATGTGCCTGTTGCAGGGTTCGAAGAGCTAACTATATATGCAAACATCAAGAAATCAACCCTTATGAAGGTAGCCACAAGACCTAAGTCATTACCATGCTCCGCGGTGATCGGCTGTATTCTGCCTAGGGTAGATGTAACTACGATGATCTTGGAGAATACAGCCAAATAGGGATATGTTGCATATAGTCTTGCTTATGTCTCAATGGCATATCACCTACCTTCTGCTCAAATTTAATTAACTAAAAGTTGGTTGAAAGAGACAAATTTGGACTTGGTTGAAAGAGTTAAGAGAATGATGATACCAGGGAAGAACTTTCGAACCAGGTCATCAAGAGAATATGATACAACCACTCTTTGGACCCCTTATAGATTTATAGCACTGATGCTGAATATAGTTTTTGGGAGAGCTCATGGAAAAAGCTTTAAATGCTGATGGATACTAATTATTTTCTATGTGGTCACTCAGGGGACCATTTTCAATTGGGCGAACATAGTGTCCAATAGCCTCTTAGCATGCATTTCTTCAGCTTGGGAGGGGTGTCACAGAAGAAGTCATATTTCTACATGAGCTCTATCGTAGTGGACTGTATATTATGTACCCAATCATTTCCATCCTTGAGGTGTAATTGGGATAGGGACAGGACCCCTGTATACACTGCATACAAATTATTTTGGGGACACAAATACTATAGCAATTACAGGGAAGTATGTGAGCACTTCATCATGCCTTTGTACACTCTAATTTTTTTGACAGAATGCAACTCTATGTCTAAGGAAGCATTCAAATTCATTGAAGAATATGGAAGTTATTATCTGACTGATGAAGGGATGTATATCAGAATGTATGGTGTCTCTAGGGAAACTTCTCTACTCCCTAAATATGTGACTGATTATGTGCTACATAAAGAAGCAATTAGATAGGTATATCTTGATGGTGTAGGGAGTTTCTTGTTCAAACATAAGAAGGAGGCATATCCTGCCATAGTTTTTTGGTTAGGGAGTTATAAGTTTACAAAGGTCAAACAAACTACAGAATTTGTGCAGCAGCTGGAGCATTTCCATTTTGGTGAGATGAACTTTCACAGGAATGACTCCCAAAATAAGGTTGCAGAGCATTGCAAGGAGGAAAATGTTCGTTTCAAATACACAAATTTCTGGGACGAGGATGAAGAAATATTTAGAAATGCAAAGAATATGACTACATTAAAGAAGAGATTTAAACAAAAAATCACCATTGTGAGAGGAAAGGGAAAAACCACACAAAAGAAAGATGAAGAAGAAAAAGCCAAAAAGAGGGAAGAAGATGCTAGAAGGCTAACACAAGAGGTAGAGAGTTGGATAAATAATGAAGAAGAGGAAAGAAAGAGAGATGTAGAGGAAGCAGCAAAGAATGAAGAGAAGGAAAGAAAGAAGAAAAAGATGTAGAGATAAAAGAAGAAGAAGAAGAAGAAGAAACTGAAGGTATGAGATTGATATGATCTAAAATGGATCAGAAAACCACTGACCTGATAGATAAACAGTGGGCACATGATCATATAGATCAAGGGCATGGACAAGATAATCCTGATCCTCAGGAGCTTGCTGCAACTTCTGGTAGCACTCAAGAACAAGTTGTATTTTTTGGAATGAATTTGATACCTTTCATGCAGAAAGAAGGAGAAGAGGTCCCTAATTTCAACACTATCTTCTATGACAAGGAGAAGAAAAGGAGTGTCAAAAGAACCGAGAAAAAGGTTGAAATAGGAGGACAATCAGGTAAGATGATAACTGATAAAACTTTGGTGTATGGAACAGATGCAGATCTGAGATTAACAACAAGAGTTAGGGTGGTGTTAACCTAAGATACTAATGATAATGTAGATAGACTGATGACGGATATGGAGCAATCAAGAAAGAACACAACTTAGTTAAAAGAAACACTAAAGAAAGAGAGAGATGAAGGTCACAAGTTGAAGAGGAAATTTGAGGACATGCAAAATGAAGTGAGGACTTCAAAGGCAGAGCTCTAGACTCTATAGGAAAATAAGATGAGTTTAGAATTTTCTATAGATAAAATAGAGAAGAATGCTCAGAACAGCTTGGAAGAATTATAGAAGCTACAGTTAGAGCATCAAGTGCTGAAAACTGAGAAGAATGACCTTCAGGTATCCTACAAAACTCTAAGTTCAGAGATGGTCTAGCTGCAAAATAAGGTAATTGAGCTAGAATCAGAGAGGGATGCCATTGAAGAAAGAGAGACAATATCAAATGTAGGTAGTAGTTTTGGAGGGATAGAATGCATCATTGACATCATCACTGAAAGATGCTATGGAATAGAAGACGGATGTCCAACCTTTAAGAGAATATGTTTTAGCTCAGAGGAAGAAAATCCACTAACTACAAGTGTGCATTGAGGAAGAAAGGTGTAAGATGGTGCAAATAGATAGAAAATTAGAAGAAATATTGGACACCACATCTTATTTTGTGGACAAAGCTCGAGAGATTCTGGAGATTCTTACAGGAAAAATAGTGTGGATAGAGACAAATGAGGAAATACCTGTGGAGCAACCAGTCAAAGATCAACAGAGTTTAAAGTAGGATTATGATTTGTTGGAGTTTGCAATCAATACTGCAGAAGAATTCAAGAAAACCGTGACGAAAATGAGAGGAGGATGTGCTGAATACTACAGAAGAATGCTGGTCACATACAATAAATGGTAGGTTACCACAGATAAAAGATTGGATGCGATATTGTTAGGATATTTAGACACTTAGGAGTTAGTTAAGATCAACTTGTGTAATATATCCGTTAGGGAAAAGTGTGTTTCTTTAGTATGCATTAGTATGCATTTGTAAATATTATACTCTCATGGTCACGATATGTTCTAGACATTGAACCGATGATTCAACTTCTCTTAAATCATACCTACCATTGATATGCGGTTTAACACCCGAATTGGTCTATGATCTCTATTTAAATATCATAGAGGGTCCTTGTCTAGTTGATCAATAATGATAAGCTCATGTAACTTTATTTCTTTTGCATAATAAATTTCTCCAGGTAGCTATTTGGCTGGGGCCGTGGACTGTTTCCCTCTTGAGGGTTTTAACCACATGAAAAACATTGGTGTGTTGATCTGTGATCAATTTATGTGAATTGGTTGCTCAAGGTGTTTGGTCTTTTGGGAGTACCTTGTGTACCCAAACATGGTATCAGAGCTTTTATGAAGAGCCGCTTTCGGTTTTGATCAAGATCTGGAACCGGTGTTGCCGAAAAATTGAAAGGGTTTCTGGTTCTGGATTTTCTATGCATTTTTGGCCTATGGGATCTATTCCATTGCATCTAGAGCACTGTTTCCATTGGAAAATAGTTTTTGTTTCATCGAAAATCATTTATGTTTGTTCTAGAAACACCAATTTCGACAAATATAAAAGTATAATGTTACAGTGACAGGCTTATTTTTTTAAAAATAGCTCATATCTTATTAGTTTTGATATTAGATCTTTTTTTTTTAAGTCTCAGAATGTTGCCTTCCCTGACTATGTATGCTCTTTGCCATGCAACTTGGGTGATTGCGGCGAATCAGAAATAGTAAGGGAAAGTTTTCTTTTCTTGTCTTCTTGGCTACGTATGCTCTTTGTCATGCACCTTGTGTGATCACGACAAATTAGAAACAACGAGAAAACTTGAAAACGTAGACTTTTCAGGTAAGCTAACCAAGATCTAACCCCATTGTGTGGAAAAAAATTTTGTTTTGTTTTTGTTTTTCATTTTTTTTTGTGATTTGGAGGAAAAAAAGAAAGTACGAAGAATGAGAGGGGAAAGTTTAAAAAAAAAAAAATCCCCCTTCATAGGTCTTGAGTTCAAGTCTTATTAAGCTACTTTTTAGTGCATGCAATTTCTATTTTCAAGTTACTTTATTGTAAAAGTGTATCTCACATAAATAAAATAAAATAAAAAGTGAGTCACTTAAGTCTTTTAATTTATTGTCACACTATTTAAAAGTAACATTATTGTAAAAGTGAACCTCACTTATTCTACAAAAGTGATTCACTTCAAAGAAACTTTATTGTAAAGTGATTGTCAAAGGTTGATCTTGGGAAGAGGGGGGTTCTTTTTTTTAGTTGGTCAAGTTAATATTTGCCACACCACTATTGGGGACATTTTCAACATTTTTTTTGATCAAGAATAACTTCATCATCCAGAATTAGTTTTCAGTGTCGTTTTTTTTAAAACCACATTTTTTTGAGCTCTTTGCAACCAGATAGTTATTTTCTATTTTTTTAGCTATTAGTTTACAATATGGCCACCCCTTGTGATATTATACTTACAAGTTCTAACTATTTCTCATGGAAATCTCGTATGGATAATGTTCTACGCAGCAAGGGATTTTTTAGGATAACCTCATGGAACGAAACAGAACCCACTAATGATGATAAGAAAATTAAATGGGAAAATAGATGTGATGAAGCTCATGGATTGATTGGGATGTCAATCTCTATTGATTTGCGATTCCACATATCTAGAAGTGATGAACTTGATAAAGCTTGGGAAAAGTTAGAATCTATATTTGGTAAACATAATGAAATTCGGGGTCATCAACTTGAGAATGAGTTGCTTTCCTGGAATCCAAATGATTTTTTATGTATACAAGACTATTTATCCAAGTATAAAACTCTTAGACTCTTATGTGCAGAATGCAAGATTAATAAAGAATACAAACACTGTATTTATCATATTATTTCCAAACTTGGACCTGCATATTCAGTTTTTGTATCTACATTATACTCCATGAAAGAATCCTTGACGATAGCTAGCTATCAAAAGCCTAGTCTTAGATCCTTTTTTGATTCCTTAGTTAGAGAGAAAGATAAGATCATTCATCTTGGAATAATTAACAATGCAGATACATCTGGGAAATCCTTATTGTCCCAACAGAAAGAAAAGACCAAGCCTCCCAAGAAACAAAATTTTCACAATAATAAGCCAAACAACAAGGGTCCCAAACCCTCTCAGTCAGCTGCTTCTTTAAAAAATGACAAAGGATCGAAGCAAAAGGGAAAGAGGAATGAGCATCATTGCAATTTTTGTGGGAAAGATAATCATGATGAATCTAAGTGTTTCAAGAAGATGGAAACCTTGGAATTAGTAATGAAGAAGCACCACATCAGCATAGATTCGTCTTCACAATCTAACTCTCATGGACATGCACTTTGTGCTTCTGGTTACTATTATACTACATCTTCTTCTTCTACTTCAGATGAATGACTTATTAATTCTAGAGCATCTTATGATATGGCTAAGGATCAAGCCATATTTTATAATATGCATGAATGTAACACCAAACAAATATTTGTTGGTGATGATAGATCTCTAGGCATTGTAGGATCTGGAATAGTTTCAGTAGAAAATGGTCATTTCAGTGATGTACTATGTGTTCCAAAAATTTCCTGCAATTTTTTATCAGTTTATCAAATTACTCATTTAGGTGAAGGTAAAACTATGATGTTTACACCTCACCAAGTTGTAATCAAGGATTTTAAAAATACTCAAAATGTCCTAGCTACTAGAATTGTTGATGATATTACCAGGTTGTACAAATTTAACAACTTTGGGTCATCACCTTTTCCTTCAGTTTTTGTTGCTTATAGTGATAACTTGAGCAAACTTTGGCATGAGAGATTTGGTCACTTAAATTATCGCTCATTGCAACAACTATGTAAAGACAATATGGTGAATGGTCTTCCAATGGTATCTTGCAAGGATGGTGTTTGTTCTAGTTGTGTACTCAAAAACCATCATCGAGACAGTTTTGACAAATGTGCCTCTTGGCATGCCTCGGTTCCTTTGGAGCTTGTGCATAGTGACTTGTGTAGTCCTCTTCCATCTGCTTCCTTTTCTGGTTTCAAATATTTCTTAACTTTCATTGATGACTACTCCAAACGCACTTGGGTTTACTTCCTAAAACTTAAGAGCGAAGTATTTAACATGTTGTTGGCCTACAAGGCCCTTGTTGAAAAACACTTTGGTCATCAAATTATTAAGTTAAGATCTGACAATGGAGGAGAATATGTTAACAACAAGTTCACTACTTTCCATATTGATCAAGGAATCCAACAACAACACACTATTCCATATACACCACAACAAAATGGTGTAGCTAAACGAAAGAACCGTGCTATAAAAGAAATGGCTAATTGTTTGATCCAATCTAAGGGACTAAGTCTTAAATATTGGGCTGAGGCCATAAATTGTGCAAATTACATATTTAATCGCACACCCACTAAAGTTTTACAAGGTATAACACCGAAAGAAGCATAGATTAAATTTAAACCAGATGTAAGTCACTTTCATGTGTTTGGTTGTGAAGCATGGGCTCACATTCCGAATGAAAAATGGAAAGCATTGCAGCCTAAAAGTGAAAAGTGCCTATTTGTTGGATGTTCTAAAGATGCAAAAGGTTATAGAATTCTTCAGCCCCATTCACATGATATAATTAATAAAAGAGATGTTAAATTTCATGAAAATCTCTTGGCCTACGAGCCTAACTTGGCGGGTGTGCCATCTTTGGCCTGCAAGCCTGATTCGGTGATTATGCCTTCTTATTATTCCTCCAACTTCTTTGATAGGTTTCCAACTCTAGTTTCTAATGAAGATCCACCTCCTCTTGCTCATTTTCCTCCAATTACACCAACACCAATACTTCCTCGATGGGTCTGTTCAACATGTGAAGCAGCTGGTGATCTTGCCGGTGATCTGAGAGATCAACGTCGAACACGTTCTCAGTTTTAGTGACCCTCTTCCCTTTTGGCTCAATTTTTCAAGAATCATGATCTAGAAACTTTTGTAGAATCTTTAGAAAATCCAAATTGGGATGCAGCTATGGATGAAGAATATTGGTCCTTAATGGCGAACGATACTTGGGATCTTGTTCCTCTTCCAAAAGGAAGAAAACTTGTCAAATGTAAATTGGTATACAGAACTAAGTATACATTAGATGGAAGTGTTGAAAGACTTAAGGCAAGGTTAGTTGCCAAAGGTTTTTTCCAAGTTGAAGGGATTGACTACAATGATTCCTTTGCCCTTGTAGCAAAAATGAACTCCATCCGCCTTGTTCTTTCCCTTGCAGCGTTACATAACTAGGAAGTACATCAAATGGATGTCAAGTATGACTTCTTACATGGTGATTTACACAATGAAATTTACATGGAACAACCTCCTAGATATGTTAAGAATAACTCTAGCCTTGTTTGTCTCCTTAAGAAATCCTTATATGGCCTTAAGCAAGCTCCTAAAGCTTGGTATGCCAAAATGGATAGCTTTCTCCTTGACATTAGTTTTTCTAGATGCCATTCTGACTCCAATGTCTATACCAAAAAAGTAGGAAACCATCTCATCATACTTGTTCTTTATGTTGATGATCTTATCCTTACTGGTAGTGACCCTAAACTTCTAACCCATGTGAAATCTAGTCTTAAGCAAAATTTTGAAATGTCAGACTTGGTATATTTGCATTATTTTCTTGGTATCCAATTCTTACAAACCAAAGAATAATTCTTTCTTTCCCAGTCTAAGTATGCTTGTGACCTTCGTCGCTTCCACATGGAAGATTGTAAACTAGCCCCTTCTCCCTTCTCTTTTGGAGTCAAACTTTCTGCCACTTGTACTTCCCCTGAAGTAGATGCCACCTTGTATTGTTAGCTTGTTGGTATTATTTTATAGTTGACTCATTCCCATCCTGACCTTTCCTTTGTCGTTGGTCATGTTTACCGTTATATGCAAACTCCTCATGAAAGTCACTGGAAAGCAGCAAAAACAATACTTCGATATATTTGAGGTACAATTCTATTTCGGATTCATTACAGTACAAGGGGGAAACCTTTGTTGGTTGGTTTCAATGATTCAGATTGGGCCGGTGATCCTGATGATCGAAAGTATACTACAGGTTGTGTTTTCAGTATGGGATTTGGACTTGTCACTTGGGCTTGTAAGAAACAACAAGCTCTTTCTCTTTCTTTAGCAGAAGTAGAATATCGAGCCATAGTTAATGCTAGTCAGGAATATTTATGGCTTTGACAGATCCTTTTAGAGTTTGGATTTGAGCAGCACTAGCCTACTCCACTTTGGTGCGACAATAAAAGTGCCATCAAGCTTGCCAAAGATCTAGTTCTACATCAGCGTAGCAAACACATTGAGATACACATGCACTTCATCAGAAATATTTTTCATGATAATGTTATTGAAGTTCTCTATTGCCCTATAGATGATCAATTTGCAGACATCTTCACCAAGTCTCTTACAGAAGCGAATTTTTCTAAACTTTGATCTATGTTAGGAGTTCAGCAATGTGTCCTTAAGGGGGCATAGGCTCTAATGCCTTCTTCCTTATCCTAATAGTGTCACTTTTGTAAATCCTTCAATCCTATCCAAATTTATTCTTAAGGGGGGATGTTAGGATATTTAGACACTTAGGAGTTAGTTAAGATCAACTTGTGTGATATATCTGTTAGGTAAAAGTGTGTTTATTTAGTATGCATTAGCATGCATTTGTAAATATTCTAATCCGACAGTCACGATATGTTATAGACATAGAATGATCTGATGGTTCAACTTCTCTTAGATCATACCTACCATTGATCCATGGCTTAATACCTAATTGGTCTATGATCTATATTTAAAGAGCATAGAGGGTCCTTGGCTAGTTGATCGATTATGAGAAGCTCATGTAACTTTCTTTCTTTTGCATAATAAATTGCTCCAAGTAGCTATTTGGCTGGGGCCATGGACTATTTCCCTCTCGGTGGTTTTAACAACGTGACAAACATCGATGTGTTGATCTATCATCTATTTGTGTGGAGCGGTTGCTTAAGGTGTTCGGTCTTTTGGGAGAACCCTGTGTACCCGAAGAGATACCAGAACATGAGCTATTCATAAAACAACTACAAAATAGGTATTAGGAAGACAAGCAGAAGATCCAATAAGTTAAGGATCTAGATGAACAAATTCTAAAGAATGTAGTAGCTCATGCAGTAGTAAGCATCCACTTACTTGAAGATCGGCTACGCCTGAGTCCAGCAAGAATAGAAGTGGTTAAGAACCAGGCTGCTAAGTATGAGATAAACATTCTTTTTCTTGAACCTTCATATTTCGAAAGCATAGCAACAGAGGCCTAGGCATGAAAAAAGTTCATTAATGACCAAGCGGGGCCCTCTTCATAAAAGTGTTCTATTAATTTTTGTTTTAAATGTAATATATTGTATAAATTATGGGCACTTAGTACAAGACAAAATTTTGGGATTGAAACATTGGGGAAGCCCAAAAGTCATTTGGGGGCAGCCCAAAGTTTTTGCTTTTTTTTGTATAAATATAGGAGAGTTAGATGTAGAGGAGACTTTTTCCCAGATCATTTGTGATAGTACATTGTAAGAATAACTATTTCCTTTTGCAGTAGAGAATTACAAATTTCCTGCTAGAAAAAGCTTGGTGGAATGTTTCAAATCCTTTTCTATGGATCAGTTGAATGTGAACTATTTCATTTTTAGCTTATGTCCATTAACTGTGAGATCATTCTAACTCATTGCATTTCTTCTTATTTTATGAATGTATTATAGTTTATTTTGGAAAATTTCCACTATGAGTAATGGAGGTTGTCATAAACAATAAGCTATCTTGTTGTCAATATTTCTATTAATGTTGATGTGTTCTGAAATAAATAACAGCTATCTGTAATTGTTCATAATACATGTGCAGAAATACATGACTCATTGTTAACTATTAATTCTGCTCCCTAGGGATATGTTAGTTAGTAATTTATATGCGTGTTAGTTATGTGTGATTTAGATGCGAGAGAGTTAAGATGAGAGGTAAGAACCTGGGCATCACATTGTGACACTCCTCATCATCTCTATCAATCTACATTTTTAGATAGGAACTTGCATATCATACTTAAACACAAAAAAACTAAAAATATACACAGTGGACCAGGCTGTAACTGGTAAAACCTTTTATATTGTTACTTGACCTACGGTAGTCGGATCGTAAACCGGACAGATTCCCCATACCAAACAATAATGGGCTAGTTGGGAACGTTATTGGGGAGAATCCCTAACTATTGTTACTTGTGATTTTCCAGGCCTCAATAGTTTTTGGTGCTAGAAGGAGGGCCACCAGTGCATGGCTAGCTGAGGAAACCCATTTTCTTGAAATTACTCTACCGGTGACAGTTCTAAAAGCAGTTTGTTTTCCAATCAAAATCTGGAAGAGAAAGGTAAAGAGCATTGGTATTATGTCGATAACGAAGTAGTTGATGATTTGAGAAGAATTACTAGGGCATATGCGAAGAATCTTGTAGGTTTACTGATTATTTCTATATTACCCAGAAGAGAACATCAGAGAAAGGATCGCCCTAAATTAGAAGACTCGGTATTGGTAGAGGAACTTGAATAATTTGTAGAAGCAGCCTTACAATAAGTTGTCCAACCTTTAAATCAATTGGACCCAGATACACCTTACTGTTCACCTGTTCGTACCCCTATTCAGTCACCACCTCATTCTCCACTCAAAATCATGGCTAATGTAAAATCAAATCAACCACCAAAACCCACCAAATCCACCATCTGCTTGGAGGGATAGGACACCATTAAACTTGACACCTCCCTTGCATGATTTTCCTCAATCTTTTAAGAAAATTTTGCCTAAGTCTGACCCAAGTGAAAAAATTCTGGTAGACGATCATTTGCAAATTTTTTATTTGGCTATAGAAGGACTACGGGATAGGGAGCATGAAGATGTAGTCTGCAGATTGTTTCCACATACCCTGAAAGGAGCAGTAGCCTCATGGTCTTTTTCTCTTCCTACAAATTCAATCATAGACTGGGACACATTTGAAATAATATTTAGAAGTAAATATGTAGTCCAAAAAACTCATGCACAATTAATGAAAGGGTTATGCGCTTTAAAGAAAGAAAGAAAAGAAAAAGTGCATAATTTCACTCAAATATTTGTTGCTTATCTAAAAAAAAATTCTACAATTGATAAACCATCTGATAAAGTTTTGATTGAATACTATACCTCAGCTCTAGGGCCTGACTTGGCCATGTTTTCCAAGATGTCAGTCAAACCTACATTATCATGAACTTATGAAGAAGTTGAGAGGGTAGAGGCTGAGAAGGAGAGAATAGAAGATTATTCTAAGTTTAGAACCCCACCATTTCTCTGAACTTTTAAGATTTTCAACTATAATGTACACAGCTGTTTAGTAGACTCAGGGGAATCAATCAATGTTATGCCACTTTCAGTCTACAAGAGAATTAATGGACATCCTAAACCATCCACTTGGAAAGTTATTCAGTTAGAGTAAACATCTGTGAAAGTAATTGGAGAAATGGAAGATGTTATGATTCGCTTATATTCAAATGAAAAGGTATGTCAGTACATTGATATTGTATTTGCAGACATTCTAGATGCTTATGGACTTGTTTTGAGTCGATACTGGTCGACAAGGCTAAATGGATGTTTTGCATCAGATTGGTCACATTTATGGTTTCCTCATAAGGGAGGTCCAAATCAAATAAAAATATTAAGAGAACCTAAAATGAAGCACAATGTTACTTAGTTGGAGGGAAAAAAATGAACCAGTGAATTATGTATTGGGAAATTACTTTATCGAACTAGAATCAAGAAATTACCAAGTGGAAGAAGCCAACAGTACCCTAGACACCCAGCTCGATATCCTTCAATTTTCACGGGCTAATGAGATTAACTGTAAAATAGCAGATTTAGTTTCAGATGTAGTTTTTAATTCAAGACCAGTAGAATTAGATAATGGGTAGGCCTTTTTCAATTTGTAGTCAATCCTAGCCCCTCAATGTACAAGTTTCCATATTTACAGGGGTGGGTAGAGAACTGACCAGTTAGTGGTTTAGTTCTCAAACTTTATTTTTCTTGATTTTTATTTCTTGATTATCTTGTACATAAATAAACTGATTGCTTGGTTTTTAATTCATTTATTTTATTTTGTTTGTTTTTAGTTTGTTTTTTATTGTTTTTATTAAAAAAAAACACAACTTTTGGTTACATGGAGTTCATTAGAATTCAGGATTAACTAAATTCCTTGATTATAAGACTATGTAATATTGATTTATTTAAAAGAAATTTTTTTAGTTTAGCAGTTTTCCTAAATGGCTATGGACAAATTGAAGTCCTACTTAATACTTGTAAAATAACTCAGGATCAAAAGGTATGGAATACTATTGCAAGGCTCCATCCATCTCACATTTAAATATGTCTTAGGGGGTGACAACAAAAGACCAATGGAAAGGAAGCAGGGTAAACAGTATATTATATTTAAATGATCCCATGCCAAGAATTGAAAGCCAAAAGGAAAATAAGAGTAAAAAAATTACTAACAAAGTAGTATGTATCAAATAAAAGTACTGAACTGTATTAGTACAAGATTGCCAAATTTCTTCTCCGTCTGTGAGATAAAAATTAAATACATCTCTCATAGAAAAGGACACTATGGATAGAAGAGCCTAAATAAAAAATTCAGAAAGAAGGCAAAAAGGAGGACTCAAAAGAAATGACAAAAGTCCAAAAGCAGAAAAGTGCAAAATGGCATGGGAATGAGGAACAAATGAATATTTCTGTTTACCATATGTTACGATCCTGTTGTGTCCAAGTTGGGAGCTACCCGAAGACAGAGGTAAAAAATGAAATTCATATCCCTCGCCTCAAAAGAGTTATCTAGACTTTGAAATCTTGGTTTCCATTTTCCCTAAATTGGACTATCATCAATGATTAAAAGTACATACATTTTCCATTTGGGAAATCCAAGCATCTAGAAAAATTCAACATGTTGTTATTTATTGTCAAAACAGTCTATTGCTTAAAGAAGTTGTCCAAATATCTGTTTTCACCAGGTAGTCACGAATTGTTGCAGCTGCAACCTATTTCCCAAATTTCTAAAAAAAATTGGACCCTCCTTTTGATTTTATTTCACTTGGTATTGTTTGGATTCCTGAACGCTGTTGTTCCTTTGCTATAAATTTGGATTTTTTGAGGTTGAATTGAGGTAAACTATTTTCCTTCTTTTCAGAAGTTGAATGATCTAAAACTTCTTTTTGTCTAGCTAATGCTTTTGACTGTGTAACAAATTTTTTATTTGTTGATGATTTCCTTTATCGCTATCACAAGTCTATTGATGTGTGAATCGAGGCAATAGTCTTCTATATCACCACTGTTTCGGAGGGAAAATAGAGAGCGTGCCGATGGATACTTCTTATTCTCATCGATTCCATGGTTTTCGTGCTCAAACCTTTTTCTTTTTGATGATTTTTGTTTTCTCTATCGAAAGTTTTTTAACAAGCGGTCAAAGTTTTAGTCTTTAATGACAATGCCATTTCGAAGGCCTTGTTGTTTGTCTCACCGACACAGTGGAGTATTTTACATCTCGAAGTTTCGATGAGTTAGTTATTAGTTGTTCTAATCACAAACAGTTTTTTGATCTGTGGAACCCACAGTCAGTTTGTTATCCGTCGTTGCGGCGACTGATCACACTATCTCGCCGATGATTAGTGTTTACAAGTTTCGACGCATTATTGAATTGTACTTCCAATATTTGATACGTGATTATGGCGATGCTTAGTGCTTTACATCGGCAAATATTTTATCCTTGAAGCACTGACACTATGCAGATGCCTAGTTTTAAGGTCATCGATTCATAGCGCTTAGAGCCTCTGATCACTGAAAGTTTTTATTTGACTGCGGAACTTGTGGTCTGTGTGTTTTCTGCCATTGAAGCTATCTTGTAAACTATCCTGCGGATGCATTAGTGGTTCCGACTGTCGATAGGGGTTTTTCCTGCTGATAAGGTTTTTTCCCGTCGTTTTTTTCACTGGTAGGTCTATATATTGGGGCAGGGTATTTGTTTATTATTATTTTGGTTGATAAACATGTCCACTCTATCCTTGTCATTGATCGAACTATACCTCGATGCTCATCTATCATGATTTTGTTTGATTGTTTTGCTTTCATGGAAATCATTGCATCATCTCACCAACTGCACAACTTGCTTGTTAGGGTCCCAAACCCTCTCAGTCAGCTCCTTCTTTAAAAAATGGCAAAGGATCAAAGCTAAAAGGAAAGAAGACTGAGTGTAATTGCAATTTTTATGGGAAAGATAATCATGATGAATCTAAGTGTTTTAAGAAGATGGAAGCCTTGGAAGCAACAATGAAGAAGCACCACATCAGCCTAGATTTGTCTTCAGAATCTAACTCTCATGGACATGCACTTTGTGCTTCTAGTAACTCTTATACTGCATCTTCTTCTTCTACTTCAATTGAAGGGCTCATTGATTCTGGAGCATATTATCATATGGCTAAGGATAAAGCCATATTTTCTACTATGCATGAATGCAACACCAAAAAAATATTTGTTGGTGATGATAGATCTCTAAGTGTTGTAGGATTTGGAATAGTTCCAGTAGAAAATGGTCATTTCAATGATGTACTATTTGTTCCAAAAAATTTCTGCAATTTGTTATCAGTCTATCAAATTACTCATTCAGGTGAAGGTAAAATTGTGACATTTACACCTCACCAAGTTGTAATCAAGGATTTTAAAAATACTCAAAATGTCCTTGCTACTGGAACTATTGATGATGTTACCAGGTTGTAAAAATTTAACGACTTTGGGTCATCACCTTCTCCTTCAGTTTTTGTTTATCATAGTGATAACTTGAGCAAACTTTGGCATGAGCGATTTGGTCACTTAAATTATCATTCACTGCAAAAACTATGTAAAGACAATATGGTGAATGGTCTTCCAATGGTATCTTGCAAGGATGGTGTTTGTTTCGGTTGTGTACTCAGAAAACATCATCAGGATAGTTTTGACAAACGTGCCTCTTGGATTGTCTTGGTTCCCTTGGAGCTTGTGCATAGTGACTTGTGTGGCCCTCTTCCATCTGCTTCCTTTTATGGTTTCAAATATTTCCTAACATTCATTGATGACTACTCCAAATGCACTTGGGTTTACTTCCTAAAACCTAAGAGTGAAGTATTTAACATGTTCTTTCCCTACAAGGCCCTTGATGAAAAACAATATGGTCATCTAATTATTAAGTTAAGATCTGACAATGGAGGAGAATATGCTAACAACAAGTTCACTAATTTTTGCACTGAACAAGGAATCCAACAACAACACAGTGTTCCATATACACCACAACAAAATGGTGTGGTTGAATGGAAGAACCACACTTTAAAAGAAATGGATAATTGTATGATCCAATCTAAGGGACTAAGTCTTCAATATTGGGCTAAGGCCATAAATTGTACAAATTACATATTTAATCACACACCCATTAAATTTTTATAGGGTATAACACCAGAAGAAGCATGGAGTAAAATTAAACCAGATGTAAGTCACTTTCGTGTGTTTGGTTGTGAAGAATGGGCTCACATTCTGGATGAAAAACGGAAAGCATTGTAGCCAAAAAGTGAAAAGTGCATATTTGTTGGATATTTTGAAGATGTAAAAGGTTATAGAATTCTTCAGCCACATTGTCATGATATAATAATTAGAAGAGATGTTAAATTTGATGAAAATCTCTTGGACTGTGAGCCTAACTTGGCGGGTGTGCCATCTTTGGCTTGCAATCCTGGTTCGACGTTTGTGACTTCTTCTTCTTCTTCTTCCAGCTTCCTTAATAGGTTTTCAACTCTAGTTTTTGATGATGACAGTGAGGATGAAAATCCACCTTCGCTTTCTCATGTTCCTCCAATTGCACCAGCACCAATGCCTCCTCGATGGGTCCGTTCAACATGTGAAGCAGTTTCAGTGAGCCTCTTCTCTTTTGGCTCAAGTTTCTGAGAATCATGATCCAGAAAATTTTGCAGAAGTGTCACGAAATCTAGATTAAGATGTGGCTATGGATGAAGAGTATCATTCCTTAATGGAAAATGATACTTGGGATCTTGTTCCTCTTCCAAAAGGACGAAAACTTGTCAGATGTAAATTGGTCTACATAACTATGTATGCATTAGATGGAAGTGTTGAAAGACTTAAGATAAGGTTAGTTTCCAAAGGTTTTTCCCAAGTTGAATGGATTGACTACAATGAAACCTTTGTCCCTGTAGAAAAACTGAACTCCATCCCCCTTCTGCTTTCCCTTGTAGCCTTACATAACTGGGAATTCCATCAAATGGATGTCAAGTATGCCTTCTTACGTGCTGATTTACAGGAGGAAATTTACATGGAACAACCTCTTGGATATGTTCAGAATAACTCTAGCCTTGTTTGTCTCCTTGAGAAATCCTTATATGGCCTTAAGCAAGCTCCTAGAGCTTCGTATTCCAAAATGGATAGCTTTCTCCTTGACACTGGTTTTTCTAGATGCCATTCTGACCCTAATGTCTATACCAAGAAAGTAGTAAACCATCTCATTATACTTGTTCTTTATGTTGATGATCTTATCCTTACTGGTAGTGACCCTAAACTTATAACTCATGTGAAGTCCAGTCTTAAGCAAAATTTTTAAATGTCAGACTTAGGACATTTGCATTATTTTCTTGGTCTCCAAGTATTGCAAACCAAAGAAGGAATATTTCTTTCCTAGTCTAAGTATGCTTGTGACCTTCTTCGTTGCTTCCACATGGAATATTGTAAACCAGCCCCTTCTCCCTTCCAGTCTGGAGTCAAAATTTCTTCCATTTGTACTTCCCCTAAAGTAGATGTCACCTTTTATCGTCAGCTTGTTTGTAGTCTTTTATACTTGACTCATTCCCGTCATGACCTTTCCTTTGCCATTGGTCATGTTGCCCATTATATGAAAAATCCTTATTAAAGTCACTGGAAAGTAGCAAAAAGAATAATTTGATATATTCAAGGTACAATTCAGTTTGGGATTCATTATAGTACAAGGGGGAAACCTTTGTTTGTTGGTTTCACTGATTCAGATTAGGTCGGTGATCCTGATGATCAAAAGTCTACTGCAGGTTATGTTTTCAGTCTGGGATCTAGACATGTCACTTGGGCTTGTAAGAAACAACAAGCTCTTACTCTTTCTTCAGTAGAAGTAGAATATCAAGCCGTAGTTAATGCCAGTCAAGAAACTTTATGGCTTCGACAAATATTTTCAGAGTTTGGATTCAGGCAGCAGCAGCCTACTCCACTCTTGTGCGACAATCAAAGTGCCATCAAGCTTGCCAAAGATCCAGTTCTACATCAGTGTAGCAAACACATTAAGCTACACATGCACTTCATCAGAAATCTTGTTCATAATAGTGTTATTGAAGTTCTCTATTGCCCTACAGATGATCAAGTTGCAAACATTTTCACCAAGTCTCTTACAGAACCGGATTTTTCTAAACTTCAGTGTATGTTAGGAGTTAAGGAATGTGTCCTTAAGGGGGGATAGGCTCTAATTCTACCTTCCTTCTCCTAATAGTGTCACTTTTGTAAATCCTTCAATCCTATCCCAAGTTGTTCTTAAGGGGGGATGTTAGGATATTTAGACACTTAGGGGTTAGTCAAGATCAACTTGTGTAATATATCCGTTAGGTAAAAGTGTGTTTCTTTAGTATGCATTTGTAAATATTCTAATCCGATGGTCATGATATGTTCTAGAAATAGAGTGATCCGATGGTTGAACTTCTCTTAGATCATACCTACCATTGATATGTGGCTTAACACTTGATTGGTCTATGATCTCTATTTAAAGATTATAGAGGGTTTGTGGCTAGTTGATCGATTATGAGAAGCTCATGTAAGTTTCTTTCTTTTGCATAATAAATTGCTCCAAGTAGCTATTTGGTTGGGGACGTGGACTGTTTCCCTCTCGAGGGTTTTAACCATGTGACAAACATCGATGTGTTGATCTGTGATCTATTTGTATGAAGTAGTTTCTCAAGGTGTTTGATATTTTAGGAGTACCTTGTGTACCCGAACATTGCTTTCCAGGTAGGCTAACCATGGTTCTCCTTTCTCTTAAGTTTATTTGTCATTTTGGGAACTAGGGTCTTCCCCTGGTTAGGTTTTCCTGCAGTTGTGTAGTTAGTCGTTTAGAATGAGTATTTATCCTCGCAGCATGAGTTATATCTGTTATCACTCTAGGAAACTCCTGTAGGTTGTAGCTTGAGGATTCCAGATAGCTTAAAAAATTTTTACGGTTTTTCTAATGTGGATCATGTCAGATGACCTGCATAACCTCCCACTCTCAAGACATGCATGGAGATCACTCAATTACAAGTATTTTAGTTACAATTTGTTTAGTAGTTTGACAAAAAGGTGCAGAGATGGAGAAATCATCAAGCTTCCAGAATTACATATAAAATAGATGCATATAAATGGATAAATCCTGACAAGGATGGTACTTATAAATCAAATCACATTAACTCACCAATAGGATGACAACTATTAGCTATTAATCAACTTCAAAATCACATAAATGCACATTCAGGCATAAGTACAACAAAGATAAATATGATGGCTAAACAAATCATGACAAAAGATCTTATATTTAGAATAAACAAGATGAAATGATTGATAATAGAATAGGCTCACAAATTTCCGAAGTCAAATGTTTATTATAAAATCTATCATGGGCTCTATAGCCTTCTACAAAAATGACAGATCCAAAAAATCTGATCTGTTTACATAAAAAATACTTGAAAGTGATAGTTTTTCCATATTAGGGCTTCAAACCCTTGCTAAATATTTGTCTATCTATTGTGAATATCTAGTTCACTGAGCAAACTTTTAATAGCTGAAGTGGTCGCTGATAACCACCTTGCTGGTTCAGTGTAAAATTGCCACCAAAACTAGTGTTTTGATGGTTAATTGAAGTGAATTTTCTCATTTAATCCACTGGATTTTTATACCTTGTCACTACGGTCGCCAATCAAAAGCTCTAAGCTCTAACCCATCAGCTCCCTAGGCCTAAATGTTGCCACAATGTCGATGCCTCAAATTACTATCGTTGCGATGGTTTATGCATCGGCATTTTCCATCTCTAGTTTGCCGTCGATTGAAAGCTATAATAACTAATGCATCGGAACCTCAAAGATGAATGGTGCTGCAGTGTTAGAGGTTCCAACCACTAATATTCTCAACATCGGTAGTCATAAGCTCTGTCTTCTATCCCATTGACACTTTAGACTGGAACGCTGCCGCTGTTTCAGAGGTGAAATGAACTAATCTTGTCACTGTCGGAAGTCGTTTGACGAAGGAATCAAAGCTTTAGTTCTCTATTCCATCGACACTACGGAGGAGCTTAGTTCTAAACTTGTTGATCCATAGTCCTTTTTTCTCCTGATCATCGATGATTTCCTATTGTCATGCTATCGAAATAATTTTTTTCTTTGATCGGAAGCCTTAGTCAGTATGTCTCCCACCATTCTGACTCCTTAGTGAACTATCTCGTTGAGCCATAGCCTTTAGTTCTTCCAATTGCCGATGATTTTCTGTTGATTGATCGGAAGCCATAGTCTATATATCTTCTACCATTTCAGCTCCTTAGTGGACTATTTTGCCAACGGTTAGTGTTTTCAAGTTTCGACACCTTATCCGTTAGTGGTTCCAATTTCTGATACTTGACTTCAAAGGTATTTAGTTCTTCATATCACCGACATTTTGGAACCTTTCATCCTTTCTTCTCCCCTACGTTGTCTTTAGTTCTTTCGATCACCAAAGAGTTCATCTGATCGCAGAAGCCATAGTAAGTCTGTCTTCTGTCATTTCAGCTCCTTAGTGGACTATCTCGCTGATATATAGCCCTTCTTCCAATCGTTGAAATGTTCATTTGATCATGGAAGACATAGTAAGTCTGTCTTTCATCGTTTTGGCTCCTTATCAAGTAGTGGTTCTGATTTCTACTACTTGACTTCAGCAGCATTTAGTTCTTCATATCGCTGATATTGCAAAACCTTTTAGCTTTGCCTTGCCACTTCATTGTTTTTAGTTCATTTGATCACCGAAGAGTTCATTTGATCGTGAAATCCATAGTCTGTAAGTCTGTTGGTGCCTAATGAGATGTTCTGATCCTTTCCCAAGTGACCGAAGCTGCAACTTTGTGAAATTTTTACTAACAACAGTGGATTTCAAACTGTTGGTGACATTCGTATTCTTCATTTTGTGAATTAAATTCTTCATAAGAAAATAAATTATTTTGGGAGATAACATCTAGCTCCTACTTGGGGATGAGAACATGCCAGTGAGGTCCCAAGAACCCTAGATCAAAATTCCTTTCCCTAAAAGAAACTAAGTAAATTAACACTATCCTTTATTGTTCCATTGGGCATGGAGTCTTATTCTCAAAGCAAAACAACCTCCTATCTACTAATTTACAACAATAAGGATTTAGAGCCTGATATAAAATAGAGCTTCAAGAACCACCCATTTACTGGGCCATGAAGTACCTCTTCACCTTCCAGATTCTGCAATTTGAAGGTGTTATTCTTATGTACTTGGGCTATCACAAAAGGGCCAATCCACAAAGAGTCAAATTTTCCATGTTTCCCCTTATCCTGTCTGACATCATTCCACTTGAGGACCCAATATCTGAACTAGAAGTTGCCTGCCTTTGCTTTTTTTCCAAGCATTCCCTTTATCCTCTATTGATGAGATTTTGATTTTCCTAAAACTTGCTCCTTGATCTGTTGTAACTCCACCAAATCCATCATCCTTCTCATCATATCATTTGGTTCATCCTCCTCTTCTTGAAAGAACTTTTCCACTGGAAGGATGAGCTGGATAGGAAAGATGGATTTAGTGCCATAAACTAGTTTGAATGGAGAAGTACCTATGGATATTTTTTCCATCACCCTAACATCCCATAAAGAAAACTTAAGCTTTGAATCCAAGGTTTTTTTATTTGTCTCTAGCAATTTCTTGATGATTATGACTAAGCTTTTATTGGATGACTCATCCAAGCCATTTCCTTGTGGGTAATAGGATGTTGAGTGCACTAGTTGAATACCCATTGATTCACACATTTTAACTAATTCCCTAGCCTTAAAAGTTGGTGCATTATCAGTTACCAACCTTACTAGGCAACCGAACTTGCTGAAGATGTTTTCATATAAGAATCTCATGATGACTTGATGAGTGGCATTTCTGGTGGGTACTGCTTCTATCCATTTGTTAAAGTAGTCATTGGCTACTGAGATCTATTTATGCTATCCATTGGAAGATGTATTTATTTCACCTATGAAATCCAGACCCCATTGCTGGAAGGGCCCATTCACTGTAACCGGCCTAAGGGGAAATGATTTGAGCTGATGCTTCCCTATAAATCTTTGACATTGGTCATAGGCTCTTACAAAAGTGCATACATCAGCAACAAGGACTGTCCAATACTATCTTTCTTTTAAGATATTGTGGGCTGTGGTTTTCCAGTAGTGGTGGCCCCCACATGTACTAAAATGAAAGTGATGCATGACATGCTCTGCTTCCTCTTTATCTAGACACCTTAACAAAATCCCAGACTGATCCGCTCAGTACAGCAGTTTGTCAATTATGCAAAACTTAATAGATTTCAACTTAAGAGCTAGTGCTTGGTTAGGAGTGAGATCAGGAGAAACTTCTAATTTAAGCAAAAATTGAATGATACCTGAGTACCACTCACATGAAGATATGTTCTAAGCTACTAGTGGATTGTTATTCTAATCTTGATTTACTTCTGTTTTAGCTGCTACAATAGTATGCACCTTTGCTAATATGACACATGTGAAATTTATTCCCATCAGTTCATAGTTTTCTTTGGCCATGACTTTGGCCAGACCTAATCCCTTTACCATCTTGGTGGGTTTCACCTCTACACCAAACTCAATGATTTTGGCAATCCACTTAGCTCTCTTCCCATCAATGTCAGGCTGAGTCAAAACATCCTTCACACCTGTTGAAGAGACATATGCAATGACCTTTGCATGGATAATGTAGATTCTGAAAGTCTTGAAATATTTTATGAGAGCATAAGCCTGCTTCTCAATTGGGTCACACTTTAGCTCAACATCTTTTTGTTGATGTAATTGTAACTTCAGAATGTATTCACTTGTATTTCTAATCTATTGTAACCTGATGTTCATTCCAGGATGTATTGTAATGTATTTGAGTCATGTCATATCCCGATGTTTATTCCGAGAAGTTTCTATAATGAGAAAGTCGTGTCAAGTCATTGTGGGTAACCCTCCTATTGGTCAAGGGTTAAAGTCCCCAAAGTTATGGGGCCCTTGGGTTATTATACTATCTTAGTGAATTCGACCCTGGGTGATTCATTGTAAGACGGGGAAATAGTCCCCACCATTGTTTTACCCTCCTATTGGACGGACGAGGCAAAGTCCCCACAAGTTGTGGGGCACTAGGGTTATTAGACACTCCTAGAGATGTCGGCTCTACTAAGTAATTGTTAAGTGAGGCTGACATGATGGAGTGGGATCCAAGTGAATGAAAGAATATAAATAGAGAGTGAGTCTCTCTAATTAGGACACACACACTCATTCATTGGGGTGCATGAGTGAGAGAGGAGAAGCTCTCTCAGTGAGAGACAGAGAGACATAAGCTGTGGAGATCATCTTTATGTTTTCGAGTTTTGTTACTGCCATTGGTGCTAATTCTATCTCTAAGGAATTTGTAGGGTTTTCAACTTTATGGTTTCCCCAAGGAAAATTCTTTGTGTCTCTTGTCTCTTGTGTTGTGCTTGTTTTTTATTACTGTGCATGTTATTCTCTGAGTTAAAGATCCTAAGATCATAATGCTAGCTTGAATGCTAAAAATATAACATGGTATCAGAGCTAACCTGTGAAGAAGACATTGTGCAGCTGCAAAAGATATGGATTCTTACTTTTTGGATCTATATCCACAATCCATTATCAAAAGTATGCTAGGATGACTCTCCATTAAAGGGTGCATCTTTCTGTCGAAGTGGAATTCAATTCCAAGCATTTTCAGTTTTTGATGAGGAAATTAGGGCTTTCTACAAAAGAGGATTTTTTTAGTGAGCCTAGCATAGGATTATTCTCCTCATCAAAATCAAATTTTAGAGACCTGGATTAAGAAATTTGGTTGGGTGAAACTCCAGGAAATTCAAACCCTAGTTTGACCCCGAGCTAGAAAAACCCTAAATACTAAAATTGCTAAGTTTTGGTACATTCGCTATATCCCTATATTGGAAAAGGATCATGAGCTGAAAATTCCAAGGGCTAAAGGTAATATACGTATGCACATTTCATCAGAAATTTAGCCTCATATTCACTATATTCTAGGAGATATGATTCCTCCAAGTTAGCATTCTAGCCTCTTCCATAATTCATCTGTAAACAGTAAACATGGGGAGAATTGCTATAGATTGGGCTACAGAGGTCCAAATGGAATTCTTGAAGCTTTTATAGAAATGGAAGAGACTTTAATTTTTTTTATATAAATTTCAGACCCAAAAGATGAAACAGCGACATGTGGCAGTCCGTAAAACTTCACTGTTCTGAACAGTCCTATAACAGGTCACCTTGGGAAAATGATGATAAATACCAATTGGTGAAACCAATTCTGATGAAACCTATGGTGCTGCATCAAGGACATGCAAATTTACCTTATTGAGAAATTTTAGATATATAGGAGCAATAATTCTAGATATATCATAGAAACAGTGACAAGAATTTCTGCAGAATAAATTGGAAAACTAGGGCTTCCTGTTTCGGGAGATTCCCTCCACTATTTTAAAAAAAGGAGTACATTGAAAAGATCCATTTGAAGAGATATATCTGTATATCCAATCAGATATAAAATATTCTAAGTTTTTAGAATTAGGGTTTCTGTGACAAACCCTAAATCGGCCAGCTCTGGAACCAGGACAGACACCTCAAATCGGTAAGATCTAATCCTCTGTTATTTTCATTTGAGGTTCTCATTTCAAGGAGATCTACCACATCGGCTTGATGATAAGCTTGGTGAAGTTGAAAAATTCCAAAATATGGAAGTATATGATCTCTCTGAAGAAAATGAATTAGACACCTACATGAGTAGAGAGGTTCCACTTCCAGAGGGAGATGAGGTTAAAAGCCTTACATAAGAAGAACTTGGTCAAGGCCAAGAAGATCATTGTTGATTCAATCACGGATCAACTTGTACCACAAGTGTCTTCCATAAGGACACTGAAGATTTTTTATTCCTTGACCAAGCTATTTAAAGGGAAGAGCATACATCAGAAGATGACCTTAACAAACCAGTTTAAGAATGTGAAGCTCTAGAATGCAGAGACCATGCAGTCATAAGGGTCTCTCAAATCAAAGAACAACTTGAAGCGATAAAAGAAGAAGTGAAAAATGCGGAAGTGGTGATGGCCACCTTGAATGGCCTCCCAAAATCATGGGATTCATTCATTCAAGGAATGTGTGCCAGAAGGAAGTGATTACTTTTAGTAGACTTAGACTTATAAGAAGACAAGAGAAGATGGGAGCAATTGAAGATCAAGCTCTCACCATCCAAAGAAGATTCCTCAAGCAATGAGGAATTTGAAGAACTCAACTCTTGAAGAATCTCTTATCCACCTTAGCATTTGGATAAGAAGTGATGATATTATGAATGAAGAACACGATGAAGCTGAAGGCTTAAGAAGGAGTCTACCCATGAAACAAATAAAGATAAGTATTCAATTATAATTTCATGATATTGTTTTGTTATGCATTTTTTTATATTCAGTTGATGTATTATGCATGATAGGATGTTGCATTAATGACAGTTTACTTCTAATATGCATGTGATGGGTAAGTAGCTCATGGTGCTATACAAATCTTCATTGCTACTGATCTAGAATGAAACTTGTTTGCTGACATATTGGATTAGTGCACAATCTCAAATTACTGTACAATCTCAATGTTGTCCTGGTAGAGATGGAAGGAATATAGAAAGGTTCAGTGAGATATGGATGAATGTTGTATTGGCTAAAGTAGTTGCATGATCATATATTTATGCATAGGAACTTCCAGTATGACTATTCCTTATGAAATGTTTCTAACCATACAAATGCATTTGACTTGTAGGAAAGATTGCGTACATAATCGCCTACAAGCAAAGAAGAATGAGACTTGTTCTGGAGAAAAAGTGACGACAATTCAAAGTTGAAATTTAATATGACAAATGCAGCGACATCATTGGTGCAGAATCTTTCAAGAAAAAAGGGAAGATCAGTTCAAGAAAAATGATGTCTAGGATGCAATATCGATACATGAAGGGAAGTTCGTAGTAGATGGAAACATCATGGGATACAATGCAGGATTCGAAGAGACATTTGCAACTAGTGGGAGTTGAGACACATGACAGGAAAGCTTCATGTGTGCAAATGAAAGAAGACCTTGTACGAGCTCAGAAGACACCCATGGGATAACACATACATGAGGAGCTTCAAGAAGATCTGAACCTTTGCTACAAGGTTGATAGAGGATGACAAGTTCACAAATCGGTGCAAAATGAACTTTTGAAAAAGTTCAAGATAGAGGATCTTGGTATCCAGTGATCCTAGATGGATACATAGAATATTAGTAGCATAGGAAGCTACTTGTCACTCTAGTATAGAATGTTTCAGTGCATAGAGTATGGAAGACAGAGGGAGTATGATTCCTTAGAAGGAGTGACTGCAGAAGAACCTGTGTTTCAACATGGTATGATAGGATGGACAGATTACTGATTACTCTAGGATTTACTGATAGTAAAGTGGATTCCAACCTTTGCCTCAAGGTTGAAGGTGGAAGACTAGTGATGCTCCTGTTATGTATCAATGCATTTTTTTCTAGGCATGGAGATGTGGACAAGGGAATTATGTAGTAGAGATCCTGAATAGGTTCAAGATGAAGGACTATATGGCCACACCTATGGCATCAAACCTGAAGCTATTGAATGATACTTCATTAGAGTCGGTTGATGCTACGATGTACTATCAGATGATTTGGTCCTTGATGTACCTGATGAACACAAGACCAGATATTTGTTTTGCTGTTAACACCTTGATCCAGTTCTTTATAGATCCGATACATGTTCACTTGATTGATGCAAAGCATATTCTGAGGTACCTGAAGGGTACAATTGATTATGGGCTCAAGTACGATATGAATCAGAATATTAACCTGGAGAGTTATGTTGATTTAGATTGGGTAGGTAGTGCCATCGATAGGAAAAACACTTTAGGGTGTTGCTTCAATATGGGATCAGGTGTGATCTCTTGGTTTAGCAGGAAGCAATCCCATGTCGCGCTAGGTACAACTGAAGTAAAGTATGTCATAGCTTGTTCATCTAGTTGTGAGGAAGTATGGCTATGAAATATACCGTCGGATTTATTTGAGCTCTAGATGGATGCTACTTGTATACATTGTGACAACCAGAGTTGCGTGAAGTTGTCAGACAATCCAGTGTTCTCTAGATCGAAGTTTCCTCCAAGGGAAAGTGATGAGACCCATAGCCATTCTGACATGGTGAGAGGATTGGTTACTTACATGGTCAGATGTAAGGGCTGAGCCATTCTGTCATGGTGAGATGATTGGCTCCTTCAATGTCAGATATAAGTGCTGAGATCCATAGCCATTCTGACTAGTAGGTCAGATGTAAGGGATGAGAAATTATGTAATTGTGAGAGGATTGGTTCCTTCCATGTCAGATGTGAGTGCTGGCCATTCTATCGAGTAGGAAAGATGTAAGGGCAACTGCCATTCTGGGAATGGAGGCACCTGGTCAGTTACCAGGAAAACTCAGTCTAGGACTAAAAATCCATTCTGATGTGATAGAGGGATGTGTTCCCACTTGATCATATGTAAGGGATGAACCATTATGTCATGGCTAAAGGATTAATTTCCTCCCATGTTATATGTGAGTGTTGGACATTTTGATGAGCACGTCAAATGTAAGGGCAACTTCCACTCTTGCGGAGAATGGAAGCACCTAGTTAGTTACCAGGTAGCTCAGTCGAGGACTGGGGGCCATTCTGATATGACTGTAGGATTGGTTTCTACAAGATCAGATATGAGTGCAATCCCTTCCATCATTGTGATAAGGATTTTTTCCTGCCTGGATATATGTAGGTGCAAAACCTTTTCATCATTGTGAGTAGGATGTGTTCCCACCTCGATGAATGTAAGTGCAGAAATATTCCATCATTGTGAGTAGGATGTGTTCCCACCTAGATGGATGTAAGTGCAGAGCTCTTCAGTCATCATGAGCATGATGTGTTCTTGCCAGGATGGATGTAAGTGCAAATCCTTTTCATCATTGTGAGCAGGATGTGTTCCCACCTAAATGAATGTAAGTGCATAAATATTTCATCATTGTGAGTAGGAAGTGAGAGAGGAGAAGCTATCTCAATGTGAGAGAGAGAGATAGAATCTATGGATATAATCTGTATGTTTTCAAGTTTTGCTACTGCCATTGGTGTTGATTATATCTCTGAGGAAGTTGCGGGGTTTTATCCTTTATGGTTTCCTTGAGGAGAATTCTTTGTGTCTATTGTCTCTTGTGTTGTGCTTGTGTTTTATTGCTGTGCATGTTATTCTCTCAGTTAAATATCCTAAAATCATAATGCTAGCTTGAATGATAAAAATCTAACACTTTCAGGGTTCTACTGATGAAAGAAATTGGATGATCAAGGCCTTCTTCGTTATTTTGTAATAGTATACCTACCACTCTGTCATAAGATGCAAAAGAGAATATGTAAAAAACCCTGGTGTAGTTGGGAATAATTAGGGTTGGGGCCTCCATGATGGCTTTCTTAATGTCTTCAAAAGAGTTTCTTGCTTGGCTAGTCCACTTTATTTATGGATACCTTTTTAGCATGACTGTTATATGCTTTACCAGCTCGGAGAAATTTTGAATGAACCTTCTAAAAAAGTTTATCTTTCCTAAAAAGGACTGAATGTCCCTTTTTGACATTGGTATTGATATTTTTTATATTTCTTCCACCCTCATTGGATCGATCTTTACACCTTCAGCTGAGACTATGTGTCCTAAGAGCTTTCCTTAATTGAGTGCAAACTGGGCCTTCTTGGGGTTCAGTGATATTCCATAACTTCTACACTTTAGAAATACCTTCCTTAAATGTTGCAAGTGGTCATGATGGTTATGAGAGTAAAGTGTTAAGTCATCTAAATATATTAGCACAAATTTATCTTTTAGCCCTACAAAATCTAGGTCCATGGCTCTATGAAAAGTAGCCCCAGCATTGATTAGCCCAAATGGAATTTTAGCAAACATGAAGGTGCCCCAAAGGGTGGTAAAATAAGTATTCTCATGGTCATCAGGGTGCACAACAACTTGGTTCAATCTAGAGACGCAATCAAGGAAGGACATAAGTCTAGCCCCCGAGACTTTCTGTAATAGGTGTTCCATCTTGGGCAGTGGATAGTTGTCCTTCTTGGAACACTTGTTCAGGTTTCTAAAATCCACACACAACCTGATTTCTCCATTTTTATTTCTTACCACTACTAGATTTGCAATCCACTTGAAATACCTGAGGGGAATTATGATCTTGGCTTTGAGGAGTTTGTAGATCTCTTTCTCAATCACTGGTAATAGAAGAGGGTTGATGGGTCTCAGCTTCTGTTTAAAACGAATGGTGTCCTTCTCCAAAGAAATCTTGTGCTGGATGATGTTGGTGTCATATGTTTTTAGGTCACTATACTCCCATGCAAAGACATCAACAAACTCTTTTATCAAGCTACAAAATTCATACTTCTGTCAAGCAGTCATCCCAGTGGATAGATTTATCAGTTTTGGATGGATTTGGCTGCCTATATTTTGCTCTTGGACAGTAGGATCTAGCTCCCTTTTGGCATGCTTGAAAGGGATGTCATTGTGATCAAACAGTTCTTCCAATGGTACTAGACCTTGGGGTATGTAGTTGCTAGGCAATTGGACAATATTCTACTTAGTCACTTTATCTTTTAACATGAGCTATTTGGATTCCTCCATGTTAATGTTTTCCTGGTCTATGTGTATGTAAGAGAATTCATCTACTAACTAAAGGAATTTACTAAGCTCGTCATCATTCTTGAACAACCTCCTGAATTTTACATTATCTGGTAGAGAGGGTTTGTACTTGACATGAACATCATAGCTGAGTTTAGGGGGAAAAGGAGAAATAAACAGACTTACAAAGATAGCTAGTGAATTAGCCAGGTGATTCAAAGCCCTGGGAATATATGACAGTTCAAAAAACATAAATGAGTCTCTGAGTTTCCATACCTTGTCCCTGTAGGCCTTCAGTATGATTTTTTTTGTCTAAAAATTGTTGTTGACTTGCTATATCATGAGTTCTACGTCCCCTAAAATCTTCATGCACATAATCCCCATCTCCTTGGCAGCTTTAACTCCTAGCAGCAAGGCTTCATATTTTTCTATGTTTTTCATGGTTTAGAAATCAGGCTTATAAGACAGGTGAATATTTTCCTTAGATGGGGAGATCAAGACTACACCCGTGCCTGCTGAGTTTTGAGCTCTAGCCCCATCAAAATACATGGTCTAGATCACTATTTTGACTTCTTCGGGCTGCTGACAAATGGGCTCAGTGAGCTGAACCAACGTCTGCTAATTATTATTTATTTGCAAAATGCAAGACCCAAAATCGGTATCCACCGCGTAGATGGGGTGATTTACTGAGTGGCTCTCCTTGATTATAATGTATGCTAGCTGATTTTCCCTATACATCCCTTTAGTCTCCCCTTCAAATATGGGAATGGTGGCATACGTGAGATCCATCTGAAGGGTGCCACCTTATCTTTTTCTCCATGACCGGGATAGCAAGAGGTCGAATTTTGGAGGAATATCAGCCACTACGATGTCCATCATTACGCTTTTCGAAGGTAGCTAAGTTAGGTTTATAGCAAGGTCTTTGATGAGGACCAAGCACTTGATCTTCCTGGAGTCAAAGGAGAATAAATCATGGTAGTTCTTAGCAATGCTAAGGCCGATCTCATCCATCACAGTCTTTGGCATTAGTTTATGAGAGGCTCATGAATCTAGCAAACAGTTATGGAGGATTTTATCATGGATGTTCAAAGATATATAGAATGGTGGGCAGGAGTCCTTTAGGTCTTTGATCATGGGTCCTAGGGTTACAATAGGATTTTCATCTTGCAGGTTCACAAAGTCAGTGTCAACGTGCACCTTAGGATGAAGGGAATTCAGAATGGAAGTTTTAAATGCATAATTCTTCATTAGCTCAATTAAAGGGAAAGAGATTTTCATTTTTTGAATTTCAGACTCAAGTTTGAAAGAATAATGCAGCCTATCTGGAAACCTTACCTCATGAGTTGTAGGTTTGAGTTGGACTTGATCAAGTGTGGCTGAAGGTGCTAGTTTATACAATTTTTTATATGGAACAACCACTTTCTTTGGTAAAACAACAACCTTTCTAGCAGGTGTGGCAGGCTTCTTGACAGGTACAACATTCTTGTTAAGGGGAGAAACCAACCTAGACCTTAGTTGGTAACCTCCCTGACTATCAACCTGATAGACAGCCTCTTTAGTGATTTGCTCATCAATTAGGGCTTCCTCATATTCTACCCGTGTCAGAAAAGAATAGTCCACCTCATCCTCCATGCAATGGATATTTTCTTCAGCTTCTCCTTCTTCTTCAATGAATTATGGCTCTTATTCTAATACAACATTTTCAATTGGAGCTCTTATCCTCTGGTCTTCCCCTTGATTTCTCTCCCTTTTGACAATACGAATAAGGGGGTTTCCTTATCTATAAGGAACAAAATTTGGGTTTCGAGAAGCAAAGTCACTTGGCTCTTTACCCCTCACCGACAGATGTTTTTGGTCCTTCAATTTAGAGATTTCAATAGTCAGGTTATCTAAAAGTTTTGTCATTTTTTCAATCTTGTTCTCTGATGCAGAAGCCCCACTATAGTCTGCTGGCTGCTTTCTCCTGTCTACCTTCCCTTTGACATTCTGAGATGCTAGAATGTTTGACTCTACCTCTAGGGCAGCATCCTACATGACTGATAAGGAGGTAGAAATGCTTTCTTTGAGAAGTAGGAAGAAGTCAGAGTCAAATGCATTTGCATAAGTTATCATAGTTGAGGTACCAGTGGGCTTAATCTCAGTGGGGATCTTGCTCTACATGTTGTTGAATATCTTGGTAAAGTTGGAGACAGACTCACCATTTTCTCTTTTCAAGTTGCTGAATTTTGTGATATAGTAGAGGTGGTCTCTCCTCTAGCCCCAATGTTTTAGGAAAATGTCATCTAGGGCCTCTATGCCTGCCACTGACCTAGCAAGCAGTTCCTTAAACCACTTTCTAGCCTGGCCATCTAGGGTTTGCACAAAAACCCTGGTCCATACATATTCTTGTTATATATTAATATTTTCCGCATAGCTATAAAAATCCTCTAGATGTTCTTCAGCAGTGAAATCCCCTTCCCCTGTTAACTTAGGCATATACTTGAGGTAATCCCTAGTAGGCATGGCTGTGAGGAGATTTGGCAAAATTAGGGGATCACACCTAGCTACCAGGATCCTTTCCATCTTGGTCAATTAAGGGGTAGCCATATTGGAAATGGGTATAGTCAAGGATGTGGAAGGAAGCACTGATGAATATTTTTGCTGAGAAGGAAATGGTATACTTATCCCAGTGGAGTTGCCAGGGATTGGATCTTCACAAGCAGCAGTGCTTGAAGATGCCCAACCCGTAGATTTTTCTGATGTATCTAAAAATTCTTGGGAATTAAAAACTTTAGCAGAAGAAATAATAGCAGAAATATTTCTTGAAATACCTAATGTAGCTTTTTGTGCAACACTGCAAGCCTGTCTTAGTAAATCCCTAGCTTTCCTCAAAATTTCTCCTGGATTTTAAATTGGTGTTGCTGGTGGCCCCTTCAAATTTTCTCTAGTACTTGGTCTTCTTGAAGCCACCTTATATCAATGGAGTTTCCAGGTAGATGATTACAACCATAATAGTGTCCAATAGTTGTCTATCATCAAAGCATGGATCTGTGTAGTCTCCCAGGAAAGCTGAGCTTCACTCTCCTCTCCCCAGCAATGGCACCAATTTGTCATCACTCCAGGAAACTCCTCTAGGTTGTAGCTCAAGGATGCCTGGTAACTTAAAATGTTTTTAGGGTTTTTTTTATATGGATCAAGTTAGATGACCTGCATAACCTCTGTAGCTAGGGTTTTACCCCTAGCTTGTGCGAATGAGCACCTACTAAGGAGAATGGATTCCTTAGTAGCAGTTCAATAATATGTAAAATAAAAGATGCTAAACTGAAATACAAGCTAATCTAAACATGTTCATGAAGCAAAACAGCAAAAAGTAAAGAATGATTTTTTATTGATCTGACCTCCAATGTGGAGGTTGGTGAAGCCTGTTGCGCTGGTCCGAGAGGTTGCTCCGAGCTCCAGCTGTTCCTTCTCTTTCTCCAATGGTGGAAATGGCCCAAAAGGGGCTCTCAATGGTGAAAGTAGCTCAATGGTGAGCTAGGGTTTCAAGAGCAATTTTGGCAGAGGAAGGATACTTGTGATTGTGGATCTGAAATGAGGGGTCTCCATCACTTATTTATAGTGGTGGAGTGTCGGTTTAGGGTTAGGGTTTGCTGTTTAGGGTTTCAGTTGTTTAGGGTTTTTTCCTCCTTTTCCTCATTATTTGATATTTTTTCTTCCTTTTTGGAGATTTTTGCTTTTTTGGAGGAATTTTGGATATTTTTTGGAGGAAAAGAGGGTTTTATGGCCTTTTGGAGGCTTTTTAGATGGTTTTATGGGTTTTTGATGGAAATATGGTAGGAAAATGGACAAATGAGCCATGTAATGGGGTAGATGAGGTAGTAAACCCTTTTTGGGTGTTAACAGATTGCCCCCTGATGTACGAGGGTAGGAGCTCATCGTATGGCCGATGGACATCATAAGTCATATTTGTTTTTCTTGGGGTGTGGAGAAGAGAAGGAACAAACTGAAGCTCGAAACAAAGATCACGAACCAACTGCAAGGACTGAAAAGTACATAACCTCAATAATGGATGAGGAATCATCTGATAATCTGGACGAGGCGGGCATACCCATGCTCGTATCAAGATACATAAAAATAACTATGAGGCCCGAAAAGGGGGACCTGTAGGATACATAGAAATCGACTGTGTATATAAGGGTCCAGAAGGGACCCAAATCTGGAAGATACTGCTGGGATGACCATGTCTGAGCTGAACAACTGATGCACTAGAATGACAGCAGTACTACTGAATGTGGTTCCAAAGGAACTAATGAGCTGCTGGATCAAAGTGACAACGGTCATACTTGCAATGGTACACTGATCTGGAACTGAACTGGGTACTCAAGGAAGCATGGAACTGGATGGCTTCTGAATACAATCGCCAACGTAGCTCGGACATCGATGGGAACATATGACTGGGCGTTCCGAAGTGACTCACCAATGTGCTAGAGTCGGGGGAAATCCGAGGTCTTCGACAAATAATGGAATGGATATACATCCTGTGCGATTCTCAACGATGCGATTAAGGTGCTGAAGTCAAGCATGTGAGAAACAACGATTCGGAGAGGCAATGATGACTCCTCCCAAAATGGTCCGTAGGAACTCACCATAGATGGTGATGGGTCCAAGGCACAGGGGCCTCTAGGTCTATCCTCTAGAATAGAGGGGCTGTCGTCGACAGAGGGAGACCTGCAACTATCAAGGAAATGATGTTTCCTTGACAGGAGCGCGAGGTGAAAAAACCAAACTGTGATAGTACTAATGGCAGGAGTGATAAACTGGGGTAAATAACTGGGCAAGTAGAGTGGATGGACTCAAACTTCCTTTGTTCAGAATATGATGGCGGGGACGATCGGGAAGCACATGAAACTGATTGGTGGTAAAGGGATCATAGCTGTAAGGGATCTGGGAGGTTCACTGGGCTAAGGGAGACTCAAGATGTGGTAAAATGGTAGGAGACTGCAAAATACTCTGAACAAAGGCGACCTTAGTGGTGGTGCTGCTGAGAGGATCGATCATAGCGCTAAGAGGTGCGGGGGGACTTCTTCATGGGTTAGGGAACTAGAAGAAGTGTGGATATAAAATGGTATTGTCGTGTGGATTTTACGAGCCTAGGACAGTTCATGCTCATGGTTGCTTTCAATTTTAAGGAGTTTGAAAGAAAATAAGAAGACTCTGAAGTAATAGAATGGTACTGTCGTGTGGATTTTATGAGCCCAGGACAGTACATGCTCGTGGTTGCTTTCAATTTTAAGGAGTTTGAAAGCAAATAAGAAGACTCTAAATTAATGGCCAGGAAAGGAGGAAGTGTTCAATCAAGGAACATTTATGATGACCAGGATTGAGGGTGGGGGGGAACACTGGTGGGCCTCCTTACAGGGTGAATGAATGGTCGCAAAATAATGAAACATTTGCAGTATGATAGGAGTGGATGGCTCATGTAAAAAGTGTGGAACAATCTAATGGCGGCCGATGTGGCGCGTACATTGAGGCAGCAAGATGTCGGGACACAATGTTGAAATTGTACCAAGTGAGAGCGAGAAATGATCTCAAGCATCATCACGAGCTTGGAAAAATGAATCCGACGATATAAAAAGTGTTAAAATCAGAGAGCGACCGAAGTGGCGCGCAAACCGAGGTGACTAGCGGTGTCTAAAAAATGGGCAAAAATGACGTAGAAAAAATAATAAAACGAGGTGACCATCGTGACAATCTTGTCGTGCTGATTCCAATGGTGGAAACGGTTCGGAGAACGGACTCCGTATGGGTTCAGAATGGCCAAAACAAGAAAAAGGTCAACAGGCTATAAATACTAAGTGGGACGCTGTTTCTGACGAATGGGGGGTACATCAAGCCATGTGTCGATGTGGTGCTCTATAATGGCAGGGTCAAGACTGGGAATTTCGGTATAGGACCAGGAAAAGACATCACAGAATTCTCTGAAGAGTTTTTTGTATTCCTCAATCTCTTGTTCACTGCAAGAGGCTCCTAAAGTGATGAGTTGAGGGGTGCTTCATGGGGCCGCGATATCAATTTGGATGACAGGTGAGATGTTGGCCATGTTACCCTATTTGAAGGCATCAGGAGCAGGAATAGGGTCCTTGAACCAGTCGACCTTCGGGGGAAGGAATTCTTTGGATTCAACGGCAAATTGGGTAGCAGTGTTAGAGAAGGATACCTCTGGGAGGAAGTAGGAATGATGGTGCATGTCATCCCAAGGATAATCCGGGGTAGTGAGAGCCTCGAGAATCTCCTCATCAGTATGGAATTTTTATTTCATCAAGTCGGTTGATGAGGGAGTAGTGACAGAAGAGATCATATATATGGTATTAACCTCTCCGGAAGGGGGAGAGACTGGGGAATGGATTTCCTCAATGGTGAGGGGTGTTGTCTCAAGATCCAGATTGTTCATCTCAAAGAGAGCTACTCTGTACTCGGGGAGATCCGGACAGTGATGGGAGTAATGCCCGTAAACATCGCATAGGGCACAGGAGTGGTTAGTGCGTAGGGATTTGTTGTGAGGCTTAGGGATTGAATCTAGATGGACAACTGGGATAGTGGGGTCGTCGTCAAGCGTTTGCATGTATTCCTGTAATGCCGGTAACTGAGGACATAGGTGAGTTGCATGGCCCAATTCCTTGCACAACGTGCATTTGGAAGGAGCACGAAACACATGGGGGTTTTTAACTGTCTTAGGAGGTGGGACAGTAGTGTAAGGTTGGGGGCCTTTGCCCCCAGTGGGTTTGGTAAGAGGAGGGGGGGGGGGTTTGTGGAGAACGACGGGGTAGCGATACCGGGAGGTGGTTGACTAGTAGTGGCAATGGGTTGCACTGGTTGCAGGATGAAATTTGGTGTCGGTGGGGGAACGGGAGGCGAAAGATACCAATGGGTAATCCTAAGGTTAACCCAGGAAGGCTGAGGGTGGCCATGACCGGGGTGCTAACTACTCCTGAGGGAGGGAAGAGGAAAGGAATGGTATGGATGGGTGTAGCACCAATGTGACTAGGTACCAAAGGGGGTTGAGTCAACAAGGGTGGTTGATTAGTAGGAGTTCGCGTGTTATGGGATAGGGTACATAGGTCAGACACTTCAGTAGCAGGTGACGGGGGTGGAATAGATGGGAAGGTCAAGGTCATTGGTGCGTCCGAGTAAACGCTGGTCCCTAGAGAAGAAATGAATGAGGTGGTGGCACCCGAAACAGGTTGTTCAATCATGGGGAGAACATTTTCGGGTGCCGCGGGGGCATTGGGATCATGGTAAGTGAGTTGGTCAACCTTGACCATGCGTCCCTCATGGGGGAACATCATGGTACGAAAAACGGTAGAAGCAACTGCCCACATGGCATACATGTAGCTGCAGCCAAGTAAAAGGTTATAATCAAGCTGTGCATTGATAACCTTGATGTTTATGAGGACGATTTTGCCAGCCAGCTGGATGGGGATGTTAGTTAATAGGCCTTGTGGTTGAGCTGAATGGCCATCGTAGGCTCGCAACGCAGTAGAGGACTGTTGGAGAGGGGGGGATCCCATTTTCTACCAGATGGAGGTGGGAATGACACATGTAGAGGCACCTTCATCAATAATGCATCGATGGACGACAAAATTCTGAATGGAAACAGAAACTTGGAATGCTAGAGTGGAAGGTAGGCGGGGTTCATATTGGTCCAAATCAAATGCCATTAACTACAAATCATTTGGATCGATAGCCCCAACGGCTAAGAGTAAAGTCTTGCGCTGCGAAGGGCAGTTTTTTAAGACTTCTAACGCAGACATGGCTGCGGGGGATTGGGCTAAGTCATCGACAATGTTGTAGTTGGACGCAGCCTGCGCATTAGGGTTATTGTTGATACGGCGAAGTGGGAAACAAGGTGCTTTGGGAGCGCCATCTAATGGAGGTGGAGGTATGCGTAATGCTTGATCAATGGGATGAGCGTTAGTGGGTTTATCGGTGGGAGGGGCTTCAGGGGTGGAGCCATATTGGTTCCACCGATTCTAGAGGTTGACCTCGTCGGAGGACATCATCAACAAGTGGTGGGTAGCTGAATCAAACATGGGTTGATCAGGAGCAGCGTAAGTGATTTGTTGGATGGGCACGTTAGCTTGAGGGGGAGCCAACGGTTCAGTGTCCACTATGCCTTGGTTTGGTAAGGGGTTTAACAGCACCAAAGGTGGCTGCTGAGGTTGTGGGGGGTTGGGTGGTGCTTGAGGAGCCGCCTGCCCTTGGCGGTGTACATCAGCAGCCCAAAGTTGCCGAACTCGTTCCATATGTGGACAAAAATGTGTGTAGTGGCCATAGACCCCGCAAATAGAACAAGGATAGTTTGTTCGCAAATTGGGGTTTTTAGCCTGCTTGGGCGGGTGATCAGGGTTTTGGTTAGCAGGGGCCGCATTATGACTAGCGGGGGGAATAGGGTGTTGACCAGCTTGCTCGGTCGGTTGGTTGTTCCCACAATTTCAGCCTCTGCCGCGGTTTTGTTGGCCCTGGTTGCGTTGGTTGTTCTAGTTAAGCTGCAGGTTTTGTTGAGCGTAAAATTTCCCTTGGACAGCAGGTGGATTCTGAGGTTGCAAAGGGGCTGGAGCAGGCTGCGTTGGATGATATGTAGGTGGAGGCTGCGCAGGTGCAGCAACCTAAGGGTGTTACTGATAGTGCTATGGAGCGGGTTGTGGGTTTGCCGTAGGGGTTGGCTATGGCGGGTAGTAAATGGGTTGGGCTTGTGACGGCACAGGAGCAGGTGCAGCCTGCTGGTGATAATAGGGGGGGCATAAGCAGGAGTCATATTACTGAAACACTGAGGTGGGCATGAGGGTTCATGGGAATGGTGGTGATGTGTCATGGGAGCATATGGGTTGGTTGCTCCAGACTGTGAGGTAGCCCGCGAAGGGTCCGGGCCAGGGGTAGGACAGGCTATGGAAAATGGTTGAGGCTGTGAAGAGACACGGCCAATGATGCCATCGGTAGCGTGGGATGCCCCCGGCACATCATGCTGGGAGGAATTATCGCGATGGGCATCAGGTATAATGGTATAGAGATAACCTGACTGGGCGTAGATGAGATCAAATTGCTGGGCCTTAAGGATGGCCTCTTCTTCAGATTGGGGTCATTCAGATGCTACATCCTTAGCAATGATAGGAAGGAGGGATTTGAGGAACCAGTCTAGGAAGATCTGGTCGTCTAACTTGATCTTGCATAAACTACAGCGTTGACGCCATTCATGAATGTGGTCCATGATGTGGGTAGCCGTGTTTTGTCTGCATGATAGTAGGATCTCAACGCCTACGTCATAGTGGATAGGTAACTGGAAGAACTGCAGGTAGGTCGAGGCAAGGGAAGTAAAGGTGGCATGGGTTCCATGGGGTTGTTTGATATACCACTTGGTAGCAGAGCCAGTGAAAGTGCGCTGTAATAAACGGAGGTGAATAAAGTTGTCTACTATGGAGTTGGAGGAACACCATAGATGGAAGGACATGATATGGTTTTGTGGGTCCTCACCTGCCTTGCCCTCGAACTTAGTGATGTCAGAGGGGAGCTTGGTGGGCATGTGAGGCCACGTAGGGTCGTGTCAGATGGGGTCATTGGTTAATCTGGCTAGGTCAGGTAGGTTGAGGCTAGCCATGAATGGGAAACTGGACGAAGAATGTGACACGGTAGTGGGTTGGATTAAGTTGGGGCTGATGCCCCCAAGTGGAGGGGTAATGTGGGGGAGGTTGCCCCCAAGTGGGGGAAATAAGGTGGTGTAGGATGGACCTGCACCACCATGGGTGGTATGAGTCACTGATGGAGTGATAATAGGTATTCTTGCTGCGGGAATAGGTGCCGTGAGGGGAATGGTAAATGGGGGCCCCATGGAGGGCATACCCATAGCAGGTGTGGTAACTGGTGTAGTGGTGGATGTGTCACCAATGGTCCCGACCAAGATGGGAGTGGGAGTCACACTAGCCATGGGGCTAGTAGGGGCGGTGTAAAGGGGGTTCTCAGACTCTGGCTCAGAATTAGAGGTAAAAAAAAGGGGGGGGTCAGTATCTGGTGACGGAGTCCTATGCTGCTGACGAGTGGAGTCAAGTGACAAGGCTCGAGATCTATGATAAGTGGTATCAAGTGATGATGATCTGTGTCGAGGACGAGTGGTGTCAAGTGAACCGTGTTGTGGGCACTTTCCTCTGAGGCGCCGAGAATGTCTCCGGGACTCAATGGTGACAAATGGTGTCAAATATCTGTGGTGGTGAGGTAACTACAAAATAGCTCAAAAAACCCTAATGCAACCGAGTGTGCAGAAGGAGAGCTCAAAAAATAGGGCGCTTAGGCCAACAATCAACTCAAAACACCCACTGTAACAGCTGTGTTACAATAGGTGGAGTGTCAACAAAAATGGTCAGAATACCAACAAGCAGCATATTTTCTAAAAATAAAAAATGGTGGACTCACTAGACCAAAAGGAGGTAAGGGAGCATGCAAACACCTAACTAGAAGTATTCTGACTCAACTAGACATATCCTCTGCAAGTTGATGAAATCCAAGTTAGACAATATGAATAGGAAATCCAACTGGCTAAGGTATCCCCCTACCAGGAGGGACACCGGGTAGTCAAATCCTAGAAGAATGGCCACTAAGATACCCCGTTCATGGCACGTCCAGAAAGGTAAATCTACCACTTGGTCCTTTAACCGCAATACCCCTATACAGGGATATCCCGAGAACTGTGAAAGGTAGCCCTTCAGTTACTGAATGGAGTTCGGTATTCCACTTAGGCCTCCGGAACCAATCTCACGACTTCAACCCTCCTAAGGGAGAGGCCCTCTGATAAACTGGTTGTGACCGTGTCAAAAAATACTAGGGGATTTTGGTTCCCTATTTGGACAACAACTATGTCTCAAGTGTAAGTAACCGAGGGGTGTTTTTGGAACCCTATCCTCCCAATCCTACCTAACTACAAAAATTCTTTTGTGTTCCCCAAGTGGGGTTAGAATGTTGCTTGAGTTAAGTAATTTTTAAGTCTCACTTGAATTAGGTGACAGATTGTGTGCTCGTGAGGTTATGAACCCGAAATAGAAGTGCCACACAGGGGGCCAACTTCCTAACAATAATAATACTAAATGAAAAAACTTTTACCATGCAAAATTATCTGAATAAACAATGCTGAAAAATTCCTCAAAAAATTCTGTAAGGGGGGGACAAAAATGTTGTTGCAGAAAAGGCTGTAGGACTGTAGGTAGGACAGATGGATGTGTAGGTGCAGAAAAAATGGTAGCAAAGGGGCTGGGTTCAAAAGCAGCAAAATTCAGATCGCGGGTCTAGGGCGAAATCACGGTGTCGGACCGCGGGTTTGAAGGAAACAAGCGCGCACAGGTCGCGGCTGTCTGGCCTAAAGCTGCGGTCGGATCGCAGCTAAGAGATGGAAAGGCGCGGTCAGGACGCAGGTAAAACGGCCAACAGGCACGTTCGGGTTGTAGGAAAGAGATGGAAAGGCACGGTCGGGACGCGGGTAAAACGGCCAACAGGCGCGTTCGGGTCGTAGGAAAGAGATGGAAAGGCACGGTCGGGACGCGGGTAAAACGGACAACAGGCGCGTTCGGGTCGCAGGAAAGGGCCTGAAAAGTGCGGTCGGGATGCGACTGTAGAGGAAATAATTGTGGTTTACGGCGGCCGAAAACGACAGCCGAAAGGATAAAACAGGAAATAAAATAAAATAAAAACTAGCGGAGTCGCCAAAACTGTAGCTAGGGTTTTACCCCTAGCTTGTGCGAATGAGCACCTACTAAGGAGAATGGATTCCTTAGTAGCAGTTCAATAATATGTAAAATAAAAGATGCTAAACTGAAATAAAAACTAATCTAAACATGTTCATGAAGAAAAATAGCAAAAAGTAAAGAATGATTTTTTATTGATCTGACCTCCAATGTGGAGGTTGGTGAAGCCCGTTGCGCTGGTCCGAGAGGTTGCTCCGAGCTCCAGCTGTTCCTTCTCTTTCTCCAATGGTGGAAATGGGCCAAAAGGGACTCTCAATGGTGAAAGTAGCTCAATGGTGAGCTAGGGTTTCAAGAGCAATTTTGGCAAAGGCAGGATACTTGTGATTGTGGATCTGAAATGAGGGGTCTCCATCACTTATTTATAGTGGTGGAGTGCCGGTTTAGGGTTAGGGTTTGCTGTTTAGGTTTTTTTCCTCCTTTTCCTCATTATTTTATATTTTTTCTTCCTTTTTGGAGATTTTTGCTTTTTTGGAGGAATTTTGGATATTTTTTGGAGGAAAAGAGGGTTTTATGGCCTTTTGGAGGCATTTTAAGCCTTTTGGAGGCTTTTTAGATGGTTTTATGGGTTTTTGATGGAAATATGGTAGGAAAATGGACAAATGAGCCATGTAATGGGGTAGATGAGGTAGTGAACCCTTTTTGGGTGTTAACAACCTCCCACTCTCAACACATGCATGAGTATCACTCATTTACAAGGATTTTAGTTACAACTTGTTCAGTAGTTTGACAGCAAGTTGCAGAGATGGAGAACTCATCAAGCTAGAAGACTTACATACAAAATAGATGCATATAAATGGAAAAATCCTGACAAGGAAGGTACTTATAAATCAAATCACATTAACTCACCAATAGGATGACAACTATTAGCTCTTAATCAACTTGAAAATCACCTAAATGTACATTTAGGCATAAGTACAACAAAGATAAAGACGATGGCTGAACAAATCATGAAAAAAGAGCTTATATTTAGAACAAACAAGATGAGAGACTTGATAATAGAATAGGATTGAAAATTCCCGAAGCCAAACGTTTATTATAAAATCAATCATGGGATTTATAGCCTTCTACAAAAATGACAGATCCTGAAAATCCAATCTCTTTACAAAAAAAATACTTGAAAGTGATAGTTTTTCCATATTAGGGCTTCAAACGCTTGCTAACTATTTTTCTATCTATTGTGAAGATCTAGTTCACTGAGAAAAATTTTAATAATTGAAGTGGTCGTTGATAATCCCCACTGCTGGTCCAGTGTAAAATTGTCACCAAATCCAGTGTTTCGGTGGTTAACTGAAGTGAATTTTCTTGTTTAATCCACTGGATTTTTCTACCTTGTCACCACGGTCACTGATCGAAAGCTCTAACCTCTAACCCGTTAGTGCCTCAGGCCTAAATCTTGCTGCAATGTCGACATCTCAAATGACTGTCGTCATGACGGTTTATGCATCAGCGCTTTCCATCGCTAGTTTGTCTATGATCGGAAGCTGTAATAACTAGTGCATCGAAAACTCAAAGATGAATGCTACCACAATGTTGGAGGTTCCAACGACTAATCTTCTCAGCATCGGTGGTTAGAATATCTATCGTCTAGCCCATTGACGCTTTAGATCAGGACGTTGCTGCTGTTTTAGAGGTGAAATGAACTAATCTTATCACTATTGAAAGTCATTTGACGAAGGAATCAAATATTTAGTTCTCTATGCCACTGAAACTATGGAGGAGCTTAATTCTAAACTCATTGATCCGTAGTCCTTCATTTCGATCACCGATGATTTCCTATTGTCGCACTATTGGAATATTTTTTATCTTTGATTAGAAACCATAGACATTCTGTCTTCCGTCGTTGTGGCTCCTCAATGAACTAGCTCACAGATCTGTAGCCTTTAGTTCTTCCAATAGTCGATGATTTTATGTTGATTGATCAGAAGCCGTAGTCTATATATCTTTCTCCGTTTCAGCTCTTTAGTGGACTATTTTGTCAACGGTTAGTGTTTCCAAGTTCTGACACCTTATCAGGTAGTGGTTCCGATTTTTGATACTTGACTTTGGCGGTATTTAGTTCTTCATATCACATACATTTTGGAACCTTTCAGCCTTGGCTCGCCACTACGTTGTCTTTAGTTCTTCTGATCGTCAAAGAGTTCATCTGATTGTGGAAGCTGTAGTAAGTCTATCTTCCTCCATTTCGGCTCCTTATTGGAATATCTCACTGTTATAGCGGATTTCACCACATTAGGTGAATCACACATTGTATGGCCTTCCCCTATCCCGCTGCAGACTCATTATCCCCTATGGACCACTATTTATCCTTTGATGTATTCTTGATCATCCCTAAAAACATTATAAAAGTGATATACGTGGCTTTTTCCCCGATAACCGCGTACATACGTGGATATTCCCTTGGTAGTCGCGTACATTAGGATGTGTACATAGTCCAAAGCATTTTGGAGTTTTCCTTGACTTGGATCCGACTCATATGACTCCTGGCCTTCCATATGCCTTGAGATCGCACGGATTCGACCTTTCAATACCCCTTTGGAAAGCTATATAAGGAACCCCTTGGTACATTGAAAGCATAAGAGAGAATTGAGAGTAACGAAACTATAGTCCATTGTTTCCAGAACTTATGCTTGAGTCTGCATCCCTTTGTCCCTTGGAGCACAGTTGTGTTCTTCCCAAGCTTACCTTTTGCTAGTAAGATTGCTATCGAAGTGATGGAGGATTGAGGTGGTGGAGGCCCAAGTGGGGGATTCAGTTTCTCCGGTCCACAGACGTGCTGTCAGAGGTTTTCACTTGTAATCTCTGATTCTGATTAATAGAAATATCTTTTCCTGTCCAGTAATGTGTATTTGAATGAATATTTTATCCATTGGAATATGTCAAATTCTTTTACATTATTGATTATATATGCTAGAATAGATCTAACACCATGAAATATAGTATGCTTGTATTGTTTACTTGTTGTTGAGGACGTGCTATAACAATTCAAGCTGAAGATTGGAAAGCTCAACGGGGATCTACTTCAACCGTCCGGAATAAGGTACGAGGTTCGATCCTTTAGTGTTAGATGTTTTTATTTCTATTGCATATTGGGAAAGATTGATTTTTGGAGTCTAGATGTCGGTTGTGGTACCCCAAGCCATAGGAATTTCTCTCCGTAACAGAATTGGTGACTCTGCTGGGGAGTTCCTAGTAGTTGACCTTTGGGGATTGGTTTCTTGGCATTTAATGTATATGAATTGCTCTCTCTCTCTCTCTTGTTTCTGTGTCGGGTATGGGGGCATGTATGCCTGCTAGAGTCTGATTGGTGTAAACTTAGTCTCATCCTGTCTGTTTACCTTGATTTGTGCATCTTTTTCTTCCTGTACGTGGGTTTATTGCTTATAGTCACGTATACACACGGTTTCCTCTGGGATTTCCACGTATACACGCGGGTTTACTGCGCATAGTCGCGTATATCCTGGTTTTTACCTTTTTGTGGAAGGAAGTGGATTGCTGGGTGAATCCTGTTAGCTGTTGAGTCTCCTTTAGCACTGCCTGAGTCTGTTAATACCTCTGTTCTTGACCAAAAACATTTTTTTTAGCCTAAATTTTCTTTTTAGGAAAGTTCTTGTCATGGAATCTTTGATTTTTTGTTTGAGATTAGTGCATTAGAGTCCTTTTACCTTAGTGCTTTGCTAGAATGCTGTTTATGTGTGCTTGTAGAGTCTAGGGTGGGTAGAATCATTCTTTTGCTTTTCATATCTCTTTATTTTCAAAAAGTACAAAAATATTTGCTTCTCATTATGCATTGCATTATGCACTTTGCATTGTACTTGCACTAGATATAGATTTTCTTTGGAGTGATAGTCAGGACTTCATATAGGGAAATTTGCATTCAGCATTTGAAGAAGAAATTTTGCATTACACGTAGTACGCATACCCTGTTTTCATGGACACAATGCATTTGCATTGATTGTTAGGTGTGCATTTTACTTCTTGTTGCGTCATAACACCATTAGTTGCACGACCATATCTTGTTTTTGAGTAATAAAGCCAAATAAAATAAACGCTAAATAAAATGAATTACACTCTTTTCTTTTCTAGGGTGCACCAACAAGCTTAGGTTTTAGGATCTTGGAATAGTTCATTGTAAGTTAATTCTCCAAGATCACAAAACAACAACAACTAGGTGTCTGTCCAGGGAGTGTGTGAAATCCTTGGTATAACCGGCATTCTCAGGAAGCTCCTCTCAAAAGGGAGTCAAGCACTAGGCAGTGTGAGCAGTTGTTGATTGGGATAACCCCTGGTCGAGAACTGTGTAGCACCGACGATATAGCCAGGATTGTATTCGTATCTGGGGGATTTTTCGGGAGTTTTGGGCTTTGCTACCCTACCCATACAGTCAATCCCTCCTACGACTGTTCGCCTAAGCATTGATTATATTGAGGTGACCTTAGTGACCTTACCTAGGATATCGAGGGGGTATGTGTAGAGGTTATTCTGCATGTTTCCCGGACAGGTTGGGGTCGGACAACATAGTCGCTTTACGCGTTGAAGCTGAGGGCCACAATAATTGGTTTCAAACCTCCGCTTATGGTGATAAGGGCCTCTCAAGCCTCTCCTAGGCGAGACATACCGGCCACATTTGGGAGCTCACTTATCCAGCCCTTGTTTGCTTGCTTTTGGCTTTAGATTTTATAGTGATTGCTCTATGCATGCTAGTTGGCCTAGGGTTGACGTAAATAGAGAGTCTTTGCTATTTTTTGATTCATTGTGGATTCGGGTGCGGCTCCACGTTTTCTCATCGTTTAGCAAGACTTCTGCCTTCTAATGATCCTCCTCCTTTGGGAGAGGGACCTAGACAGTCCAGGCAGACTACATCACACATTGATTCACACACCATGGGAGACCATTCAGAGGACACATTTGATTCACTTCCTCCTCCCATTCGTGTTGACGATGGGGACTTTACACCTACTTATGATCCTTCACCTGACCTAACTGAGGTAGGACCTGTGATTTCTGAGATAGGAGCCATGCATGATAGACATATTCATTCTAGGCCTGACCCCTCATTACAGCATTACTGGTATGGAATGTCGGAAGATGCCGAGACTCACTTTGAACCCGCCAGCACTAGCTACGGTGGTTATTCTACAACTAGTTTTTCTATGCATGATTTGGCATTTCATGCCGAATCCGACTTTGACCCTAACACTATTCCTGGGGGCATTTCCATGCCTTACCTTGCGGAGAGGTTTGGAAGTACTAGTCATATTGCACCTTCCATCCTAGCGGTGGAAGTTATACCTTATATACCTCCTAGGTCTAGAGTTAGTGATCCCATAGAAATACCAGGTTCTAGACGAGTGACGATAGGTACTAGCACATATCTTATTACTATGATCCCTTCGTCCTCACATCCAAGTTCTTCGAATGCAAATCCTCCACCCTACTCACGTGGTCCTTCAAGTCGGCATGTAGCTATGAGTCAAGTCCATACTGCAGTTTCTAGACCCATTGCGTCGCAAGCCTACATACCACCCGTGGTTTCGGGAGGTTATGTTCATGTTTCTAGAGGTTAGGTTGCTACTTCCTCAACATATATCCCTATTTCTGGTGTCTATATTCCCACTTCCAGAATGTATATACCTACCTATGGTGTGTCTCATGGGGCATCGCATGTGATGACCTATGCATCCCATCATGGGACACAGTATGGACAGGTTTCTGCACCTTATGGAGGTGGGTATTCACAACATGCTTATCCCCCTACTTATGGCTTTGTAGCTCCCACTAGTCAAGGCCCACCTCATTATGGTACTTCAGCGCCACCCTACACGAGTCATACGGGAGGAGGTCACTATGGCCAAGGTCATGGTGGTAATCAATCCTATATGAACCAGGGAGCAATTCAAAGACCTAATCATTCTAAGCTCTTGTTCCTCGCAACACTTAATTTACCTAACTTATCAAGACTTATGAATGACCGTGTAGCTCATGACCCACCTTGGCCGGCTGTCCCTACCAAGATTCCTTCGAATATACCTAAATTCGAAGGCAAACCAGGAGAGGATCCGAGTGAACATGTTACGACATTCCACCTATGGTGCTCTTCCAATTCATTGCATCAGGACTCAGCCCGCTTGAGACTATTTCAACGCACCCTCACAGGGCCTGCGGTGAAATGGTATATAGATTTTCCTAGGGGTGCCTTTACCTTGTTCGACGATCTTGTGATGACTTTCCTTAATCACTTACAGCTACCAGTACGCTATAATGTTGGTACTGAACTCTTGTCGAAATTTTGGAAAGATAAATCCACCCATAATTCTGATCATATTCAGGAGTGGCGTAGATGGAAGAGATTAATCAAAGCCTTTATACTGCCAGAATTCCTCCTTGAGTGGTTCCTCAAATATTTATTGCCATATATAGCAAAGGATGTTTCCACATCCAGAGTGCAGAATGAGGAACAAGCAATCTTTAGGGTGCAGGAACTAGACTTGATCTATGCTCAGTCTGGTTTGTTATATGAGATTATACCCAACGCTCCTCATTCGATTTTTGATCCCAAGGTCAAACCTGGACCACATGCTGATGGCATTGTGGGTTGTGCAAGTAAGAAACCTACAGGTTCCTTTGCAAAACAAGTTGCTCAGTTGTCAACCAACCAATATGCCTCGAGACAAGCTACAGATTAGTCTCATCCTACCCAAATGACGAATGTACATGCTGTACAAGCGTCGGACCAGAAGGGTAACCAGCAACCCTGACGGAATCGAAAGAAGGGTAAAAACAATAATAATAAGAAGGGTGGGTATAAGAACGAAAATGCCAATAATAATGACAAGAACAATAAAAATGCTGGGGGGGGCAAGCAGAATAAATGTAAGGCTATGTTTCCTTGCAAGATTTGTAAGGATGATCACCTCACTTACTTGTGCCCTAGGATGGATGAAGCTTCGAAGTTCATAGCACAGGGCCCAGCTGTGTTAACAAACCCTTTATTGCATAACCAGAATATGAACTCGAAGTCCCAGGACCAATATTGTGATGAGGATCCATCTGATACTAGTGGTCATGGGTGCATTAATATGGTCCGTGCCGCGAAGGTTGTGATGTGTGCAAAATATTATACTTCGTCGCAACCCAGCCCAGGCAAAGAACCTGATCCACCAGGAACTCCTTTGCGCATTGAGAAACCAGCCGATAAACCGGTGGATAAATGTATGGATAAACCTGAAGCTGCACCTCGCATTCCTAAGGGGGTACTTAAGCGCTCGGGGCATAATCCAAATGCCCAAGCCACCCAGAACTATTCAGTTTTCAAGGACTTGGGTCATACTCCTTGTGCGATGTCTACATTGGAGGTGCTTCAGAGTTGTCCGTCGCAAAGGAAAGCTTTGCTTTCTGCTCTTGGTGTGAATGGTGATGATTCTTCCACAACGATCAAATTTGAAACCACAGGACATCAGCCTCACTTGCCCTATTATGTATCCCTTTTGGTACATGTAGAGTGTCTTAATATGACTGTCAAGCGTACTGTGATTAACAAGGGCGCTGCTGCTTCTGTGATGTCTTTGTCTGGTTGGAAGGGTCTTGGTTCTCCTAAGTTGTCAAAGTCTACGACCATGTTAACTGCTTTCGATGGGAGATCATTTAGGCCGCATGGTATACTTCCTTCTCTTAAAGTCCGTTTGGGAGGGAAGACCATTGCGATAGAGGTTGAGGTGGTTGATGCACCCCTTGACTACAATCTCTTACTGGGAAGGAATTGGATGTATAGTATGCAAGCCGTTGTGTCTTCTGTGTTTCACATTGTATGCTTTCCACATAATGGGAAGATTGTAACGATTGACCAAATGGCATTCAAGAATCTTCCTGTTACCGCATCATCAGGAGCTTCAGTTCTGAAAGTTGAACATTCCCAGCCGGCAACTGGGAGTGTGGGTGTAGGAATGTATCCTTCCCTCATGGGAACCTTTAGTTGTGCTGCACCCATCCTCATGATAGGATCAATTTTCGGTGGTGCTTCCACATCTACAAGATCGGTGCCTTTTCGCACATGTCATATGGGAGATCCTTGGATTATTCCTTAACCGAGTCCTTCGAGTGAGTCCATCGAGAAGAGTGTGCTGTTTCCTGCAGTTATGATTGCTTACCAAGCTAATCTCGAGTCTGCTACAGAGCCTTGTTCTTCCTCTTTGCGGACGGAGGAGGAAGACCCCTATGTGTTGCTGGCATGGGAAGTATAGTCTTCTCATGCCCATGATTGTCTTGATATGGTTTTCCCTTCAGATGAAGCGATTATCGAGGCTATGTCAGGAGTTGAGCCACCATGGGAGGAACTTCATCATAGATCATATTTCCTTCCAGAGGTTGACCATTTGGAGCATGAGGATTATAAGGAGATTCTTAGTCAGAAAGTTGGTAGACCTATGGTTCCATTAAGATCTCCTGGTCAGATGGCTGATGGAAACATGGCGAACATATCGTCAACTATTTCTATCAACATTTCTCGCAATCCTGGTACGATTGAGAATGTTTATATTGGGGCAGATTGTTCCCAAGATGAGATTCGTGAGTATACCGAGCTATTCAAGGAATTCCGTGATGTTTTTGCTTGGTCTTACAATGAGATGCCAGGGATTGACCCTTAGATTGTCGAACATGAGATTAAAACTTACCCTAACGCTAAGCCTATTCGACAGCGTTTACACGTCGTGAATCCTAGGAAAGAACCCGCCATAAAGGCAGAGATAGAGAAACTATTGAAAGCGGGTTTCATCTATCCCATTCCCTTGACAGAGTGGGTTTCAAACCTCGTTCCGGTGGATAAGAAGCAAGGAGCGATCCATATATGCACTGATTTCCATGATTTAAATCGTGCCTGTCCTAAGGATAACTTCCCCACACCATTAATAGATCAGATTTTGGATGAGTGTGCGGGTAGCAAGGTGTTCTCCTTCATGGACGGATTTTCCAGGTATAATTAGATCCAAATCAAACCCAAGGACCAACACAAGACAGCATTTATTTGTCCTTGGGGAACTTTTGCATATCGGAAAATGCCTTTAGGCCTTAAAAACACCAGAGCTACGTTTCAGCGGGCGATGACCTTGATTTTCCACGATCTCAAGTCTATCATTGAAGTATTTTTAGATGGCCTCGCTACTCATTTTCGTATGAGGATGCATAATTCTTACCACTTGAGATTGGTTTTCGAAAGATGCTGGCATTATGCTGTTAGATTGAACCCTCATAAGTGAATCTTTTGCATAAAGTCAGGTCATTTGTTAGGATTCATCATTTCAAAAGAGGGGATAAGAGTCGACCCTTTGAAGGTGGAGGCAATACTTCAGTTGTCTCCCCCGTGAAATATTCGCCATATTCAGTGTTTGCAAGGCATGGAAAACTTCCTACGAAGATCTGTGGTCAATTTTGCCAATTTGACTAGAGGCTTTATGCGTCTCTTGAAGAAGGATACTCCCTTTGAATGGGATGAGCGGGCCCAGGAGTCCTTTGATGCACTTAAGCGAGCCCTAGCATCGGCCTCGATGATTAGTCCTCCAGATTATAGCTGTGATTTCCTATTATATGTGGCCACGTCTTTAGAGACGATTGGGATGGTATTGGTTCAGGAGGATGAGGAGCTCCAGGAGCATGTCATTTATTATCTGAGCCGAAACCTTATTGACACAGAGATTTGGTATCCTCATGTCAAGAATCTTGCCTTAGCTACCGTACATGCGGTACAGCGTTTGAGACATTATATTCTCCTTCGCCAAACCTTGGTTGTTGCCCATGTCAATCCATTTCAGTTCGTCCTCACACGTAGAATGATTGGGGGAAAATACAATAAATGGATTGTCATCCTGCAAGAGTTTGATCTCGAATTTGTTTCGGCAAAATCAAAGAAATCGTTAATCTTTGCAGAGCTCATATCGGATTTTTCGAGCGAGGCTGAGGAGTTGGTATGTGAAGATACACTCGTGGATGAACACATTTTCTTGATCTCAATGGTTGACCCATGGTACGGGGATATCATTGTATATCTACAAACATGGAGGATCCCAACTCACCTCTCGCAGGATGAGCAACGTCGATTACGTCACGTTTCCAAGAACTACCTCATAGTGGACAATAATTTGTACCACCGTGGAGTAGATTCCCTTTTACGACGTTGTTTGACTCATGATGAGGCTGAGGTAGTGCTTAATGATTGCCACAGAGGGGCGTGTGGCTGTCATTTATCAGGGATTTCTACAACTCAGAAGATTTTGAGAGCAGGATATTTCTGGCCGTCGTTCTTCAAGGATTTTATTGAAGCGGTCAAGAGGTGCCATCCTTGCCAGGTGTTTGCATGTAACATGTGCTCGAAACTCACCCCATTACATCCTATTATCACCGCAACCCAGCTTCGGCTGGAGGGCACCATCATATCATAGTGGCTATTGATTACTTTATGAAATGGGTAGAGGAAATGCCTACTGTAAAATCCAACGGTGAGACAGCCGCTCACTTCGTATTCAACCAAATCATTACTCAGTTCGGGATTCCGAGAGAGCTTGTCACTGACCATGGCTCGCACTTTCAAAACCGTATGATGGAAGAGTTGGCATCCAAGCTAGGGTATAAGCAAGAGCACTCCTCTTCTTACTATCCTCAAGTGAATGGACAGGTTGAAGCAGTGAATAAGTCACTTAAGTCCATTCTCCAACGAACCATCGCACAAAGCAAGACGAATTGGCATATTATGTTATACCCTGCTTTGTGGGCATATCGAACCGCGGTTAAGACTGCCATTGCTTTTTCTCCATATCATCTTGTTCATGGAGTGGAGTCAATATTTCTGGTTGAATCCAAAATTCCTTCATTGAAGTTAGCCGTGGAACTCTTACCAGACACTTCGCCTTTGGAGGAGCGTTTGGTTCGCCTTGAGCAACTCGATGAGCAGCGGAGAGATGCCTTGGTGACTCTAGAGGTTAATAAGCGTCGCATGAAGGCCTAATATGATAAGTCTATCCATCCAAGAGTGTTTAGTGAGGGAGACTTGGTCCTTTTGTGGGATCAATCAAAAGAACCCTTGGGGGCAAGGATGTTCAATCCTATGTGGTGTGGTCCTTACGTGGTAAAGCGTGTATTAGAGAAGGGTGCCTATGAGTTAGTGGATTACGAGGGGACAACCTTGGTGGAGCCTAGAAATGGGCTCTATCTTAAAAAATACTATGCATAATCTTAGCTAAGGTTGTTTGTTGTATATTATTGTACAGCTTTTTTGCATAGTTAGGTCTTGTTTATCGTGATCGGGTTTGTGATTAGTTTCCGTTTTTGTGGCAGATGTCAATGGAATCTTCCACCTTCATAGGATTCGCAGATGATGCAAGCCATCACACTCAACACTCAGCCTCAGCTGCTTGGGTGATATATACTCCTATGGGTCAAGTACTGTCTTCAGGAGGTGTATGTCTATGGCCATCTTCCAACAATGTTGCTGAATATAGCGCCATTATTGAGCTTCTACGAGATGCCATTTCTCATGGTGTCCTCTCTCTTGAGGTACGTCTTGATTCAGAGTTAGTAGTGTCACAGCTAAATGGTTTGTACCATGTTAGAGATCCAACGTTATTGAGGAGATTCTTGCGAGTAAGATTGTTAGAACGACAATTTGAGAGCATTACATATATACACATTCCTAGAAATTATAATCAAGTTGCTTACTCATATGCTAACTACATGTTAGATTGGCATTTGTCTCATTCATAATAAATTAATCATAAACACACTTTTACACATGTAAATAAATAAACTGATCACAATAAAAAAAATTAAATACATAAAAAATGTGGTAATACATAGCGTCATAGTACAAAAGTGGAGCTTCCAAAGCTTCCATCATATACACGGTAGTACAAAATAGATATGCTCCTAGATGTCTAGTCCTGTGGAGGAGGAGGGTTGTGATCATGATATGTCACTACGGCTCTAGCTAGCCACCGGAATAAGCACACCCATGCGCGTGGTACACCCACCACCTGTCGCTGCATGGCCTCAGGCAACTCCTAGACTTGCGCCATGGGAACCCTGTGTGTCAACCGAACGAAGTTGGTATGGATGTTTTGGAGCGTTCGATCTGCATCCACACCAGTAATGTTGTCCCCTCTTCCCCTCCATCTGTGACGCAGAAATCCCTCTAGTCGCCGTGGTCCCACATCTGCACATGAATAGTAGATGTCACTATGTATTATCACCCAAAAAGATGTCTTTTTGGTTTCACATAATCAAGAAAACACAAAAAATTAAATAATTCAAAAATTTTAAAAAAGAGTGAGGGTTGAGATTCATTACCTATGTCTCCGAATACTGAACCTGGTGGCAATGGCATGTCTGGATCCCCCCGGAATTCTATCCCTGCATAGGGGTAGTCCTCTATGGCAACAATCTCTCGCCGCCACCATGTGAAGAAGTCAGTTGGATAAGGGTTGGCCACCCTACCACCCCCTAGTCTACGCATCGCGTCAGCCCAATGTCATTGGGCCAGATCTTGAACCCCATGGAGAGGAACATCCACTCTAGGACTCAGTCCTGGAACCCGCTCGAAGAAGAACGTGCTCAGTATGCTGCTGAACCCAAAGTTCTGTATCCTACCTGCCTTACACTCACTGAGCTAATGTTTCATATTTCCCAGTAGTGTAGTAGTCCAGTCGTATACGGTCGGTGCCATACACTCCATCGCATATTACATCTGTGCTCGAGAGGCCTGATGGAGTGATGCTATGCCTGCTATCCTACCTAGTGTCAGTAGAATGGCCTTTAGGCCCAGCACCTATATAGCATTGGTGGGAACTTGACTTCCCACCTTCTCCGTATCTGGGTAGCAGTACACTGCTATGTACTCATCGATAGTAAGCCCGTGACCTGGCCCACCTCGGGAAAGAAGGTTCACCACCTCCCCCCATCTAGATAGACCTATGATGAAATAGATATCCTCCACCTCAATGGTGAGTGACATACCATCTATCCGGAAAGACTCTGAGTCTGGATCCCAATAGTCGAACAGCATCTATAGCAGCCCTGGTTTGGCCCTCAAGCCACCTAGGCACCAGACCTTATAGAGTCCACATGCACGTAATACTTATTGAGCCCTTACATCGGCCCTTACAGCCTCTTCTACTTCACCATGCTCATGTTCTCGCCATTCAAGCACCATCCTGCATGAGAAATTGACCAAATGTCCATTATATTTCTTTAAATTTACTTGTGCGGCATCATACGCGGTTGTTTTCCAAACAACCATGTATGTACGTGGTTTCTAGCCCCTTTTCCACGTATAGCCAGCCCTATACGCGGAAAAAACTTCGATATCTGCATGGGCCGTAGCGCTCATGTAAGTTTGGCCTTAATGACCTTATTTGACCATGAAAACTTGAAAAAATTATATGGAAATGCAAGCTGGGAACATGAGTAAGTACCTGGAGGAAACGGTTGTGAATTTCGCTGGCTGGATCTCCTGGAATTTGCAGTTGAAAATCAGAGCTCCAATGGGTAAAAGTTTCAAATGATTTCTATTTTTTACTATTTATAGAAAAATTTTCAAATATTTGAAAATTTTTACCCCCTTTTCTATAGTTTTGACAGTTTCTAACCATTTTGGACCGTTTCTGACACATTTTGTGATGTAGGAGACCATTTACAATGCTGTTTCAGCCTTTGGATTGACCCATTCATGCCCTTTTTAGGTATCATGTCTACACTGGCATATAGGTTAGGTCCACTACCATTTGCATTTTGCATCACCTTATGACCATGTCACTATATCCTTAGGTACGAACCCACTCTATTATGTCAAGGAACCTTCTTGCTGCTTTAGAAGTGGCATAATATGAGTGGTAGAGCCTCACCTTACATGGGTACCCTAGTTAGCACCTGATTTGTATTTGGTGCCCATGCCGATGTTTCTCCTTTTTAGGGTGTGGGAGTCTATTGTATAGTATTGCCATGACATTTAGCAAGAGCCTCATACTCCTCTTGATCTTATGCTGGCCATATTCCCCCCGGACTCCCTTGTATCAAGTTGTGGATGCATTATCATGAGATTTTCCTGTCTTATTGATATTTATGTTGGCTCCCCTAACATTGTGTTTCAGCCATATAGCCCAAGCTTGTCTCATGTCTAGCCATGTAGAGCTATTTTGTATATCCTTTGCAGCTTGATTTCCCTTTTTACTGGGAGGGGATTTTCCCCCGAGTGTCGATATCCTACACATGTATCCTTGCATTGAGCATAGGTATGTTTCACTGCATGGAACTAGTTTGTTTGCCTTTATGACACTCGTCTCCTCCTAGTTTGTAACTATAAAGCTAGTTTATTCTTTTTTCAAGATTTTCAAATAACTGAAAAAGACCCAAAAAAAATAAAAAAACCAAAAAGCCGGACAAGAAAAGATATTATCTTTGGCAGCTGTCGAGTCGTGTCTCCTTCGAACAGAGCACTGTATATCACATTCGTTGGTTGGGTTATAGTTTGACTTTCGGAGCTGTACTCATTTATTTTAGTTTATCTCCACCGACTGGTTATGCTTCTAGTCCCTATGGAGCCTCTATTGATGCCTCCTGCGTCATAGAGATGTCCCAGTTTGTATATCGAGTCTATGCTGCCTCCATTCAGTCACCATACACTGTTATGCTCTTGTTCGAAGGAAGTTGAAACCTGAGTCGGCCATTCCTCAGTTATCTTGACTTTGCATGTCGGCCATTCCTAGTATAGTTACTGGTTCATGCACCTTATGATCGAGTCCTTCCACATTAGACAGCTTTGCTGAGTACCTCGTGTTGGATGATGGGGGATTCCTTAATGCCCTCCTTCCAGCGGATTTCATCCCATCGAATTCAAATCATTTATTCTGGGATTGGAGTCTAGAGTCATTTTGACTGCCTTGAGACTTGCAGTCATCAGTGGCAGGTTCTCTTGCCATCGACAGTTTTGGGAATACATCAATGTCCCCTGATCGATGGATTCTCTCAAGTGTTCGACCTCAACACATTTATTCACACTTGTTAGTTTGCACTCTATTACCTTGATTCCCATTTTCATTATCGGTGGGTGATCTCGCATCTGTTAACGGTATACATCAATCGTCGGTAATCAGACGATGGACTACTATGTTCGACCTCGACACCTCTATTCGCATAGTAGGACATGTACTTGTAGAAGTTTGTGTAGAAGACCTTCCAGACTGGTGGCATTTCTTATATGCTACCTGTAGAAATTCTGACCAGCAATAGATTAATTTCACTCACAACAAATTACAATTGATCATGCAAATTGTCAACAATAGAGACTGAAAATGGAGCTGTAACACAAAATTATATTAACTCAGTGTACAATAGAAAACCCTATAATAACATAGGCTATTGAATAAATAGAATACATGAATAAATTGAATGCATCAGGAAGAATCCAAATCTAGCATAAAGCAGGCTTACCCAAAATAGGCAAATCCCCCATAGGTGTAAAAAGCTGATCCCAAATCTGTCATGAGGCTCATGAATTGGCAAGGGTGCATGGGAAAGCTAATGAGTGGTGGAATGGAAGCTCATACATGCTTTTGCATGGAGGAAAGAGTGGAGGAGGAAGAGGCAACAAAGCTAATTCACCTCACCTAGTCTTGCTTTTCTATGTGCCTTAAGACACTGAAAAAGCAGGGAATAAAGCAGAAAAAGTAGATAGGTGCCTAGGAGGCCAGGAATAAAGTAGATTTGATTCCTAAGGCTTTCCCAAGTGCTACATGAGTC
>LPNX010781077.1:176524-208521 GCA_001517045.1 Pseudotsuga menziesii | reverse complement strand
AAGAGAGAGGAGGGGGGTTAAAGGTAGGGAGAGGAGGAGGGGGGATTAGAGGTAGCGAGAAGAGGAGGGGGGTTAGTAAGAGTTAGGGGAAAGAAAGGAGATAGGGGGGGACATAAAATAATAAAATTATTGGTATAATTGACAAAACAAGAACTCGTTGTAGTATTTAAAAATGTGCTCCCATTTTGTTTCACTAAAATGCGCACCTGTTTTGATTTAATAAAATGCGCTCCCATTTTGCTTCAATAAAATGTGCTTTCGTTTTGTTTAAATTCAAAAATTTATTCCCTCTAAATGATAAGGCCAAGACTCCATGTATGCTTTCATGTAATTCTTATGCCTATGTGTCTGCTTCATACTTTGCTTTAGATTCAACATGCCTATGCCTTGGAGTATGATAAACCATGGCTAATTTAGCATTATATCAAAATTTTCAATATGCTCGTGTTTAGCCGTTCGTCTAATTATGCTGCACACCTCCATTTTTTATGAGATTTTAGAAACATATATGGTTTTTTTTGCAGATTCCAAATATGTAAATTTTAAAAAGAATACATAATTTTTTCTATTTTTTTCTTTTTATCTACTGTCATCACTCCTCAACTCAAAAAACACACTGTTAATGTTTCGTCCATATATATTTCATTTCTCAACCATTTAAAAAACCATTGTATGGTGCACTAAAGAACACTGACCTCTACATGATATAAAAGACCCATTTCCAAATAATTGCATTAAGACATTCAAATGCTGCACCCATAATTGACGTACCATTTTCGAGGTTTGATCTCCTAGATAATTAAAAAATTTATTTTTATTATTGGAAAAATAGTCATGCACTAGTACTATATGTATACCAGTTTTCGTAAGTTTATTCCATCATTTAGTCACTCAGACGTTGCACCCACAAAAACATATACCTTATAATTTGTCTCAAAAATAAAAAAGTTCCTGTTAAAAAATATCTAACTTTAGATAGTTAAGAACATTTTCAATAGAAAAAAATTATATCTTTGCAAAGGTCATTCAATTTCCTACATTTCTTGTTTTTTACTCATCGCAAGATTCATTGTGTAAGTGTATCAAAATATCCATGCAAGTTGATGGATGTTTGCTTTTTCAGTTTTCTATTGCATCTAACACACCAAAAGAGACCCTTAACTTTGTGCACTCACCCTCATCATGCTCACCCTTTCTCCTTTTGTGAGGTGATGTTGTCCTTGTTTATGATCATGACTATGATAAACTTGGTAAGCAAAAGTTTTAGTCCCAATGGCAGGGTCCTTACTGCATCAAACAATGTATGGTGAATGGGTTATTTTTTATAATTGGTTCATATGGTGAACTCCTAAAGAACCTTCACAATTAGTTATATTTGAATAAATTCTATCCTTGGGATTTTTTCATATCACAACATGTATCGGTAGTTATTCTTTGCATCCTTTCATTGTATATTTTTGTTTTGGTTTTCTTTCTTTTCCTTCTTAGTTGGATTTTCACTGCTTATGTTACATTTGTTACATTAATGGTGGAAGTCAATATACTCATAATATCTATTCATCAACTTGGCTCATTTAATCCTCTTCACGCATCCATGTGAGAAGTGTATGCAATGACATTATTAATGATAAGCAAGTGAAATATGAATTTATGATTACCTTCCTCATCAATTCCTTCCAATTTAACATTTTTCCCCTTTGTGTTCGTTTGGATTCTCAGTTACTTATCACACTTAAATAATTATTATCAACTGCATGATATTTATTTGTTTAGAAAATGTCTATAGTTCAGATAATTGGTTAGATAGTTTTAAAACATTTCATTCATTCATATTCCTATGCATCTCAATGGATTTGTAGATAATACTACAAATCAAATTCCAAGTTAACATCTAATTCATTCAACATAATCATAAAAAATCCTTGAATATATATAATAATCATACTATAATCACATGTACATAATCATATGCATCACATCATTGCATTTATTATAAGCAAGAATCAACAAATAATCAATAAAAAACATTTTTACACTTGCGCACACACAAATGAAACACATCATTTTATTTATCAAAAGTAAGAATCAACAAATAGTTGTCCATAAAAAAAAGCCGTACACACACAAATATATACATACATACAAATATCCTCATATTGTTATTTCAATTAGCATGCACTCAAAATAATAGCTCGATCAATTCCTCATCAATGTGTATCCACCCTTGGTTTATGATCACACAGTATTTTCATCTGTAAGTATCCTCTATGATCACCTATACATATCGTCTATGACACTATTATATAGAGAAAACATTATTCTTCTTGACCTAACCTCATTGATGCTAATGTATTTCCATCCTCACTAGTCCCACATTTGAACACACAAACATAGAGGATGATCATAAGTCACGTATTTCTTAAGGAAAACATGACCCCAATCGATGATAATATGTAAATACAATCAAAACCATCATGCATTTTTTACTTACCCTTTGGTCCCCATGTGTGGATGGGAGGGAAAATTATTTCCAGATCTCTCGTGTAATCCATATCCACTTATGGATAGTCCTCGATCACCATTGGGAGTTGTTGCCACTAAGAAAAAAACTAGCTTAAAAGTCATTTCTTATGACACTGCCCCTACATATGGTCATCAAGTACCTCGACCATATCATGTGAGAATCCCTTGGTTCTATATATATAATATCATGGTGCATGTCATGTAATATAAGGATCGTCTCAAAAAATAAGGAACATATGAAAATGTGAATGTAAATTGTCATTTGCATGCCCTATTTTGCATTTTCAGTTATGTCTATCAAATAAGTTCTATGTATCCTTATCCCATTTCCTAATCAGTTCGATGAAAACCAATATGTGATACGTAGGTAGCCCTATCATGGATTATGCATCATATAAAATTATATTTGTTTTCTCTTTTTATATCAATAAGGATTCCACATCCACATCCCAATAGTCAATCAATTTCAGAAGGAGAAGGGCATTGAATCATATTAAGGGTTTTTCAACAAACTTAAAAATCCCTTGTCATGTGAGTGTTAGGATATTTGAACATTTAGGATTTAGTTAAGATCAACTTAATATAATGTGCATTTAGATAAAGTGTGTTTCTTTAGTATGCATTGTACTTATGTAATATGATAGTAAACTAGACATAAAGTTATGCAATGGTTAATTTTCAAATTAATAATGATGGCTATATTGATGATCCATTTATTACCACCCAATAGGTCCATGATGTTGTTTAAAGAGAGCATGCAATAATTTGCTAATGATTGGTTGTGAGAAACCAATATGTAAAAAAATTTCCTTTTCCATTAACATATTGCTCAAGTGGTTGTGTTGGTTGGGGAAATGGCCTCTTTCCATCTCTAAGTGTTTTACTGATGTAATACATTGGTGTGTTTATGTGATATATTTTTGTGCGTGTTCCTTAATGTGCTTGACTTGTGTAGAAATACCTTTTTTTTCTACTTGAGAAATAGCTTTATGGAATTAAAAAAGATCCTTGCAAGTTTTAAATCTGTGCAGAGAATCAAAGCATACATATTCTTTTAAGAAAAATAGATATTACACCATAGAATTCACACATAAAACATAGAGATTTATCCTGGAAACCCTTAACCGAGAAAACCAACAAACCTTGGAGCCACACCTCCTAATTTTTCATTATCATTATGAATTACTCACTATAAAGTATAGGTATTTTTTAACCTACAATACCCTAATCCATTAACTTGACTTAGAAAATAGACCTCAATCCCTTAACCGGGATTGAATACATATTTTTAGAAAACAACCCCCCAAAAATGGAGCTCCATTGAAAATGGTCTCCTAACCATTTCTGTGAAGGTCTCAGAGTGATCGTCAGGCATGTCACTAACAGGTGAAGCCCCCCCCCCCCCCCCTAGACACATTCACATACAAACACACATAAATAATATAATATATACCTAATATTCTGCCACTTATTGTTTTATTTGTATAGCAATGAGTCATATACTCATAGATTCATAGGTTCAGCGCATCAATGCTCATAGATTCTCTACACTAGGATAACTTCCTTGTATTGTCAGAATTTCTTAATGAATCTACAACATTTTTCAAGGTGTCAATGTTTTCTATCAACACCTTCTTGGCTTCAACCATATCTCTCACAAAGTGATATTGCACATCAACATGCTTTATCTTATCATGATAAGTAGGGTTCTTTGCTAGGAAAGATGCACTTTGTCTATCATAATATAGCCTTACAAATTTCTTTACAAATGCAACAATTGAGAAAAGTCTATGCATCCATACTACTTCTTTGCTAGCATGAGTGGCGGCCATGTATTCATATTGTCTATTTGAGAGTGCAACTACATGATGTCTCTTTCTCATCCAACTGATAGTTCTTCCAAATAGGTTAAATACATACCCACTTGTAGATCTTTTGCAATAAATATATCCAACCCTCTGGGCATCAACAAATCCATGTACATCTATTACTCTATCTAGTCTAGGTCTCCCTTGGTACAAGATTGCAAAATATGTGGCGCCGCACAAATATATGTAGACCCTATTTACATTTTTATAAAGCTATTTCCTTGGTTTTGAAATATATTTTCTCAAAAATCCCACTGCATAAGTAATGTCACTTCTGGTATAGATCATTGAATAAATCCAAATTCCAACTCCACTGGCATATGAACATGTGAAATATATGCATCCTCTTCATGTTTCTTTGGGAATTGACCTACATATAAATTTGCACCTATAGGAATAGGAACCTTAACTGAATTACTTTCATGCAAGTTAAATATTTATAGTACCATCTCAATCTCTGTATTACCCTCTCAACATATCTTCCTATTTACATGATTTGTTCTTATCTCCATTCCCAGATGAATTTTGCAACGTCGAGATCTTTCCTTTATTTGTTTTTTCCAATCAACAACATGCCATAAACATATAATACTATGCTAATGAAGTGATCACCAACCCATTTGGAGTATACATAGTGATCAACTTAGCTTCTCACAAACCCCAATCCAAGTATGTATGTCTCAAACTTTTGGTACCACATCCTTGGAGGTTTATTTAGAACATAAAGGGGCTTCTTTAGTTTACCTACCAAATCTTTCTTTCCCTTTACTATGAACCATTCTGGTTGTTTCATTTAGACTTATTCTTCTATATCCCCATGTAAGAATGTTGTCTTCACATCCATCTTCTCTACTTCAATATTAAAAGAAATAGCAATAGAAAGAAGAAATCTAATAGAAGTTAATTTTTCCACTAGAGAAAATATATCACCAAAATAAGCTCCCTCTACCTAAGAATATCCCTTTTCTACCAAGCAATATTTGTACTTATCCACTATACCTTCCACATTAAACTTATTTTTAAATGACCATTTTCTACCAACAATGTTTCTTCCAGCTGGTAACTATACTAGATCCCATGATTTTTTGTCCAAGGCATCTATTTCTTCAATCATAGCCTTCTTCCAAAGATCACTATCCTCTGAATCAACAACTTCCTTCATATTTCTAGGAACATCATCAGAAATAGACAAAGAAAAACTAGAATGAAAATTAGGAGGGGAATACCTTTCTATTTTCCTTCTTTCTCAAGATGATCTCCTCAAAATTGGGGTATGAGGTTCTTCTTCTTCATCATCTTCTTCAACTTCTTCCATTGAGTCATATTATTCATTCTTTAACTCAAACTTTACTGTCTCTGGTTCCTTTTCCATTGGATTCCCTTCCTATCCAGGGATTTCTTTGACCTCTCTGAACACAACAGATCAACTGTAAATTTTCTTTTTTGGTTACAGGATTCTGAAGCTTACAACCTTTCATACCATATTTATAACCAATAAAGATGTATTCTTCGTCTTTGTTATCCAACTTTCTCTTTTTCTCCTTTGTAACATGTACGTAAGAATCACAACCAAATACTTTGAAATTCTTAATAGAGGGATTATTACCAGTCCATACCTCTTATAGAGTTTTGTCAACCAATGATGAAGTGGATGATTGATTTACCAAGTATCATGTTGTATCCTCTCCCTCTGCCCATAATTCTTGTCCTATCCTGGAACTACTTAGTGTGCTCCTTTCTTTTTCCCTCAGTGTCCTATTCCTCCTCTCAAAAACACCATTTCATTGATGTGTGTATGGAGTATTATTCTTCCCCGACATATCATTCTTCTTACAGAATTCCTCAAATTCATTCCCGCATAACTCTCCACCATTATCTGTCCTCATCAACTTTATTGTAATTTATTTTTAATTCTATAAAAGAGCCTTAAATTATTTAAATTAAAAAATACTTCAGATTTCTTTCGAAGGAAACAAATCCATGTGTTCATTAAGAAATAATTTATAAGTAAAACATAATACACATATCTAGCTAATGATGGAACAAGCTGCCACATCGAAACACATCACTATGTATTAATTCCAAAATTCAATTTTCTATTATAGCACCATATGCAAATATTACTCAGTTTTGTTTTCCATATATGCAACATTAACATAAATAAAAATGCAGAGTGCAACCAGTCATATATTCAACCATACCTTTACCTTGTATTGCTCAAAGGCCCTTTTCTCTGATATTCCCAATATTTGGTTCCATAACATTGTCTTTTGTCCTAATGGAGTCAGAGTTCTATCATCTTTAACTACTCACTTAGTGTAACACCCTAGTTTTGACTCCATGGTATTGAATTGTACATGATGTACATATTGTATTTGAATCATGGCAAGGAGATCAAGGCCAAGGCCCTGCCATTGATTTTGTGTTTTTTTTTATAGGTGATCAAGGTTGACACATATGGTTATAGTGCTAAGTCAATCACAACATCTTTTGAATATCATGTAAATATAAAATTGATAAAATAACACAACTAGCTATGGGACTGCAACATGAAAGATATCAGGGAATGATTCCACAAGGGATAGGGTGGGGAGTTAGTCAAACCCCTTGATCCAATAGGGAATGACCAGGGATAGGGTGGGGAGTTAGGACACCATTCTGTTCATTATTCCCAACCATTCTACCATTCTATGGGTAGACCATTCAATCATTCAGATCATTTTTTTCATGCACATTGTTGGTGGTTCGACCATCCAGATCGTGAAGGTGTGGTTTCATAGTGTTGTCCTGAGTGGCATTGTGGTATGAGACCATGTTTTCTCTGTGTCACATAGTGGATCCTGTGTGGCTGTTTTTTCCATGCATATTGTTGTGATATGCATGCATGTTTTGGTCTCAAAGGATTAGGAGTGGAAGAGGACCAGAATTGGCTAATAAACCTAGTGAAGAGAGGAACCTCATAGGCATATTAAGAGGGGCTCGAAAATCCTTGATTCACACCTAGAAGAACACTGGAAGGGAAGGTATAGCTTGAGGGAACTATGCAATAGTGAAGGGAATACTTCCTTGTGTTGGGTGTGTAGGTATTGTGAAGTTCCAAGTTATATATATCTAGTGTAGGTGTCCATAGCTCCGTGGTTGAGCTCTCTACCTAGCAATTCTACCTTTCCATTTCCTTAGCAGTCTGAGAAACCTAACTGTAGGTTGGTTTGGTTGGGTCTTGTTGTGTATTTAGAATTGTGTGTAATCCTTGGATGCATAGTCTAAGAAACCCAACTGTAGGTTGGTTTGGTTGTGTCTTGTTGTGTATTTATAATTGTGTGTAATCCTTTGGTGAATATTATGAGAAACCCAATTGTAGGTTGGTTTTAGTATGTTTTGATGTGTGCTGGCTAAGTGTGAGCCTGTTATTCCCTAGTTTCTTGTTGAAATCATGCCCAGCTTGAGTGTGGCAATGTGTTGAGATATTAATGGACACAATGGTCTAAGGTTGGGTGGAATGTTGGAGTGACATAGCTAGTTGCGGGACAACTCCATCACTTATGATAAGTATTCTCTGTCATTCTGGTTTATGCAATGTAGTTTCTTAGGAATGAATGACGTAATGAATGAATATGATGAATGCTTGCAATGTTTTAGTAGAGTTTATTGTGATGAATGTTCCTGCATTTGCATTGTTATTCCTTGTATTTTTTATGCATTTTGGATAAGTTCATGGAGGATGGAAGCGTGTTATAGTCATAATACCTCTAATTTAGTGTTTCCTCCCATTGGATTTCGCCTAAGGAAGGCAGAAGGTGGAAACCGGAAAAAGGGAGGTTGATCTCATCATGTTTTTCATGTTTATTTTCTTAATAAATTTGTACATGACCCTAACCATGTGATTGATTGGGATGTGATATAGGTGGAACCCAAGGGAGATTTCAAAACTGAGCCATTGTGCATCCTCCATAGGAAGGCCATAGTGATATGGAATCAAGTTGTTGGGCATGTGAAGGTGCAAGGGAGCACTACAGTCTTGAAGAGGCTACATGGGAGCTAGAGGATTTCATGCGATTGGCACATCCATTTTTGTTCAATTTTGCAGAGCACTGAGGTAGTTCCAGTGTAGCATTTTTGTTCAGTTGTGATGAGCACTAAGCATAGTGATGTTGTAAGGGGGAGGGGAATGTAACACCCCAGTTTTGACCCCATGGTATTGAATTGTACATGATGTACATATTGTATCTGAACCATGGCAAGGAGCTCAAGGAAAAGGCCTTGCCATTGATTTGGTGTTTTGTTTATAGGTGATCAAGGTTGATACCTTTGGTTATAGTGATAAGTAAGGCATAACATATTTTTAATATCATGTAAATATACAACTAATAAAATACCACAACTAGTTATCGGACTACAACGTAAAAGAGACGGGGGCATAATTCCACAAGGGATAGGGTGGGGAGTTAGTCAAACCCTCTGAGAAATAGGGTGTGACTAGATTTCAATAGGGAAACCCATGAACTCTTAGCTACCTCTTTGTTCTCTGTCCTCAATCATCAATTTCTTCCAGAAGTTGGTTAAGGAAGTTAATTCCTTTGGCAGAGCAAAGCATGTCAGGTTGATTAGTTGTATGAGCAATCCTGTAAGTCTGCAGTCTAGGAAGATGTGATCTTGCTTCTGATGTAAGGAAGCATCTGGATGCATGCCACTATGTCCTTTCTCTCAGTCATGAAAAGGTTTTGTTGTTGTTCCTTGGGTACAAGGACACCATTTTGTTCATTATTCCCAACCATTCTACCATTCTGGTGGGAGACCATTCGATCATTCGGATCAGTTTGTTCAAGTGTGTTGTTGGTGGTTCAAACATCCTAAGTCATGGAGGTGTGGTTCTACAGTGTTGGCTTAAGTGACAATGTGGTATGAGACCCTGTTTTCTCTGTGTTACAGAGTGGATCCTGTGTGGATGTGTTTTCCTCATGGATTGATGTGATGTGCATCCCTATTTTGGTCTGAAAGGATTATGAGTGGAAGAGGCCCAAAATTGGCTGATAAACCTAGTGAATAGAGGAACCTCATATAAATATCAAGAGGATCTGTAAAATCCTTGATGCGCACCTGAAATAGTGCTAGAAGGGAAGGTATGGCCTAAGGGAACTATGTAGCAGTGAAGGGAATACTTCCTTGTGTTGGGTGTGTAGGTATTGTGAAGTGCAAATATAGATAGATCTAGTATAGGTGTCCATAACTTTGTGGTTGAGCTCACTAGCTAGCATATCTACCTTTCCATTTCCTTAGTAGTATGGGAAACCCAATTGTAGGTTGGTTTGGCTGTGTCTTGTTGTGTATTCAGCCTTGTGTGTAATCCTTGGATGAATAGTCTAAGAAACGTAACTGCATGTTTCTTTGACTATGTTTTGATGTGTGTTGGCTAAGTGTAAGCCTATTGCTCCCTAGTTCCTTGTGAAAATCATGCCTAGATAGGGGGTGTAGTGTGTTGATATATTAATGAACACACTAGCCTAAGTTTGGGTGGAACGTTGCAGCTACATAGCTAGTTGCAGGACAACTCCATCACTCAAGATAAGTACTCTTTGTCATTCTTGTTTATGCCATGTAGTTTCTTAGGAATGAATGAATGATTGAATGAATGAATATGATGATTGCTTGCAATCTTTTAGTAGAGTTTACTGTGATGAATGTTCCTGTATTTTCATTGTTATGCCTTGTATTTTTATTCTTTTTTCCTAAGCTCATGGAGGATGGAATCCTGTTAGAGAGTCAGAATACCACTGATTTAGTGTTTCCACCCCTTGGAATATGCCTAAGGAAGGAGGAAGGCTGAAACTGGAAAAAGGGAAGTTGAACAGGGGATAAAGTGTGTTTTTTTATTTTCAGAGTCTTAGGTCAGAAAGCGTAAGTTAGAAATGGAAAAAAAGGTTAAGTTTGAAATTTGGTTTTTTGAATCCCGAGTTCTAAAGGCGGAAAGCAGAAGTGTGGAAGGCAGAATGCGAAAGAGCCGTTAAGTATTTCTGTTGTTTCTTAAGTTTCTGAGTTCCAAGTTTTGAGGTCGGAAGGGCGAAAAATGAAAGTGTGGAAGGTAGAAGGTGGAAAATCGGTTAAGTATTTCCATTGCACATTAGGGTTTCTATTTTCAAGCTGCGAGGTCAAAATGGCGGAAAGAAGAAGTGCAGAAGGAGGAAGGCGAAATAGTCATTCAGTATTCCCGGTGCACGTTAGATTTCTGATTCCCAAGTTCCAAGGTCAAAAAGGAGGAAGGAAAAAGTGTGGGAGGCGGAACCATGGTTGAAAAGATATGTCATGTTTTTGGCTCCAACTTCCAAGTTCCATAGGATGGAAGGTGGAATGCAGAAATGACAGGTTCAGTGCGGAAGAGAGCTTCTGGTCACAAAATGAATTTTTCAAAGGGTGAAATGACTGTTACAATGGTTTCTAAGACTAATATTGATTATTTAAGAGTGTGTTAACATCCATGCCCTGTGTCTGCAAAGGAGAACTAGGTTTCTTGAAGCAAGATTTTTAATTATTTTGCATTATGGGGTATGGGGACGTAAACTTAGGCACACCATAGATGTTACATTCATTGATGATAGTGCTTCCCAATATTTTGTATATATTTCCATATTGAAATCGCATCATCAATACCATTGATCCTCAAACCAACCACCATCTCCACACTTTTTCTTTCCACCTGAAACATCCATCTTTTCGACAAATATCAAGTTTATCTCTAGATTTGGAATGTGTAGCACTCCATGTATATTTGTAATCCTTCCATCCTTGAGTTTCAACTTGATTCTACCACATCCAATGATATTTCCTGGTGAATCATCTCCCAAGTACACATCTCCTCCATTTTACTATTCATATTCACGGAACCACTCCCTATGAGGGGTCATATGACATGATGCACCTGAGTCAATCATCCATATATCACATTTTGAATGATTACCCATGGAATCTATATACACATCCCATCCTTGTTTTGAGGAGGTATTCGCCTCTATGGAAGGGGTATCCTTAGATTCCTTTTATTTATTAACATTCGTAGATATGAAATCCTTTTTATAGTGCTTACATTTACCACATTTCCAACACTTCCTTATACCTTTCCCTAGGGATATATATCCACCCTTAGATTTAGATCTCCCCTCAGATCCCTTATTTTTGTTTCTCTCCTGGTGGCAACCTATCACAGACTAGAAATCCATGTTATGAGTATCCATGGTTTTTAGCCTCATCTCTTGTGATAGTATAGATGATACTATCTCATCGAATTTTAAGGTCGATTGACTAGCACTACATATTGCTACAATTAAGTTGTCCCAAGAATTGGAAAAGGACATAGTAATGTAATACATTTATCTTCTTTGACCATTTTAATACCAACAAAGTTTATTTAACTTACTAAATTATTGTATACATTCAAATGCTCTATCACCATGCCATTATGCTCCATTATGAGATAATATAGTTTCTTTTGCAGAAACAACTTGTTTACAAGGGATTTTAATTAATATAAACCCCCTAACATCGTCCACAACTTTACTGCTCTATGTTCTCCATATATATTCAACAACACATAGTTTGATAAGAACAGTTTAATTGTACTCATTTCCCTCCTTTCTAATTTCTCCCAATATTGTTGTGATGTTCTAGTGGGTTTTGTACCTGAATCCACAACAATCCATTTTTCTCGATCTATAAGAAGATCCTCCATTTTGGGCTTCCATAGCTCAAAGTTTTGGTCGTCAAATTTATTTATCTCAATTCTCAAACTTCTTGACATTATATTTCATTACACAAATCAACACTACAAATATCCCACCGAACCAAGGTTTATCACAAAACCAATATCTATCAATTGCGTTGAATCCTTGGCATCAAAGGCATCCCCTTAATGCCAATACTTAAGCTCTAATACCACATGTATGTTTGAAACTTGTGCAAAGAAGAAAATCATACATATTCTTTTAACCAAAATATATATTACACCATAAAATTCACACATAAAACATAGAGAATTACCCTAGAAACCCTTAACTAGGAAAACCAACAAACCTTGGAGCCACACCTCCTATTTTATCATTATCATTATGAATTACTCACAATACGATGTAGGTATTTTGCATCCTCTAATACGCTAATCCATTAAATCATATTAGAAAATATACCCCAATCCCTTAACCGATATTAAATTACATATTTTTAGAAAACAACCCAAAAATAACTAAAAACAACTCAAAAACGTTAGCACTCGCTGTGCTCACGTTGGAAACAGAATACTATCCATTTCCATGCAAGTTTTGGAGGGATTTTCAGGAACATCGCTGATAGGAGAAACACCCCCCACCCCTCCCCTCGCAAACACATGCAAATAATATAACATATACGCAACACTCCTTAATCTTGGAATTCTAAAATGGATAGCTTTCTTCTTCAAACCAGTTCTTTTAGATACCATGCTATGCCTAATGTATATACCAAGAAAGTACGAAACTCTATCATAATAATTGTTGTTATCACCTAAAATTCACACACATTCAACATTTCATTAGTTATTATAAGAAGAAATCATCAACTTAGAACATGTAACTCATAAGACTTCTTCATCAACAAAATCAACACACGAAATGAAAAAAATAATGGATAATTCACACTATAGGCCAACTGCACGGGTTTATAAAAATAAAAACATACAATGCATGGGCTTGTCAAATGAAACCCATGCAATATTGTACAAAAATCCCATCAAAACCTACATAGATGTAGATCTTAAATTTTGTGGTGCATTCTGTGAGAATTTGTTACAGCCGGAATCTAGTTCATTGAATAAACCTCACAATTAGTTTTTCAAGAATACAGAGAAGGAAGAAAATTTTAGCAAGACACATGAGAACAAGAAAGTCAAATGATGTAAAATATATCATTATCTTATTGAAAAATGATAGTACTCTAAATAATACATCTCTGGTAGAGAATTTGAATGCACCAAAGGCAATTCAAGTAGCTTACAAAAGAAGGCTTACTAAATATGCAAAACACCATAGTGGAAACATCATCTTTCCAACTCAGTGAAGGACCTCACGAATTATCTAAATAAGATATGGAAGCCAATGAGCGATGAAAAATAAGTAATATTGTGGATTTTGGAAATAAAAACATGGAGTATGTGTTGGCCAAAAAGTAGATATCTTTCCAAGTCAATTAGATTTATCCTTATCCACTGAAAAGAAAAAAAAAACAAGATAAAAGAAATTTAAGGCATGAAAGAACTCTTATTATTATTGGACAATCATAAGAGATATATAATATTATTTAGAATCTATCCAAGTTTTCTGTTAATAATAATTATCTAAATGGTGGGCCAATGGTGCTAAATGGTGGTCAACAACTAGGAAATAAATCAAAGATAACTAATTATCTTATCCTAACTATGGAGTGATTTTTTAATATTTCAACACCCCACTAAGACCAATTTGAATTCCCTCTAATAGATTGATTCAATAATATGGAGAAGTAACTCCAAATCACCCAAAGATTCTATAGTCCACTAACTGACATATTCAAGCTCTCAAAAGAGAAACTCGAAACCACTTATAGTGACTAAAATCCATTGGAAAAAATAGTTCCAATCACTAGGGATAACTCAAATTTACCAAGACTGACTCAAACATCCCCAAAATCACTCCCATGTACTAGAGACAATTTGAACTCATCAAGATTGAATCTAACTCTCCTAAAATCACTCCCATTCCTTGAACGCAACTCGAATTGTTATAAAATTACTCTGATTAACTGAGGACAACTCGAATTTGACCCAAAATCCCTCCATATAAATTAAGATAGCTGGAATTTCCCCAAATCACTCCAAGAGACTGAAAGCACTTGAATTCACCCCAAATTTACTCTAATTAGCTTAAGACAACTCAAATAGACAACATTCTCATCATGTAAGGGTGCATGAAAAGCATAAAATAGGTGTATTGGGATCTCTAAAGTTCAATAAAATCAAAATTATGAAACATATAGTATTGTTAGGAAAAATCAACAACTCCTAACCCCCCAACCCCCTTACATGTGGAATCCAAGACACCCCAACCAAGTTTGTTGTCCATGTTGAGCTATTATTTAATTCTAGGTAAATAATACTGTTATGATAATAATGGTTTCTATAATCCATAGTTTTGGCACTTAGTGCCACCATAATAATCAAATAATAACATCGCATATGTATTGTGCTTACCATCATCAAATTACCAAAAAAATACAAATAAGAATGCATGCATCAAAATGTTGTATCATAAGGGAGTCGGGTTGGGGGGGAGTTCTGTCCATCCCATAAAAATAAAAAATAAAAAATAAGAATATATGAATCAATGTGTTGTAACATAGTGTACAAGGGAAAACACAACACACACACACACACACACACACACACAAGAATGCATGCATCAATGTGTTGTAGCATAGTAGTGAAAGGGATGCGTGTTGTAGTTTAGCAATGAAAGGTTTATGGATTTGAACCCTCTCGACGCTTTCTAGAAACATAGTTAAATGGGTCTATAATTGTTAACTCGTCAAATAATTAATATCAATAAAGTATCAAGAACATTATGAAGAAAAGATTGATGACTAGAAAAAATGATAACAATTGATGTACAATGGTGTTATTCAAGCCTTAAAATTAGAACACAACTTGGTATACATATATTTAATAAAAAAACACAAACACAATTGAATGAAATGTTGTAGAATAAATCCTTGTATTATGACAATCCAGTAGAAATAAAAGTTCACTTGCCTCTTAAGGTGGGGTGACCTTTCACTTGAGGCAAGCTTCAAATAACCCTAACTACTTGTAGTCTCATAATTAAATAGTACCAGCTAGCTAGTGGACCTTAATTATGTGCTAGTTTTTGTTGGAGATGAATTTTGAGTAATATTTATTTATAAAGCCGAGAAGAAACAATGATACCCTTCAATGAAAAAGTGATGTTGATCCACTTGGTTTTTCATATCCATAATTGTATTACCCCACTATATGAAGCTTGGAAGTTCCTAATAAATACAAAATCATTGAGAAGTGGTTTTGTCCATATATAACTTCAAGTGGTTTCATTTTAATAATAAGTTATTATACTGCTAAAACAAACTACGATAATATAGCTCCATAATAAATGGTATTATACTACCATTCTAAAACAAACTATCTCAAATAAGTTTTCAAACACTTATTGACCGCTTCTCTTTAACCATGATCTATTTTGGGGAGATAAGGTAGGCTTAGTTTCAATTGTAACTTACAAATATAATCATCAATTAATTGATGATGATATAAAAAGAAAGAACATATTTGTAAAGGTGATTGACAATCACCAATGATTGATTTATTACCAACTCCATATCTCCAATTTAAAATCTATATACATAGGTGACCTCGAAAGTGGCTACAAGGCCCCTACATAGGATCAAAAGTGGCTACAAGGCCTACCAAATCCATATCCCCAATATAAAATCCATATAAATATGAGTAAATACATAGAAAGTGACCTACATAAGTTGAGATTAGAAGTGGGTACAAGGCCCCTCAGATTCATTGTTGCGTTGGTCAGTTTGGTCTTTAACTCACTCTACTACTAATTTTAGTATTAATTTCAAGACAAAGAGAGAATGAAGACCCCTTGTCGGCTAATTTGGTTGGTTTTTCACTCACACTACCATTTTTAGTATTAATTGCAAGATAAAAGTTAACCCATCATTTGTATTAATTGCAACTGACAACGTTTGTGGAGTCACATCATTTGTTTGTTGTAGGTAAATAAAAGCAGATAAATTATTCATAGGTATTGAGTTTGAAAGTGAAATTGAAATTGAGTGTGCTCTCTGTATAAACAATGGAGTTGCAGTTGGATATGTGGAGCTACATGGATCCCGTGACGGAGAACGCAACAGCTATTTTGCACACGGGGCTGTGTTTGGACAAATGCCTCACATGCACTATCAATAGTTCCCCATTTCATGCCTCTCATCACCATGCCTCTTCCTGCTCCTGCACATGGGTGAGAGAACACATTCAGTGTTTGGGCTAGGAAGACAGAGCACAGGAAAACCCCCCTCTCTTTTCTCCAGACTACAATTATAATAATAGCTCCAATGGAGATGGAGATGGAGATGGAGATGGAGAGGGTAGACAAACATTCATCCTTCAACTCCCCTCCATGTTGCAGGAATCAAATGCACAAATAATGTTTCTCATTTCCATTTCAATGTTGTGGCCAGTCCCCCCTCTCGTTCTCACCTGACCCTCCCAAGGTTCTCATTTTCTTGATTATCTCTAGAAACAAACTTTGGATGGAATCAGTGCATATACATATGTATATGCCCACTCTCCACCTCCTCTGTCCATCGCCACGCCCACCACTGAAGCAAAAGCAGATGGCGATATAAATAGAGATAGAGATGGCGAAGAAGATGAAGTAATGCACACACCTGAGGGCCAAGAAGATGATGAAGTACTGCATGCATGTGAGGGCCAAGAAGATGATGAAGGTCAGGTAAATGCACGTGAGGGCCAAGAAAATGATGAAGCTGAGCCAGATGGGAAAGAAGAGGAAGATGCATGTCATGATTTCTTTAGATTCATGAATAATATGGCTTTAAATTCAGCTTCAGATTCAGATTCATAGTCAGAGGAGGAGGACAACGACCACTCACTTTTATATCCACCGTCTCCTCCTGCATATAGCTACACAAATCGTGAGCATCGTCCTCCTCAATCACCAATACACCACGATGACGATCCCACTGCTTCTAGACCTGCCTATATAGGTGATAAATCAACATTATTTTCCATCACTGTCACTAGTTATGCCCTATATAGGTGGTAAATCAACATTATTTTCCATCATTATCACTCCTTCATGAGAATGAAAGAGTTTTAAATAATTCTCACAATGATGCTTTCTATCTTCACCTCGCATGCATTATAATTACCCCAAAAGTCGTTCCAACTAAGTCGTTCCAAAAACATAAATCATCCCAAGAAATCCAGAACCTGCCAAGCCTAGTCCCAATGCTGCCAATAGGCATGCCAATTAGGATAGTTCACCAAATTGAAGCTCCATTTTATTTAAGAAAATCGTGCCTCCTTTTTATTTAAGCAAATCGTGCATCCATTTTAGTGAATAAAATCACGCCCCCGCTTTGGAAAACCTTTTTTTTTTAAAACAAGCTGAGCCTGTCTTTTTCACCACCTCGCATGACCGTTGGAGTTGGACAGAGAAAATATTGACTGGGAGAACATGTTTTTGGGTGTGCCTAAGCCATCCACCTCCACCTTTGGATCAACCTCCTCTCTGTGAGGTATTTTCCTCATTTCTTCTCATGTTGTTTTGTCTAAGTTCATCAATTTATTTTCCCTAATTTGAAAAATTAAATCAAAATAAATTAATTTATGGCCAATGGAAACAAAAACCCCAATGTAATTGGCTAATGGAAACCAAATCCCCAATTTAATCATAAAAATTAAATAATTTTGATTATTTACCAAAATTCATACCAAAATTCACATGCCCAATGGAAACCAAAACACCAATTAACTAATAAAAAAGCATCCTTGTGAATCCATACCAAAATTCACAAATATGCAAAGTTTGTTAAGCACATTGCAAGTTTGCATAAGTAATTTACATGCCCAATGTAAACCAAAATGCCATTACTTATACAGTTTCTAGTGCTTAGAGATGTCATTATATCATTTCTTTATATTTCTAATGATATTTTATTTGTATTTATGATTGCAGTGGCTACTATGGATAACAATGTGGAGATACTGAGGGTTATTGGAGATATGAGAGAGATTGGTTTTGCTTGGAGGGGTGGAGATGAGCTCTGCCCCTCCTTGTCAGATTCTTTGTTTTCTATTGTTGATATGACCACAAGATCAAATGATGCTTTGTATAGCATTGCATCATATAGGGAGAGGAAAAGACAACAATACACTGATGGGTTGAGCTACAATGAGGTAAAGAAAGCTCAAAATAACAAAACAACACATCTATACATGGTTTAGACTACCTGGGATGGATGACATTCCGGAGATAAACATGCCACATATTTCTATTGAGTGGTGCACCTTTCCATCCATCAGAGACAATTGGATGGATAGGTGGTACATGGTTTTTGACATTTCCCCTCACAACAACAGGGAAGTACCATTGTACTTCCTCTGAAAGTTGTATGTAGAGTTTGCGATGGGGAAACATGTCAACTATTTTGACATGTTGGGCTTCCAGGGAGTTGGTAGGGGGATGCCCCAACACCGACCCAATGCTAGGCATAGAGATGTCAATCCACAGATACTTGCACCTCATGCCCAGCTACTGAGGGAAGACATACCTCTTGCACATGACATGGTTTCCCAGACATAGGAGGCATACTTTACTCTAGTTGAGATGGTCTCTCGACACACGAACACTATTGAAAAAAGAGCGCCCTCTTCCTCTGTTGGGGTACAACCACCAACTTCTGGTGGTAGAGGGACATCGATTGGTGGGGATAGACCGATATCCCATGTGCCTCAGAGTGAGCCACACATCTACACATCATGTGGGGGACCCTGTTATGGTCTTGGACAAAGAAATGGTACCACTACGATGACTGGTGGTCAGGTGAGGACTTTGTTAAAACTCTATTATTGTTCAATTTTTAATTTTTTCATACTGTATTTAACATATTAAAATATTCGTAATATATGCAATATTTACTCTTGTAGGACATTGATGCCTCTCACGGGGATGGTACTACACCTGGTTTGGTTGTACCCAAGGCCCAAACAACCACCATTGAAGTAATATTTAAACATTTGTCATTTTGTTAATACATATCATTTTGTTAATGCATGTGTTAGTCTTGATTAATTTGTTAAATTGTCTAATATTAACAATTTTTGAAGTTGTAGGAACCCCACTTGGAACATGATGCTGGAGATGCTGATATCAACGACATAGTACAAGGTAAAATTTACGATCACTTGAATAATGTAAATACATGGGTCACTCCCACGGGGGAGATATGAATAGGGGCAAGAAATTGATGGAAGTGGTCACTCCCATGGGGGAGATATGTCCCAGGAATGGGTAAGTATATTACAACATGTTAGTTTTTCAGTACATATTATTCCATCCATTCAACTCCATTTATAACTATGGTAACACTTTATGATTGCTGACATCATTGCAAATCCCTGCATCACCTCTTTGGTTTGGATATCCCTGTAGTCCAAATGTAGATATGGGGGATATTTACACCAGACAAGCCTCTTCCTTGAATAGAGTGGGTGTGCATGAGGATCAACCTACTCATCCCACGGTAATGTACACACTTCCAATGGCATTTTCTGGTTAGCTATGAATTCACTTCACAAGTAGTTTTTCTTAATGTTATTTCCGCATGTTTACAGCATCAGGATGTAGAGTCATCCGTGCCAGAAATTAGTGGGGTTGTTGATGCTGCAGTCATTGCTACATCTACAATAGGGATAAGTCACACTGAGGTACATCTACTTGAATATTTGTAATTGTACATTTCATTTGTATTGCTTATGGACATGCACGATGTCTAACTATTTTATCATTTGGTGAATGTAGCCACACCCTGGTCCATTAGTGCATGCAACTGATGTTGATGTTCAACCTATGGCTCCTCTTACTACTGAAGAGTCCCAACATAATCCCCTAGAAATGGTTTTTTCAGTGAGATGTTCATTTTTTACATAATTGATTAGTACTTTCTCATTCATGTACATGTTGATAATTCTTGAGATAATTGACATTTTTTTTATTCATAGAGAAGCATTGCAGAGAGACTCTCTGCAAGAGGGAGGACACTAGAGGTACATATACCCCTGATGGATGCAATGAGACGTTGTTTTATTTACATTTGAGTCATATTTTAAATTTTCAAACTCTATTATTCCTGGACAGTACTAGTTTAGTTACCTGATCAAGACATATTGTCATTGATTTGTAGTTGCCAGAGATGCACAGTGGTTGTAGATAGAGGAAACAAGCATCGAGGTCCAGGAAAAACAAGATAAAGTTATATTTTTGATGTGTTAGTCTAGGAAAAATATGTATTTTTATGTACAATACGGAGGTGGAGTATAGGGGCGCGGTCCAGGACAGATGTACTTTTGTTTGCACATGTACATCAAATATGTTTTTGATACATGTACATTGACAGGCCATAAATGGGCCTTCTATTTTTGTATTATAACTTTCATGATATAAAAAATATTTCATATCAGGGCTCTTGATATCTTCATGGTTCAGTTTTTTAAGTGTGATTATACATGTGTGGCCAAGAATGTTTCTATGTGTAATGTTCCCAATTTTTTATAGATTTTACTATTGCATGGAGATATCAGTTATAAATTTGGGAACAATGCACAATTAGAATATTATGTAATGACAAAAATGTACATTTTAATTTTTTTTACCATGATCCAATTGTATATACAATGTTATATTAACAGTGTTAAATTGTATTCACAAAGATGGAACATACCTAATACACATAAGCACCCAGCACAGCTAAGAAGCTGATCCAACTAGGTCAAATATAAAATCACCTTACCCACATAACAACCTAACAAATGTTTAAAGGATGCACGAATTTGACACACCTGTGTGGTCTACATAAATAAAATTAGTGTTTGGAATGATGTCTTTCATCTAACGAATACATGTGATACACATCAAACCTAAAAATATCCGAGTATTATAAGGTTGATTCAAAATAATGGTTATGACTATATCCTAGACATTATGTACATCCTGCACAATATTTTATCATTTTGTTAATGTACATGAAATTTGATGAATGGCCTCGAGTAACAACTTTGAAAGAGATGAAAGTTATGTGTGATTTTATTATAGTTTAAATTGATTAGAGAAGTACTATTCTGAATCTTGTTTTATAAATAGATGTCTATGGAGTATTATTCAAGAATTCATAGTGTGAATATATATATATTTTGTAATAATGGCATAATAGGTTGGTCACTTGTTTCTAATTAACATAAACATGTTCCATTACATAGTTACTGATGTAATGGCATTGTCTCCTCCTACATTTCATCGTACAAATGCTCACATCTCTTGGATGACCTAGCTAAATTAATATGGGAAACAACCTTCTTTCTTGTTTCCAGTCCCACGAATGATATGAGATCCTAAGATCGATTCACCTCCACATAGAGATTGACAACTCCTTTCACCTTGATTAAAACAAAAACAAAGAATATTTCTTTCTTGACAATGATGGGAAATAAGTCAAGTTCAACACCTCATAATAGGTAACGTAATTCTTCATAGCTGCACATGGAATGATAGTTTACAACAAGTATTTTTTCAAGAGGGGAAGATCTACAATCACCTTCAAGCTGACCTCTATGTGCAAAAATTTCACATTCACTTACTGAGAAAAACCCTAGTTTCCAAAATTGACAATAAAAAATGATCCCTTGTCCATGGAACCAGAGTAGAGGTCCACTCTAGCACTATCTCGATGTCATTAATCCAACGGATCTGACGGTTCATCGATCTGAGCAACGGTCATAATTCTATGGCATGTTGAATCCCACCTCCAATAGGATTTGAGGGACACCTATTGAATCCCTAACCAAGGCATAGTATGGAAATTGTGCATCAAAAAGGGATTTCGGTGGCTAGTGAAAACTTTTTTAGGAATTTTCCATGTTTGAACACTAGCCACACATTCACAGTCGAGAAATATGTGAAGTTTACCCCCATGTGCAAAAATTTCACATTCACTTACTAAGCAAAACCCTAATTTCCAAACTTGACCAAAAATTGATCCCTTGTCCATGGAACCATATTAGAGGGTCTCCCATAGCACTATCCTGATGTCTTGAATCCAACGGAGCCGCCAGTTCATCGATCCGAGTAACGGTCATCAATATGTGGCACATTGAATCCCACCTCCTACGGGCTTTCAAGGACACCTATTGAATCCCTAACCGGGGCATTGAATGGAAACCATGCATCAAAAAGGGCTTCTGGTGGGTTGTGCAAGTGTGTTTAGGTAGGTTCCATGTGGCAACACTAGCCACACATTCAAGGTCGAGGAGTTTGCAAAGCTGACCCCTATGTGATGAAATTGGACATTCACTTACTGAGAAAAAAACCTAGTTTCCAAAATTGACTGAAAAAAATGATCCCTTATCCATGGACCCAGACTAGAGGGCCACCCTAGCACTATCCCAATTTCCTAAATCCAATGGAGCCAATGGTTCATCTATCCAAGAAATGGTCATCATTCTATGTCACGTTGAATCCCACCTCCTATAGGATTTCAAGGAGACCTATTGAATCCCTAATTGGTGCATAGAATGGAAACTGTGTATCAAAAAGAGATTTTGGTTCTTCATACAAGTTTGTTTAGGAATTTTCCATGTGGAAACTCTAGCCACATGTTCACAGTCGAGCAATATGCGAATTTGACCCCCATGTGAAAAAATTTCACATTCACTTACTGAGTAAAACCCTAGTTTTCAAAATTGACTGAAAAAATGATCCCTTGTTCGTGGACCCAGATTATAGGGCCACCCTAGCACTATATCAATGTGCTAAATCCAATAGATCCTATGGTTCATCGATCTAAGCAATGGTCATAATTCTATGGCACGTTGAATCCCACCTCCTATAGGCTTTTAGGGACACCTATTGAATCCCTACCCAGGGCATAGAATGGAAACCGTGCATCAAAAGGGATTCCGATGGTTCATGCAATTGTGTTTAGGTAGGTTCCATGTGGGAATTCTAGCCAGACATTCATGGTTGAGCAATATGCGAATTTGACCCCCATGTGCAAAAATTTCACATTTACTTGTTAAGCAAAACCCTAGTTTCTAAAATTGACCAAAAAAATGATCTCTTGTCCATGGAACTAGATTATAGGGCCTCCCATAGAACTATGCCAATGTCCTGAATCCAATGGAGTTGACCGTTCGCCGATCTGAGCAATGACCATCATTCTATTGCACGTTGAATCCCACCTCCTACAGGCTTTCACGGACACCTGTTGAATCCCTACCCAGGGCATAGAATGGAAACCGTGCATCAAAAAGGGATTTCAGTGGGTCACGCAAGTGTGTTTAGGTAGGTTCCATGTGGGAATGCTAGCCACACATTCATGGTTGAGTAATTTGCAAAGCTGATCCCTATGTGGAGAAATTGGACATTCCCTTACTGAGCAAAACCCTAGTTTCCAAAATTGACAAAAAAAATTATCCCTTGTCCATGGACCCATAGTAGAGGGCCACTAATAACACTATTCTGATGTCCTAAATCCAACTTAATTGATGGTTTGTCAATTCGAGCAACATCCATAATTTTATGGCACATTGAATCCAACCTCCTACAGGCTTTCGGGGAAACCTGTAGAATCCCTACTCGAGGCATAGAATGGAAGCCATGCAACAGAACGAGATTCTGGTAGGTCATGCAAGCGTGTTTAGGCATGTTCCATGTGGTAACTCTAGCCATGTGGGAATGATAGAATGTTTAGGCATGTTCCATGTCCTAGATAGAGTGGTAGATAATGGTCTTGGGCTATAAGGCATGAGTCATGTAAGTATCAATATAATATAACAAATCCATTATGAAGCTTAGGTGCAATTTATCAAGTTGTATAAGTCTATTGAATTTATCAATCTATCAAGCGCTTAATGTATCAAACTGTAAATAATAAATGAGACGATGAAACCAAACACCTACCCGTGGTCATTCGACTAGACCATCGGGATCGCCTCTAATAGAAACAGTATCCTTTAGCTTCTCGTGCTCGGAGTAAGGAAACAAGTATTGTGACTTTGATGAGTTCTTGTTTGGCATTGTTTGCAGCTAGAGGTTTGTGCCAATAACTAAGTTTGTATAATGGTATACAATTTGACCTGGTCTATAATATTCAAATACATAACCTTTTTTCTTTCGTGCGTGGGCAACCTATGTCAAATATTCTCCTTTGATAACCATTGAACCAATTGGAAAATCACTGCTCTCAGATTCTCTTAATGAGACAATGAGGGTCTGATTCCCATCCAAGCAACGTGCCATCTAGTAGTCAGTGTTCCATTCATTGTCTCTTGGGGAAACCACTACGTATATGTGCCCTGCATAAAATAAAGTGTAGACCTAGGAGTCAGCTAACTAAACACAACTAGTTGTCAAACATTTCAAAGTTATCAACATAATAGTCGAAGCTGGTTGTATGAGATCTGAAATGTGGTCTTAGTCATGTGAAATATTCGATTGGCCCTCCAACTGGGATAATTCTATAGTTATTTGTCAACCAATGGGGAGTGATACATGATCCTAGCTGTCAACCCAATATGTGGATTCACAGTTGTCCCATTTACCACTGCTACATGGATAACAAAAAGAAGAGAGTTTTCTTGTCCACATTTCAACTATAGCATTGTCGGACATCCTAACTAAATGGAATGCGTGAGTTCCTTGGACGGTCCTGCACTCATATAGGTGTGATCGATCTGGATTGACCACCTCCCAAAAATATCTATGTACATGTGCTTTTTGAGATGATTGGTCTTCTTTCCTTCTAGCTCCCTGCCCCATCACTGAATATAACCATGTAATAATGGTATTTGCATCTCGAATGAGAGAAATAGTTGTGAATTTCATCTCTTTCCCATGTAATGTAGTCTTGATGCGGGCACCTTCTCCATCATGTTCCCATTTTCCGTGTCCAGTCTCAAAATAGTTCCAAATATGTGGCACTTTGTGCCTCTTGTGGAGAACACACAACCATTGGAAGACATAGGAATTTTTGAATTGCCCCGCACAACTATCATACCAAATCCAATGTTGTTCCATCTGTATATTGTTATCATCCAAGTATTTGTAGAACAATTGAAAGTTGTTTTGTACAAAATCCAATTCATTACACCTATCATCACTTATGTAAAAGTGATACTCCTTCAATATAACCTTGTTCTCTTCAGTACTATATGCCTCATGTCTATAGGTGATATGGACCATTATGCTGACCTGATCTGAGTGATGATATTGACTCTGAATCATGTTCTCTAGTTGAAGAGTGTAGTTTTCCACAAAATCGATCACTGATAATATAGTTCCAATAGGAAATGTATCCCTGCATGCTCTAAACTGATCATGTTGCCAACGAGCCACATGTACATGCTTTCCATATTGTTCTGTCTTTTCAAAGAATTTCTCCATGAAGTTGCATACTAGTACCTAGTAGATCAAAAATAAATATGTAGAGATCAATAGGGTTTTACATATATGAAGTAGCAATAGATGAAGGAAAAATACTATTTAGGAACTCATTACTAACGTAAGAGGTGACCAATTGTATTTTTTTCCTTTTATTCCCTCCACCTATATCATACGTGACATATTTGAAGGACTGCAAGTTCACTTCATGTCTCCCAAGTTCATGTTCATCGGTGACATGTGCATTTGTCCAAAAATGCCATTCCACCACACCTTGGGCATGTCCCATCTACGCAAGGCCTTTGATAAAATGTGCAACCTTCTATCCTCCTACACAAGATGCTATGGATAAACTCTCTAGATGATGTCGGTGGTAATGTAGTTGAGCATTCCTGCACAAGAGTGTTATGCAAAACACGCAATATATGTATATATGTGTCATAATAATAAGCGTACTAAATTTGATATAGACAACAACATGTGTTACGAGTTGTGTTTATTTTAACAAACCATGGTTTTCATTTCTCGAAGGATATTTGGCCTGAGTTGAGTTTACTATGTTCATGCCTAAATCTCTCATATAATTCTATTTGTGTCCTGTCAAGAAAATGTTTAATGTGGGGCTCACGTTCCCTTGAACCCATTCTTAATTTTAGTACATCTTTTTGGTTGGATGAAGTTCTACTATTGTCACGCCAAAAATCCTGCACCAATCCCTTTACCGCATCAATGAGCTTCATATCGAAACATGGAAACCTGCCAATGAAGGACCAGAATCTGTTTCACCAGAGTCAAGTTGTTATCTTCTAGAGTAATACCTATCGAGTGCTTTGATATCCAATCCTACAAGTTTGGATGTAGGCTTAAGAAGGCGAAGGACCTTGGTGCATTTGTTCACAATTGATTGTGACAAAACATGATGACCTGCATTGTGATCCTTTGAACGAGATTTCTTTCCAATATTAATAAATGCATCTACCAAACTTCTGACTACATAAGAACTTGGTTCAGAACTGTTGATCATCTTTATCCTTAAGGTTTTCCTAACAATAGTCATATACCTAGATTTTAACAATGATATAAATAGTCTAGATTTATCTCCATCATAGTTAGAATCAAAATAGTTGACGAGTATCTGTTAAGCTTGATATGCAATACTGTGTTTAGATAGCGTACCTTCAAGTGAACCAATGAGACTTTCATCGATATGTATACATTTTGGAATTCTTTGGCGTGAAGTTGCTAATGGAGGTAGGGAGGCTGGTATTGCACCCTGTACCATATCACCCGGTCGGTATGGCGTTTGAACATGATCTTCATGTCCTTTCGTGCCTTCCTGCGGTCGGACGGTGGAAATTGGAAATCCTCTTGGTTGGTTTGAACAACATTGTGTTCTTCGAGCATACCTTCGACATTCAATGTCTCTCTTACTTTGTCACTGGTATACCCACATTCAATTAAATCTGCAAAGGTTTCAGGTGGTCTTGATGTGCACCTACATTTCACTCCTTGATCAATTCCATGCAGTGCTCATTTTTCTACTGATATGGTGACCGAATGCCCCTCGAGCGAATGGTTTTGTCTTTCTTGATGTGGATTGGTAGGAAGAACTGTGGCATCCTCAACAAGTAGAATTGGTTAAGTGTCCATAGAGTGTCTTTGATTGGTCATGTCATTTATTTTCTTCTCTATAATTTCTTCAAGGATTTCATTGGGTATCCGCTTCTTTGCTGATTTTCTTGCTCGATTGCATGAGTTTCCCATGACCACAATGATCAATGATATATATGGTTTCCTTTGCTAGGTCCTCAATGGGAAACTACCCGAGCTTAGTTTTTTTTCTTGCTCAATTGTGTCTAGATACTCAAGATAGGCGGAAGATTGGGAAGAATGTTGCCTTTGGTAGCTCCTCAATTCCAACAAAAACAATGGTAGAGATGCTCTATGGTGCTCCTCAATGGGAAATTCCCCAAGCTTGGTTTCTTTCTTGCACAATTGTGTCTACATACTCTTGAGCCAGGGGGAAGATTGGGAAGAATACATTGCCTTTTCTAGGTCCTCAATTTCAAGAAAAACAATGGTAGAGATGTTGTATGGTGCTCCTCCATGGGAATTTGTCCAAGCTTGGTTTCTTTCTTGCTCAATTGTGTCTACATACTCCACCATAATGACCAAGTTAATGTTTCCTTTGCTAGCTCCTCAATTGCAAGACAAACAATGGTGGAGATGCTCTATGTGGCTCCTTGCTCAATTAGTGGATTCTTTCTTGCTCAATTCATTCTTTATTTCTTGCTTCTCAATGTATAACATGCTCCAAGCAATACTTAGAAACTTGTGGTGGAGGTGCTTGATTCACAAAACAATTTTGTGTGAAAATATGGTGAAGAAGATAATCTTTGCGCATTGTCTATAACCTGAAGTTGCGAGCGAACTGTCAAACCTATGAAAATGTGTTAGAGTGTTTCTCGAACAATGAATGATACTATTTATATTGAGAATAAATGTGCATGCGTTATTGTTAACTAAAACGGGGGCACGTTTTGGATACATAAAATGCATGCACATTTTACTCTAATAGAATTTTGGAGTATTTAAGAAGGTAGTTGCACGGCTAAGGGATCATTCAATGTTTAGGGGGAATTAAGAAGCAATCCCTTAGTCTTTGTGCCTTAACATCGCCCCTTTCTTCAACCTAACTATACTGTCTTACAACTCTAGGGATGTGTGTGTGAGAAAAAGATAGGTTAAGGGGCGTTAGTAATAAGGGGATACATGGGGATATGCGTGTGTGAGAGAGAGATAGGTTAGGGGGTGCTAGTGGTAATGGGAGACATACGAATGTGTGTGTGTGTGTCAGAGAGATAGGTTAGGGGGTGCTAGTGGTAAGGTTTGACATAGGGATTTGTGTGTGTGTTCCAGAGAGATAGGGTAGGGCATGCTAGTGGTAAGATTTGACATAGGGATTTGTGTGTGTGTGCTAGAGAGATAGGGTAGGGGGTTTCAGTAGTAAGGGGAGACATAGGGATGTGTGCGTATGTGTCAGAGAGATAGGTTAGGGGGTGCTAGTGGTAAGGGGAGATGTAGGGATGTGTGTGTGTGTGTCAAAGGGGAGACATGAGGATGAGGATAATGATGATGGTGATGATGATGGTGATGATGATGATGATGATGACGATGATGAAGATGATGATGATCATGATGATCATGATGATGAAGATGAAGATGAGGATGTTGATGATGATGATGAGAATGAGGATGAGGATGATGATGATGGTGATGATGATGGTGATGATAATGATGATGATGATGATGATGATGATGATGATGATGATGATGATGATGATGACGACGATGACGATGATGTTGATGATGTTGATGATAATGTTATCATTGATGATGGTGATGACAACAACAATGATGATGATGACAACGATGATTGATGATCATCATGATGTTGATGATGATGATGATGATGAAGATGATGATGGTGATGATCATGATGATGACAATGTCGATGATGATGATGATGACGACAATGAAGACGATGGCATTGATGGCGCTGACGATAACAATGATGATGAGAATGAGGATAATGATGATGGTGATGATGATGACGATGACGATGACAATGATGTTGATGATGATGATCATGTTGTTGTTATTGTTGATGATGATGATGATGACAAAGATGAAGATGAAGATGAAGATGTTTATGATGAGGATGAGGATGAGGATGAGGATGATGACAATGGTGATGATGATGGCGATGACGATGATGATGATAATGACGATGATGTTGATGATGAAGATGATCATAATGATCATGGTGATGTTGATGATGATATTGATCAATGATCGATCATGATGATGATGATGATGAAGTCGGAGATGGTGATGATGATGAAGATGATGATGATGAATATGATGATGAAGATGAAGATCAAGATGATGATGATGATGATGATGATGATGATGATGATGATGATGGTGATGATGACGATGAAGATTATGATTATGAATATGGTGATGAGGATGATGATGATGATGATGACGATGATGAAGAAGATGATGATATCGTTGATGATGATGATGACCACAATGATGATGATGATGACAACAATGATTGATGATCATGGTGATGATGATGATGATGATGAATGAGGATAATGACGATGGTGATGATGATGATGATGATGATGACAATGATGTTGATGTTGATGATGCTGCTGCTGCTAATGATGATGATGATGATGATGACCATGATGTTGATGATGTTGATGTTGATGATGATGATCATGTTGACGATGACGACGGCGACGACGACGATGATGATGATGACGATGAAGCTAAAGATGAAGATAAATATGAAGATGTTTATGAAGATGATGATGAGGATGAGGATGAGGATGAGGATGATGATGATGGTGATGGTGATGATGATGATGATGATGTTGACGATGTTGCTGATGATGTTGATGATGAAGATCATCATGATGATCATGGTGATGTTGATGATGATGATCGATGATCAATGATCATGGCGATGATGATGCTGATGATGATGCTGATGATGATTATGATGATGATGTTGATGATGTTGATGATGATGTTGATGATGAAGATGATCATGATGATCATGGTGATGTTGATGATGATGATTGATGATCAATGATCATGGCGATGATGATGCTGATGATGATGCTGATGATAATTATGACGATGATGTTGATGATGTTGATGCTGATGTTGATGATGAAGATGATCATGATGATCATGGTGATGTTGATGATGATGATCGATGAAATGATCATGGTGATGATGATGGTGATGGTGATGATGATGAAGTCGGGGATGGTTACGATGATGAAGATGATGATGAAGATGAATATAAAGATGATGATGATGTCGACGATGATGATTATGATGATGATGATGATGATGATGTTGACTATGATGATGACGATGGTGATGATGATGAAGATGAAGATTATGGTTATGAATATGGCGATGATGATGATGATGATGACGACGACGACGATGATGAAGATGATGATGATGACAACGATGATCGATTATCATGGTGATGATGATGATGATGAATGAGGATAATGACGATGGTGATGATGATGGTGATGATGATGACGATGACGATGATGTTGATGATGTTGATGTTGATGATGATAATGATGACAATAATGATTATGATGATGATGATGACAATGATGTCGATGATGTTGATGTTTATGATGATGATCATGTTGATGATGATGATGATGATGATGATGATGAAGATGATGATGATGATGATGATGATTATGAAGATGAAGATGTTGATGATGATCATGATCATGAGGACCAGGATGAGAATGATGACAATGGTGATGATGATGGTGATGGTGATGATGATGATGATGATGATGATGATGTTGATGATGTTGATGATGATGCTGATGATGAAGATGATCATGATGATCATGGTGATGTTGATGATGATGATCAATGATCAATGATCATACTGATGATGATGGCAATGATGATGATGATGACGATGTTGTTGATGATGTTGATGATGATGTTGATGATTAAAATGATCATGATGATCATGGTGATTTTGGTGATGATGATCGATGATCAATGATCATGGTGATGATGATGGTGATGATGATGATGATGACGAAGTCGGGGATGTCGATGATGATGAAGATGAAGATGAAGATGATGATGATGTCGACAATGACGATGATGATGATGATGATGAGGATTGCGATTATGAATATGGTGATGAGGATGATGATGATGATGACAATGATGAAGATCATGAAGAAGATGATGATGTTATCGTTGATGATGATGACGACAACAACAATGATGATGATGATGACAACGATGATCAATGATCATGGTGATGATGATAATGAATGAGGATAGTGAAGATGGTGATGATTATGGTGATGATGACGATGATGATGACGATGATGTTGATGATGTTGATGTAGTTGTTGTTGATGATGATGATGTTGATGTTGATGATGATGATCATGTTGATGACGATGATGACAATGATGATGAAGATGATGATGATGATGACAATGATGATGAAGATGAAGATGAACATGAAGATGTTTATGATGACGATGATGATGATGATGAGGATGAGGATGATGACGATGGTGATGATGATGGCGATGATGATGATGATGATGATGATGATGATGTTGATGATGATGTTGAGGATGAAGATGATCAGGATGATCATGGTGATGTTGATGATGATGATCGATGATCGCTGATCGATGATCGATGTTCGATGATCAATGATTGTGGT
>LPNX010781077.1:130623-175831 GCA_001517045.1 Pseudotsuga menziesii | reverse complement strand
CCATTTTGCTTCAATAAAACGCTCTCCCATTTTGTTTAAATTCAAAAATGTATTCCCTCCAAATGATAAGGCTGAGCCTCCATCCATGCTTTCACGAAATTCGTATGCCTATGTGTCTGCTTCATACTTTTCTTTGGATTCAACATGCCTATGCCTTGGAGTATGATAAACCATGGATAATTCAACATTATATCCATATTTTCAATATGATCATGTTTAGCCATTCGTCTGATTATGCTGCACACCTCCATTTTTTATGAGATTTTAGAAACATATATGTTTTTTTTTGCAGATTCCAAATATGTAAATTTTAATAAGAAGACATAATTTTTTCTATTTTTTCTTATTTATCTTCTGTCATCATTCCTTAACTCAAAAAACACATTGTTAGTGTTTCATCCATATCTCTTTTGTTTCTTAACCATTTAAAAACAATTGTATGGTGCACTATAGAACACTAACCTCTACATGCTATAAAAAACCCATTTCCAAATAATTGCATTAAGACATTCAAATGCTGCACCCATAATTGACGTATCATTTTCGAGGTTTGATCTCTTAGATAATTAAAAAACAAATTAAAAAAAAAATTATTATCGAAAAAATAGTCGTGCACTAGAACTATATGTTCTCTATATGTATACCGGTTTTCGTAAGTTGATTACGTCATTAGTCACTCAGACGCTGCACCCACAAAAACATATACCTTATAATTTGTCCCCAAAATAAAAGGTGTGTGTTAAAAAATATCTAACTTTAGATAGTTAACAACATTTTCAATAGGACAAAATTATATATTTGGAAAGGTCATTCAATTTCCTACATTTCTTGTTTTTTACTCACTGCAAGATTAATTGTGTAAGTGTCTCAAAATATCCATGCAAGTTGATGGTTCTCTGTTTTTTTAGTTTTCTATTGCATCTAAAGTGCAAAAAGAGACCCTCAACTTTGTGCACTCACCCTCATCATGCTCACTCTTTCTCCTTTTGTGAGGTGATCTAGTCCTTTTTTATGATCAGGACCATGATAAACTTGGTAGGTGAAATTTTTAGTCCCAATGGTAGGGTCCTTACTGCATCAAACGATGTTTGGTGAATGGGTTTGTAAACTACCCCCCCCCAAAAAAAATCGTTTTCTTCAAGTATTTTAACTTCTCATGTTTTCTTCAATATCGAAAGGTAAATTCATTCATGGCATAGGTGATTTGTCGAAAGTACATTGACTTGACAAGCAAAACTATGATAACATGCCTCTAATGGTTATGAGTTAAGTTTTATGTAATATCTTCTGAAGTACTTTGCTTATGGGTCCTTTAGTCGAAAGAATAGACCTCATGGTTGATAAAATTTGCTTACTTGGCTCTGGCTAACCATCCTCTTCCTGTGACAGGTGCAAGAATGTTCGAAAAGGTGTTCCTAGGTAAAAAACCATACTCCTTGCTTAGAATGCTTAGAAAAAAAAACAACGCTATCGCGCATACACATAAATATTTTAATTTATAAGGTTCTAAAGTATCAGCAAGCCATGTAGGCTAACTTCCAAAGGAGGGGCTCGAACGGGATTGGCTTAACCAAGGTCTACAAAGGTATAAGTGCTAAACTAGGTGTTAAGAGGAAGCTTCAACTATGATCAAGGATTTCGATTAACTTGACATTTGGCATGGGTGACAGCCAATCCAGACTCCACAAATTGAAAATGAGGGTAATAACAGGGCATTCTACGTGTCCTTGGTTGACCTAGCAACTGCCACCTTGGAGTAATTTCATGCCTAGCGTGGGTTTTCATGGTCCCCATAGTCACATGGGTTTCAATGAGTTGTCAACTGCCAGAAGCTTGGGCTGTCCATCCGTCATTATTATGGTCTTTAACACTTTTGTACCCGTGGCCCTTGGGTTCGTAAAGAGTCATACCAAGGCTCCATCGATTCAGTGGAAAAAATAGGGTTTGGTATTTGGTGCTTGGGCTCTTTAGAGCCAGAACCAGTGAGGGTTTTGGGGTTCAGTCAATAGGAGGAAACCACATTGGAAAACTTCCCTTACCTTGCCTATAGTAGAGCTAGTTCAAGTTCTTTGGGCCAGGTGAGGTTGGTGAACTATGTCCAAATCGATTGTTCATAACAGGTATAAAACTGTTCTATGCTTTAACTGTCTAATTTTCTTTCTTTCGAGGTTTCAAAATTTTTATCCCACTGAGGAAAAAAATAACCCTTGTTGCTTGGTCACAGGTTCCAGACACATGGTCTATTGGTCGGGTGCAAGGGCCTTCTCCTGGTAAGTATTTTTATCATCCTTGAGTTATAACTCTGTTGGCTGTGGGCTTCGCAAGGTTAGGATGGGATTTCATAAAAGGTGCCAGTAAGGGAACCAAGGGTTTCCAGGGGTTGAAGTGTCCATGGTTTGATGGATTCTCAAGCATGTAATGGTAACTGGAAAGCCAAGGCGTGGAAAACTCGCTATCGTAAAATTTTGGTATTTCACGAATTTCTTGTTTGTAATAATTTTGGACTGTCAGTTTTTTCCCTTGAGGGACTATAATAGATTTTATTTTGTATTTGTCTTAAGCTATGATACAGGGTGTGAAAGAAATGGCCCTGCTAAGCTCCTAGAGCTTCATACTGAAGTTATAGGCTTCTATGTAAAAAAAAATGGTTAATGTTTGAACTGAATTTCTAAATATTTTTGCATACTTAAACTGTTTAGCGAGGTAGGCTTAAAAGTTTGTATAAAAATAGTGAGGATTTTGCAAACGAAATGTTTTGTTTGACAGTTTACTCTCAGGGATAAACCCCCCCCCTCCCACCACATACCGAGCTTCTATGACTACATGGATTCGTTTAAAGACCAAACTTCTAGCTTGTACGAAAGCTTAGGGTTTCACAGACATGTTCGACATATAAATGCAGAGCCTGGACCTACATGCTTCAGTGTCGTGAATCATTCTGCTCACTTATTATAGGTGGCTCATTAGTTATACAGTTCCCTCCTGATCAATCCTCTTTAAACTAACTACACGAGCAGTAAAAATAAAATAAGGGAAAATGTTTATATCTATGATGTCTTCCAATCCCGAACCGTAAATACCACCAACAAATATAACCAACACACTTATAGATGTATCCTTTTCAGATCTGTATTTTTTTCGATAACATTAAATAAATTGGAAGCGTTAACAGCCATATCGTTTATAGATCTAGAGGTGATCTATATCAACAATAAAACAAAAATATTGATTGCAAGATCATAGGAACCACAAAGTCATACTTAGAAATCAAATCATATCTTTTACTTGTATATGAAAGAACTAGAGCCGAGATGCATTCATTTTCTATGTGCTAACTAGAATGTTGCATCAACAAATCATCATGATAATAATGCCGAAGTGTAGAAGGAATAGAATGCTAGCTATAGGATCATGCATATGCATATATATAAAATCTGCTTCTTAACCAAAGAGCATCTAAAGGAAAAATATTAATTTCTAATTGCAGCTTATGCCCACGAAAATTTCTCATATAGATAATGAAATAATCGAAAAGGGAACAATTCAGGTTACAACATACATTAACATACAAACTCAAGTTATAAAACCTGTAAATCAGAGGTACCAAACTATGGTGGAAGCAGCCACGTTCCACCCAACTGTAGACTAGGATCAGCTCCTTTGCCTCCTAGTCACCCCTAAGACAAACCTCGTAACACGATAGTAAGGACTGCTAACTTCAGCTTCCATCTTTTTCAACCTATCAACAGGCCATCATAACCAGCAGCAGGCACTCTCATAGCAAGATTCCTCTCTCTCCAGCATACTTGGCAGCGTCCTACCTACACCATATGCTCCCTTTTCTTTCATGTTTTTCTCGGATCCTTTTTTGTTTTGCCTAGGTATTTCCTCATTATCCCTCTCCCCTTCCTCACTAGAACTCCCAGGGCTTAATGGTATCCCCCATTTTAGGGATGTGTCCGTGTTGATTCTGCACGCCTGACACTTACTTTATTCCAATCCCCTGAAGTTAGCCAGTCTTTGTCCTATACTGTCTCCTGCAGGTTTCCTCTTTTAATGTGGCTTCTTCCACCTTATTCATTGCATCTATATTTTTTTTGTCTTTTTCTCATTGTCATTAACCCCCAAGGGTAAATTATTACATAGTCCTCCCCGGACTCTTTGGCAGATTCATTAACAGCCATAATTTATTAATCGTAGATAGTCAACATTTTTAATAATAAACAAAATAAAAACATAGTTTGGGGGAATTACATCCACACCCCCTTATTTTGAACACTATCCTTAGTGTTAATCCTCTCCCATTGGCTCGATAAAAAAGATAGGGTACTTTATTTGCATTTCTTCCTTTAGCTCCCAAGTTGCCTCCTCAGGGATAAAGTGCTTCCATTGCACTTTTACCCAAGCGATGATTCGGTTCTAAAGTACTGTTTCTTTCCTATCCAGAATGCATGCAGGTTCCACCTGAAATTCTCCTTCGGGTTCCACATGTACCACATTCCAATCGATAATGTGAGCAGAGTCATATACATATTTCTTTAACAATGAAATGTGAAAAATGTTATGAATTTTTAAATGAGCAGGCAGGGCCAGTTTGTAAGCTACAGGCCCAATTCTCTCTAGGACTTGGAAAGGTCCACAGAATCTTGGAGCTAGTTTCTTGCAGCTCCCCAGCTTGAGGAAACTCTTCTTAGGTTTGACCCATAGGTACACATGGTCACCAACACAAAAATCCTTATGTTTTCTTTTTAAGTCTGCATAGCACTTTTGTTGATCTTGATCTGCTTTTAGATTCTTCTGTACTTCAAGAACTGTTTGTTCCATCTCCTGTAACAGCTCAGGTCCAATAAGTACACAATCCACAGGATTATCCCAACTGACAGGGGTATTGCATTTCTTCCCATATAAGATCTCATATTGACTCATTTTAGCTGAGGCCTGATACCTGTTATTATAAGCGAACTCCACCAGGTGCAAATAGTTTTCCCACTTAGTGGGTCTTTTCATAACATACATTGTTAGCATGTTTTCGATGGTCTAGTTGGTACATTCTGTTTTCCCATCTTTTTCTGGGTGGTAACTGGTGCTAAAGTTGATCCTGGTTTCTAAATTTGCAAATAACGATTTCCAGAAATTTGATGTAAATTTCACATCCCTATCTAATATTACAATTTTTGGTACACCATGCAATCGGAATATCTCTTTCAGAAATATTTCTGCAATATCAGCCACCTTATGTGTTGATTTTACTAGAATTAAATGTGGAGATTTGCTTAACTTGTCCACTACCACCATGATAGAATCATGTTGTTTCTATGTTTTCGGTAAACCTGTGATGAAATCCAGGGATATGATCTCCGATTTCCACTGGGGTATTGGTAGAGGCTATAATAATCAAGATGGATTTCCATGCTCTGTCTTAACTTGCTGGCATTCTATGCATTTTGACAGATACTCAACTACATCAGATTTTAGACCAGGGAAAAAGAACTGCTTCCTCAGGGCAGTTATCATCTTTTGGTAACCTGGATGACCTTCAAACAGGATTTTGTGCATCTCATTTAAAATAAAAAGCTTGATTTCCAAATTATTAGGTATGTACAACCTATCCTTAAACCAAATAAATCCCTTTTGGTCAACCTTAAAAGCTTCCTCGTCTAAATTTATCTTGTTATTTTGTATTTTACTAAGTAGTTTATTGTAATAGGTGTCATGAGTGCTTGCTTCCTTGACCTTGTCCAAGAGGTCACTCTTGGGATGGCTCAAGGTTACCTTACTAATCCCATCAGTCCTCTGACTCAGTGCGTCCGTAACCTTGTTTTCCTTACCTTTTATATGCCTTACCTCAAAGTTGAAGTCACTAAGGAAGGCCATCCATCTTGCTTGTCGGGCATTTAGACCAGACTGTGTAAACAATTTTTTCACACAGGTGTTATCAGTCAGTAACAAGAATTTATTTCCCAGTAAGTAGTGTCGCCACATTTTTAGAGCATGCACCACGGCTGCTAGTTCTAAGTCATGGACCACGTAGTTACGTTCATGGTATTTCAACTTGCGGGACTCATAACAAACCACGTGTCCTTCTTGGGACAAAACCCCTCCTACTCCTTCTAATCTGGCATCTGTACAAACTGTGTATTTTTCAAGGGGGTCAGCCACCTTTAGGACAGGGGCCCTGGTTAGTAACTCTTTAAGCTTATCAAAAATTTCTTGGCACCTTGATGACCAAACAAAATTTACCCCCTTCTTCTGTAAGGAGGTAATGGGGTAAGCAATTTTGAAGAATCCTTCAATAAACCTTCGATAATAGCCAGTGAGTCCCATAAATGACCGAATGTCGGTCACGTCCTTGGGTATTGGCCAGTCAGATATGGCCTTTACTTTCTTTGGATCTACCGTAATCCCATCCTTGGATATAACATGACCTAGGTACTGGATTTCAGTCTTGAATAATTTTCACTTTTCCAACTTGGCATATAGCTGGTGCTCCCTCAAGGTTTGTAACACTATCCTTAAATGAGGTTGATGTTCTTCTTCGGTTTTTGAGTAAATCGGGATATCATTGATGAAGATCAGTACAAACTGATCTAGATATTTGTTAAAAATGCCATTCATTAGGCACATAAATGTGGCAGGGGCATTAGTTAAACTGAAGGGGATCACTACGAATTCATAATGCCCATAGTATCTCCTGAAGGCAGTCTTGTTTATGTCTTCACTCTTTATTCGAATCTGGTGATAGCCAGATTGTAAATCCAGCTTGGAGAAGACTCTTGCCTCCCCTACTTGATCGAACATGTCATTGATTCTAGGTAGGGGATACTTATTCTTTATGGTTAATTTGTTTAAATGTCGGTAGTCAATACAGAGTCTTAAGGTCCCATCCTTTTTCTTAACGAACAAGACCTGTGCACCCCAGGGAGACACATTAGGCCTTATATATCCTTTCTCTAATAGTTCTTGCAACTGAATTTTTAGTTCAGTCAACTTTGGAATACTCATCCGATAAGGCACCTTTGACACAGGTGCAGATCCGGGTAGCAGCTCAATGGAGAAGTCAATCTCCCATTGAGGAGGTAGTCCCGGTATTTCCTTAGGAAATACATCAGGCAACTCATCTAGAACCGGGTGCTGTTTTAGAGGGGTCTGGTTTTCATTTAGGAGCAATTCAGCAACCCTAACTGCATATAGTTTACAACCCTTTCTTAGGAATTTCTTTAGTTGCATAGCAAAAATTTGTCTTACCGAGATGGGTTTGGGAAACCCCCTTACCGTCCGAAGGACTTGGTCTTCAGCAACGTAGGTAAAGGTCTTTCAAAAATAGTTCAGCACTACCTTATTTATTTCTAGCCAGTCCATGCCATTTACCATGTCATAGGATCCTAAGGGAAAAACATTTAGGTCGATCTTGGTTTTATGGTCCTACAATTTAACCTCATAATCAGCAATGAAATCTGTTACCTTCCTTCTTTCCCTTGTGGCCAATTGGACCAACCACGATTTTGTATGCCTTACCCTAGTGAGTTGGCAGAGCTCCACTGTCCTTGGAGAGATGTAGCTTAAAGTAGCTCCTAGATCAATTAATACAGAAATGGTGTGGTTTGAAATAGTACCTTTGATTTCCACTATAGCAGATTGATGGTTGGCTTGCCGATCCTCCAAGGCCACATTAATTTTGTGGAAATTCTTACCAATTTCACCAACTGTAGATCCTTCTTAAATGCTATGTAAGACCTTGTTTGCCCCATTTAGGCGTGGACAATGTCTTTTTTAGATGGGGTTCTCCACATTCCCAGTAACTCAGAGGTCCTCTGGGAGCCCCATCAGCCCCTTTTATGCCTAGACTGGCTAGCTTAACATCTCTTGGTGGGGGCTGTCCATTTTTATTGTAATGGCTTCCTTGGAAATTCCTTGGAGTATTTCTGAATGGCGGTTGTCTGAATCCCTTCCTTTGCTAACTGAACCTCTCTGGTTTCCTGTCCTTCCACATTCTTGATGGATCGTTCCACTATTTGTACTACTCAAAACACATCCTAGCTTTCCTCAGCACCTCATCCAAGGTTTTTGGGTTGTCAAATTCAATCCTGTCCTTATCAGCCTGCGGCAAGCAACTTAGGAACCTCTGCACCTTCACTTTTTCTTCTTTAAAATAAGGTACGAACCGCAGCAAGTCCAAAAAATTGTTAATGAGCTCCTCCATGGTCATTTGGCCAAGTATTAACTCATAAAACTCTTTGATTTTCCTTTCATGGTAACTCTCAGAGAGGTATTGTTTCTTGAACATCCTTTTGAACTCAACCCATTCTAGATTATTCTCCTTGAGTTCGTGCGAGATTTTGAGATCCTGCCACCAGATGCTAGCTTTGACTTTAAGATTATAAATTTCCATTCAAACTTTCATCTTGATTGAATAGTTGTAAATCTGGAAATATTTCTTGATGTCCAGCAACCATGCTTCTGCTTCCTCTCTCGTGTTAGATTCCCCATCGAAACTAGTGGGTTTTATTTTCTTGAATTCACCTTCCAGATGATCGACCTTTCTCTTTCCGCCAGTCTTGACCTGATTTTCAGAATTATGGGTCTAATTAGAGGAACTAATCTTCCTTTCTGCACTTTCTTCCCTTTTGGGACCCCTTCTGGTCTTGGTTCATGGTTCCTTGCCATTATTTCTTTCATGTAGACTTTGCAGTAAGATTTCATTCATCTCCTGTTACTTTTCCTGTGACTTCTTTAGCTATTTGTTATTCGCTTTATAGCTTTGTATTTCAATTATTAGATGCCTCATATTTTCCAGCACTTGACTGGATTTAGAATGTTCCATTGCTGGTTGTGTGGCTAGTGGTGCATGTTCAAGGTTATTAGTTTGCTCCTCGTTCTCAATTGGAGAGGCCATGATAATTCCTGTAAATCACCGAAAATTCACAAGTATGCAACACAACATTCCGATATTTTGTTAGAGTTATATTAAACTATATATATATATATATATATATATATATATATATATATATTCTGCAATAAAACAAAATAAACGAGGTGAACCCAACAGGCTACAGGGCTGAACCTGCGCTTTGATACCATATGTAAACTACCCCCAAATTTTTATTTATTCAAGTATTTTAAATTTTCATGTTTTCTTCAATCTCGAAAGGTAAAATCATTCATGGCATAGGTGATTTGTTGAAAGTACATTGATTCTTACTAACTAGCCCCCTTTCTGAAGTTAAACCATGTTTAACTTGACAAGCAAAACTATGATAACATGCCTCTAAGGGTCATCAGTTAAGTTTGATGTAATATCTTCCAGAGTACTTTGCTTATGGGTCCTTTAGTCGACAGAATAGACCTCATGGTTGATAAAATTTTCTTACTTGGCTCCGGCTAACCATCCTCTTCCTATGATAGGTGGAAGAAGGTTCGGAAAGGCATGTCTAGGTAAAACACCATACTCCTTGCTTAGAATGCTTAGAAACAAAAACAAAACGCTATCTCACATACACATAAATCTTTTAGTTTATAAGGTTCTAAAGTATCGGCAACCCATGCAGGTTGACTTCCAAAGGAGGGGCTCAAATGGGCTTGGCTTAACCAAGGTCTGCAAAGGTATAAGTGCTAACCTAAGTGTTAAGAGCAAGCTTCAACTCTGATCAAGGATTTCGATTAAGTTGACATTTGGCGAGGGTGACAGCCAATCCAGACTCCATGAATTGAAAATGAGGGCAATAACAGGGTGTTCTACATGTCGTTGGTTGACCTTGCAACTTCCACCTTGGAGTACTTGCATGCCCAGCGCTAGTTGTGATGGTCCCCATAGTCATGTGAGTTTCAATGAGTTGTCAACTTCCAGAAGCCCCGGCTATCCATCCATCACTATTATGGTCTTTAACGCTTTTGTACCTTCCACCCTTGGGTCTGTAAAGAGTCATATCCAAGGCTCCATCGGTTCAGTGGAAAAAATAGGGTTTGGTATTTGGTGCCTGGGCTCTTTTGAGCCTGAACCAGTGAGGGTTTTGGGTTCAGTCCACATGAGGAAACCACATTAGAAAACTTCCCTTACCCTACCTGTAGTGGAGCTGGTTCAAGTCCTTTGGGCCAGGTGAGGCTGGTGAACTACGTCCAAATCGATTGTTCATAACAAGTATAAAACCGTTCTATGATTTAACTGTCTAATTTTATTTATTTTGGGGGTTTCAAGATTTTCATCCCATTGAGGAAAAAATAACCCTTGTCGCTTGGTCGCAGGTTCCAGGTGTGTGGTCTGTCGGTCGAGTGCAAGGGCCTTCTCTTGGTAAGCAGATTCATCATCCTTGAGTTATAAGTCTATTGGATTTGGTCTTCGTAAGGTTAGGAAGGGGTTTCATAAAATACACTAGTAAGGGAATCGAGGGTTTCCAGGGGTTGAAGTATCAGTGGTTTGATGGATTCTCAAGCATGTAATGGTAACTAGAAAGCCATGGCATGGAAAACTCACTGTCATAAAATTTTGGTATTTCACGAATTTCTTGTTCGTAATCATTTTGGGCTGTCAGTTTTTTCCCTTTAGGGACTGTAATAGATTTTCTTTTGTATTTGTCTTAAGCTGCAATATAGGGTGTGAAAGCAATGGCCCTTCTAATCTCCTAGAGCTTCATATTGAATTTATAAGCTTATCTGTAAAAAAAATGGTTAATGTTTGAACTAAATGTCTAAATCTTGTTGCATACTTAGACTGTTTAGCAAGGCAGGCTTAAAATTTTGTATAAAAATAGTGAGGATTTTGGAAAAGAAATGTTTTGTTTGACAGTTTACTCTTAGGGATAACCCGCCCCCCCCCCTCCTACCACGTACCGAGCTTCTATGACTATGTGGATTCGTTTAAATCCCAAACTTCTAGCTTGTATGAAAGGTTAAGGTTTCACAAACATGGTAGGCATATAAATGCAGATCCTGGACCTGCATGATTTGGGGTTGTAAATCCTTCTGCTCACTCAGTACAGGTGGCTCATTAGTTATATAGTTCCCTCCCGATCAATCCTCTTTAAACTACCTACACGAGCAGTAAAAATAAAATAAAGGAAAACGTTTATATCTATGATGTCTTTCGATCTTGAACAGTAAATACTACCAACAAATATAACCAACACAATGATAGATGTATCATTTTGAGATCTGGATTTTGTTCGATAACATTAAATAAATTGGAAGTGTTAATAGCCATATCGTTTACAGATCTAGAGGTGATCTATAGCAGCAATAAAACAAAATTATTGATTACAAGATCGTAGGAACCACAAAGTCATACTTAGAAATTAAATCGGATCTATTACTTGTATATGCAAGAACTAGAGCTGAGATTCATTCATTTTTTGTGCGTTAACTAGAATGCTGCATCAACGAAACGTCATGATAATAATGCCGAATTGTAGAAGGAATAGAATTATAGCTACAGGATCATGCATATGCATATATATAAAATCCACTTCTTAACCAAAGAGCATCTAAATGAAAAATATTAATTTCTACTTGCAGCTTATGCCCATGAAAATTTCTTATACAGATAATGAAATAATAGAAAAGGGAGCAATTTAGGTTACAACATACATAAACAGACAAACTCAAGTTATAAAACCTGTAAATCAGAAGTACCAAACTATGGTGGAAGTAGCCACGTTCCACCCAACCGTAGACTAGGATCAGCTCCTTTTCCTCCTAGTCACCCCGAGCCAAACCTCGCAAGATGACAGTAAGGATCTCTAACTTCAGCTTCCAGCTTTTTCAGCCTGTCAACATGCCATGATAACCAATAGCACACACTCTCACATCAAGAGTCCTCTCTCTCAAGCATACTTGACAGTGTCCTTCCTACACCATATGCTCCCTTTTCTTTCATTTTTTCCTTGGATCCCTTTTTTTGTTGCCTAGGTATTTCCTCGTTAGCCCTATCCCCTTCCTCACCCGAATTCCCAGGGCTTAATGGTATCCCCCATTTCAGCGATGTGTCTGTGTTGATTCTACACTCCTGACACTTACTTTATTCTAGTCCCATGAAGTTAGACGGTCTTTGTCCTATACTGTCTCCTGCAGGTTTCCTCTTTTAACCTTGCTACTTCCAGCTTATTCATTGCGTATATATATTTTTTTGTCTTTTTCTCATTGTCATTAACCCCTAAGGGTAAATTATTGCATAGTCCTCCCGAGACTCTTTGGCAGATTCACTATCAACCATAATTTATTAATCGTAGATAGTCAGCATTTTTAATAATAAACAAAATAAAAACATTGTTTGGGGTCATTACAGGGTTATTTTTTCTAATTAGTTCATATGGTAAACTCCTAAAAAACCTTCACAATTAGTTATATTTGAATAAATTCTATCCTTGGGATTGTTGCATCTCACAACATGTATCGGTAGTTAGTCTTTGCATCCTTTCATTGTATATTTTTGTTTTGGTTTTCTTTCTTGTCCTTCTTAGTCGAATTTTCACTGCTTATGTTACATTTGTTACATTAATGGTGGAAGTCAATATACTCATAATATCGATTCATCAACTTGGCTCATTTAATCCTCTTCACGCATGCTTCCATGTGAGTAGTGTATGCGATGACATTGTTAATGATAACCAAGTGAAATATGAAGTTATGATTAGCTTCCTCATCAATTCCTTCCAATTTAACATTTTTCCCCTTTGTGTTCATTTTGATTCTCACTTACTTATCACACTTAAATAATTATTGTTGACTGCATGATATTTCTTTGTTTAGAAAATTTTTGTAGTTCAGATAATTGGTTAGATAGTTTGAAAACATTTCATTCATTCATATTCCTACGAGTCTCAATGGATTTGTAGATAATACTACAAATTAAATTCCAAGGTAACATCTAATTCATTCAACATAATCATAAAAAATCCATGAATATATATAAGCATCATACTATAATCACATGTACATAATCATATGCATCACATCATTTCATTTATCATAAGTAAGAATCAATAAAAAACATTTTTATACTTGCACACACACAAATGAATCACGTCATTTTATTTATCAAAAGTAAGTATCAACAAATAGTTGCCCATCATAAAAAAATTTGCACACACACACAAATATATACATACATACAAACATCCTCATATTGTTATTTCAATTACCATGCAATGAAAAGAATAGCTCGATCAACTCCTCATCAATGTGTATCCACCCTGTGTTTATGATCACACAGTATTTTTATCTGAGTATCCTCTATGATCACCTATACATCTCATCTATGACACTATTTTATAGAGAAAACATTATTCTTATTAACCTAACCTCATTGATTCTAATGTATTTCTATCCTTGCTAGTCCCACATTTGAACACACAAACACAGGGGATGATCATAAGTCACGTATTTGTTAAAGAAAACCTAACCCCCATGGATGACAATATGTAAATATAGTCAAAACCATCATGCATTTTTCACTTACCCTTTGGTCCCCATGCCTGGATGGGAGGGAAAATTATTTGCAGATCTCCCATGTAATCCATATCCAGTTATGGATAGTCCTCGACCACCATTGGGAGTTGTTGCCACTAAGAAAAAAAACTAGCTTAAAAGTCATTTCTCATGACACGACCCCTACATATGGTCATCAAGTACCTCAACCATATCATGTGAGCATCCCTTGGTTCTATATATCTAATATCATGGTGCATGTCATGTAATATAAGTATCGTCTCAAAAAATAAGAAACATATGAAAAATTGAATGTGAATTGTCAATTGCATGCCCTATTTCACATTTTGAATTATGGCTATCAAATAAGTTGTATGTAGCCCTATCCCATTTCCTAATCAATTGGATGAAAACCAATATGCCATATGTAGGTATCCCTATCATGAATTATGCATCATATAAAATTATATTTGTTTTATCTTTTTATATCAATAAGGCTTCCACATCCACATCCCAATATTCAATGAATTTCAGAAGGAGAAGGGCATTGAATAATATTAAGGATTTTTCAACGAACTTAAAAATCCCATGTCATGTGAGTGTTACGATATTTGAACACTTAGTATTTAGTTAAGATCAACTTAATCTAATGTGCATTTAGATAAAGTGTGTTTCTTTACTATGCATTGTACTTATGTAATATGACAGTAAACTAGACATAAATTTATCCAATGGTTAATTTTCTCATTAATATTAATGGCTATATTGATCCATTGATTACCACCCCATAGGTCCATGATGTTGTTTAAAGAGAACATGCAATAATTTGCTAATGATTGGTTGTGCGAAACCCATATGTAAACAATTTTCCTTTTGCATTAATATATTGCTGAAGTGGTTGTGTTGGTTGGGGAAATGGCCTCTTTCCATATCTAAGTGTTTTACTGATGTAATACATTGGTGTGTTTATGTGATATATTTTTGTGCGTGTTCCTTAAGGTGCTTGACTTGTGTAGAAATACATTGTTTTTTCTACTTGAGAAATATCTTTATGGAATTAAAAAAGATCCTTGCAAGTTTTAAATCTATGCAGAGAAGCAAAGCACACATATTCTTTTAAAAAAAATAGATATTACACCATAACATTCACACATAAAACATATATATTTACATTGGAAACCCTTAACCGAGAAAACCAACAAACCTTGGAGCCACACCTCCTAATTTCTCATTATCATTATGAATTAATCACAATAAAGTATAGGTATTTTTTAGCCTACAATACGCTAATCCATTAACTTGACCTAGAAAATAGACCCCAATCCCTTAACCGGGATTAAATACATATTTTTAGAAAACAACCCCCCAAAAATGGAGCTTGCATCGAAAATGGTCTCCTGACCATTTTTGTGAAGGACTCGGAGTGATCATTAGGCGTGTCACTAATAGGTGAACCCCCTGGAAGACAAATGCACATACAAACACATATAAATAATACAATATATACCTAAGATTATCCCACTTATTTTTTTCTTTGTATAGCAATGAGTCATATACTCATAGATTCAAAGGTTCAGGGCATCAATGCTCATAGATTCTCTACACCAGGATAACTTCTTTGTATTGTCATAATTTGTTAATGAATCTACAACATTCTTCAAGGTGTCAATGTTTTCCAGCAACACCTTCTTGGCTTCAACCATATCTCTCACAAAGTTATATTGCACATCAACATGCTTTGTCTTAGCATGATAAGTAGGGTTCTTTGCTAGGAAAGTTGCACTTTGGCTATCGTAATATAACCTTACAACTTTCTTTACAAAAGCAACAATTGAGCACAGTCTATGTATCCATACTACTTCTTTGCTAGCATGAGTGGCTGCCATGTATTCATATTGTCTATTTGAGAGTGACACACTACATCAGTTCTCTTGCTCATCCAACTGATAGTTATTCCAAATAGGATAAACACATACCCACTTGTATATATTCTACAATAAATATATCCAACCCACTGGCCACCAACAAATCCATGTACATCTATTACTCTATCTAGTCTAGGTCTTCCTTGGTACAAGATTGCATAATATGTGGTGCCCCACAAATATACAAAGACCATATTTACATTTGTCTATAGCTAATTTCTTGGTTTTGAAATATATTTTCTCAAAACTCCCATAGCATGACTAATGTCACGTCTGGTATAGATCATTGTATAAATCCAAATTCCAACTCCACTGGCATATGAACTCATGAAATATCTGCATCCTCTTCATGTGTCTTTGGGAATTGGCCTACATATAACTTTATTCCTATAGGAATAGGAACGTTAACCGAATTACTTTTGTGCATGTTAAATATTTATAGTATGTCTCAATCTTTGTATTACCCTCTCAACATATCTTCCTATTTGCATGATCTGCTCTTATCTCCATTCCTAGAATGTAGTTTGCAGCGCTGAGATCCTTCCTTTATTTGTTGTTTCCAATCAACAACATGCCATCAACATATAATACTATGCTAATGAAGTGATCACCAACCCTTTTCGAGTATACATAGTGATCAACTTTGCTTCTCACAACCCCCAATCCAAGTATGTATGTGTCAAACTTTTGGTACCACATCCTTGGAGATTTATTAGACCAAAAAGGGGATTCTTTAGTTTACATACTAACTCTTTCTTTCCCTTTACTGTGAACCATTCTGGTTGTTTAATGTAGACTTATTCTTCTATATCCCCATGTAAGAATGTTTTCTTCACATCCATCTTATCTACTTCAATATCAAAAGAAATAGCAATAGAAAGAAGAAATCTAATAGAAGTTATTTTTTCAACTAGAGAAAATATATCACCAAAATAAATTCCCTGTACATAAGAATATCCCTTTTCTACCAAGCAATATTTGTTCTTATCTACTATACCTTCCGCATTCAACTTCTTTTTGAATGACCATTTTCTACTAACAATGTTTCTTCCAACTTGTAACTATACTAGATCCCATGATTTTTTGTCCAATGCATCTATTTCTTCAATCATGGCCTTCTTCCAAAGATCACTATCCTCTGAATCAACAACTTCCTTCATATTTCTACGAACATCATCAAAAATAGATAAAGAAAAACTAGAATGAAAATTAAGAGGGGAATACATTTCTAGTTTCCTTCTTTATCAAGATGATCTCCTCAAAATTGGGGTATGAGGTTCTTCTCCTTCATCATCTTCTTCATCTTCTTCCGTTGAGTCATATTCCTCATTCTCTAATTCAAACTTTACTATCTCTAGTTCCTTTTCCATTGGATTCCCTTCTTATCTGGGTATTTTTTTTACCTCTCTAAACACAACATATCAACTGTAAACTGTCTTTTTTGGTTACAGGATTCCATAGCTTACAACCTTTCATACCATATTTATAACCAATAAAGATGTATTTTTCATCGTTGTTATCCAACTTGCTCTTTTTCTCCTTTGTAACATGTACATAAGAATCACAACCAAATACTTTCAAATGTTTAATAGAGGGATTCTTACCAGTCCATACCTCTTATAGAGTTTTTTCAACCAATGATGAAGTGAGTGATCGATTTACTAAGTACCATGTTGTATCCACTACCTCTACCCGTAATTCTTGTCCTATCCTAGAATTGCTTAGTGTGCTCCTTTCCTTTTCCCTCAACGTCCTATTCCTCCTCTCGGAAACACCATTCCGTGTATGTGTGTATGGAGTATTCTTCTTCCCCGATATATCATTCTTGTTACAGAATTCCTCAAATTCATTCCTGCATAACTCTCCACCATTATCTGTCCTCATCACTTTTATTGTAATTTAAGTTTAATTCTATACAAGAGCCTTAAATTCTTTAAACTTAAAAAATACTTCAGATTTCTTTTGAAGGAAAAAAATCCTTGTGTTCATTAAGAAATAATTTATAAATGAAACATAATACACATATCTAGCTAATGATGGAACAAGCACACATCCAATCACATCACTCTGTAGTAATTCTAAAATTCAATTTTCTATTATAGCACCATATGCAATATTACTCGGTTTTGTTTTCCATATATGCAACATTAACAGAAATAAAAATGCAGAGTGCAATCAGTCATATATTCAACCATACCTTTACCTTGTATTTCTTGAAGGCCCTTTTCTCTGATATTCCCAATCTTTGATGTCATAACGTTGTATTTCCTCCTAATGCAGTTAGAGTTCTATCATCTTTAACTACTCCCTTAGTGTAACACCCTGGTTTTGATCCCATGGTTTTAATTGTTCATGATGTACATATTGTTTTGAATCATGACAAGGAGATCAAGGCCAAGGCCCTGCCATTTATTTTGTGTTTTGTTTATAGGTGATCAAGGTTTATACCTATGGTTATAGTGCTAAGTCAATCACAACATATTTTGAATATCATGTAAATATAAAATTGATAAAATAACACAACTAGCTATGGGACTGCAACATGAAATATATGGGGGAATGATTCCACAAGGGATAGGGTGGGGATTTAGGACACCATTCTTGATCCAGATTTATACAGGAACGCAACAAAATACACAAATAACCATAGAAACAAATATTCAATGAAAATAACACTTCATTTCATTAATCAAAGAACTGAAACCTGTTTACATACAGAATGGAAATAAACTAGCTAGAGTGCTGGTAGCTTATCTCTGAGAAGAGATGTGGCAGCTACATGCCTCTAAACCCTGTGTTACAATGAGTTTTGAAGGAATATATATTATTGAGGATCAATGGAAACCCTACACATCCAAAAACATAAACCTAGGAGGTGAAACGCTAGAATGTGGGCCTCGTTGGGTAACTTGGTACATCAATTTCTTGGTGTCGTAACTTTAGCATACTACCTCTGTTTGACGCGCATGATACATCATTAGAAATATTTGTTCAAGGACTACATCCATAAATAACAAATATTGATTCCAAAATAGGCTCATATTTTCCTAACCATTCGATGCCGAAAAAACATCATTTAGGGCCTCAAAACGGCTACGGACGTTTAGAACCCGAAAACTGCAAAAAATAGTAAATTGTGCTACAATTAAGGAAACTAAAAAACTAAAAGAAACAATGGTGGGGGTCCAAGTGAAATAGGTGGGTGGCCACCAATATCCTCATGGAATATTCCTCCCCCCTTAGGAAGTAATGGTCCCCATTGCGTTGAGTTCCTCCATGAGATGAGGAAACTTCTGCTGAACTTGGTCCCTAATGAGCCACTTTCCCTGGTGAAGGAGTTGGCCTGCTTTGAAAAATTGATATTGCTGGATCTTCTGATAGTGGGTGTTCTTGATCTACGTGTCCATAATCCGATCAGTGGTGGCTTGTTCCATGCAGTCGAGGTTTAACTCTATTGGTGTGAGTTGTTCTGCCACATCTAATGTGTCTAGTAGAGGTGGAAAGTAGAGCCGAAGGTGGTACACATTGAAAACTAGGTGCAGACCAAGGAATGGTGGAATACTGAGCTCGAAGGCATTGTCCTCGATAACCTTGGTGATGGTGTATGGTCCATATCAAAGCGGACAAATCTTGCGGTGGGGTCCAACGAGGTGCTCCTTCTACAAATTTAGCCACACTTTGTCACCCACCTGGAAGTTGTGTTCCACCTGATGTTGATCATGCCACTGCTTGTACTTAGAATTGGATCTATCCAATATGTCATGAACCTGTTGGTGAATGTGCTCAATGAAGCTGTTCTCCTTGGAAACTTCATATTGGACATGATCTGAATCAGACGGAGTAGCTGCAAATGGCATGGCTATGTCAATGGGACATAGTGGCTGGAATCCCAAACTCACCTGAAAGGGGCTATGGTTGGTTGAGCTATGGAGGGTTTGGTTATAGCTGTGTTGTACATAGGGGAGGATCTCATCCAAAGTGCATGGATTATTTGAGTTGTACATGCGCAAAATGTGTACGATCATCCTGTTGACGACCTCTGTCTGGCCATCAGTATGGGGATGGAAAGATGTGGACTTTGTGAGTTTGGTGTCTAGAATTGACCATAGGATAGAAAAAAATGTACTAAGGAACTTGTTTTCTTGATCTGAGATTATAGAAAGTGGGATCCCAAAGTGTACCCACACTCATTAAAAGAAGAGTTTAGCAATGGCTTCTGCTATAATATTCTTCTTGCAGGACACCATTATAGCAATCTTTGAGAATATGTCAACGGCCACAAACACACAGTCATTGCTATGCTTAGTAGAAGGAATGCCTAAGATGCAATCCATGGAGATGGATTCCCAAGGTCGACTAGGGGTAGGCAACAAAGTATAGAGGCCTTGCTTCTTGATGGATGGTTTGGAAATTATGGCGCAAGCAATGCAGGATCGAATGTACTTCCCAACATATTGTCGAAGGTTTGGCCAATAGAAATACTTATATAGTACTGCCACTGTTTTCTTGACCTTGAAATTCCCAATGACCTGACTGTAGTGCTCTTCCCAAATCGTTTTGGCACACTTGCTTGAAGGAACACAAAGGTGTCCCATGTGACATAGTAGTGCATCCTGGAGGTGAAAATTGGAACTTGGTTTCCCTCCAAGAGCATCATGTATGTGTGGCTCAATTCTGGATCGGTCTTGTAGAGAAGAAACTAATTAGAAGCCTCATGCCCACAAGAGTTGAGCACAGTAGTTATTGCCACAATCGGTGGTTGGCTGAGGGAGTCTACAACATTATTGGTGCTTTCCTTCTTGTACTTGTTGTTCAAATGAAACTGTTGTAGATATGTGGAACACTTATTATGGCGATCGTTCTATAACTTCCCTTATGTTTGTATGAACTATAGGGGTCGATGGTCTGTGTGGATGATCGTTTCCTTCCCCAAAATGTAATGCTTCCATTGTTGGCAAGCCTGTACAATGGAATACATCTCCTTTTCATAAGTGGGATATTTGTGGACTGCTTCAGATAGTGTCTCACTGTAATATGCCATTGGATTCCCTTGTTGAGTAAGGACTACCCCAATAGCATAGTCAGAGGCATCTGTCTCGATCTCAAATGGTTGTTGCAAGTATGGTAATGTGACCATTGGGGCACATCAGAGGCAATGTTCCAAGTCTGCAAATGCCTTCTATTGAGTTTCCAAACAAAAGAAATTTTCTTTCGCTCCTCCCTTGGTGACTTGACTCAAGGGCCAAGTGATATGAGAGAATCCCAACACGAACCTGCGGTAGAAATTAGCAATGCCTAGAAAGCTATGAAGCTCTGTTAGAGTAGTTGGGATAGCCAATCCCGAATGACTTGGATCTTGGATGGATCCACATGTACGCCACACTCATCAATAATGTATCCCAGATATTGAACCTGGGTCATGCCAAAAGTTCACTTGTCCAAATTGGCACACAATTTGTGCTGCCGTAGTGTTTGGAGGACTTGTCAGATGTGGTGGAGGTGCTCTTCCCAAGTCTGGCTAAATATCAGAATCTTATCCAAGTACACTACTAAAAATGAGTTGGTGAATGGATGCAAGATGTCTTCCATCAGTCTCATGAAGGTTGCAGGAGAATTCATCAGCCCGAAAGGCATGACCAACCATTCGAGAAGGCCCTCCTTGGCTTTGAAGGCAGTCTTCCACACATCGGTCGGTTCCATCGGTACTTGGTGATACCCAGACTTTAATTCAATATTGCTAAAATATTTCACCCCTTTAAGCTGGTCTAGGAGGTCATCAATCCATGGGATCGGGTACCTATTCCAGATAGTGATCTTGTTCAGCACCCGATAGTCAATACAGTGTCTCCAAGTCCCATCCTTATTTTGTACCAACACGATCAGGCTCCCACAGGGAGATGAACTTGACCGGATGTGACCCTTCTGCAATAGCTCTTGAATATGCCTCTTGATTTCACCATTCTCTAGAACATAGCGTCAATATATTGGTCCATTGGGAAGCAACACACTTGGGGACAAATCAATGGGGTGCTTGACCTGACAGTGCAAAGGCACCCTAGTGGGTGAGGTGAATATGTATCGGTACTCCTCCACAACCTTGTCTATTTTTTGTTGTCATGAGGAGGGGACCTGTCTAGAGGTCATGGAAATGATCTTCTTCTTCTTTCCCTGAGGGTGGATCATCAAGAAAATGAATTTCCTGGTTTTGGAAATGAGCTTACTACATTTTTTTGCAGTAACCAAAGAGATAGCGATAGTAGGTGGTACCTTTGGGATCCTGTACAACTTATTTCCCAATGTAATAATAACACACGAGGCTAGGACTCATGCACAACATGTCACTTCCATAAGTATGGTTGACCTAATAATATATCACAAACATCAAGAGGAGAAATATCACATAATACCTCATTGATGAAGGGCTTGATGCTATAGTAAAAATGACACTGCTGGTTGACTCAGAGATCACATCCTTGGTGAATCCACCTGATGGTATACAGCTGCGAGTGTGCTATGGTTGGCAAGCCCAGCCACTTCACAAACTCTGCTGAAATCAGGTTCTTTTGGCTCCCACTGTCGATAATGAACTGTAGCGAGGAACCATTTACTCACATATGGGAGTGGAAAAGACACTTCTCCTCCTCTGAATATTCTGGTTCTTCCTTTTGGATATTTGTGGTGGAAATGGTGGCGTTGGGCTCTGCATCGATAATATTCTTCCCTCTTTCATTCCCCTTATCGGGTTTTGATTCAGTGTCAGAGTATGCATATGATTTGGAAGCCTTTATCTCGGTTACCAGTGATTGCTTAGCCCGACACTCACTTGTGTTGTGAGTGGGGCTCTTATGGAACTCGCACCACTTTCCCGCTTCCTTCTTTAGCTTTGTAGTGTTGCTCTTTTCTTGGTTCTTTGGCAAGTTTTATTGAGTCGCCATGCCTTGGATGTGTCCTCGATTTTGTGGTTTGGGGGAACCTTTCGCTTGCTTCTGATTCATAGATCCAAAGTCTCTCTGTTTTTCTTTGAATTTTTTATCAATTTTGGCAGCATATTGGTATGCCATACTAAGAGAGGAGATGTCTAGGAACTCCATTTCCTCCTGAATGTATCTTTGCAGACAACTATAGTACTTCAGCACCAAATGTTTTTCTGAATATTTAATACCCAACTTGGTGTGCAGGGTAGGGAATAGATTCGTCAGCTCATGCAAATCTTGATCTCTTTGTTGCCACAACATAGTCCATTGTATGTACTTGTCCTCATAGCTCCCCACCGGATAATATTATCCCTTTATGGCATCTCAAAAATAATTCCAATTGGGTACCGCCGAGAACAGAGAGGGTTCCTCTTCGTCCTTTTGTTGGGGCACGCACCTTAACGGTCCTTAAGTTAGGTAACTCCATGGGGTTATGAGAGTTTGTAAGTGGAGTTACAACTCAAAATAGTCTTAGGGGTGTCAGGGTTGAGTCAAAGCCCTCTTTTTGTAATAACCCATGGTTTAAGTCCATGGTTTTGTAATAGTGCGCTGTATAAATAGGCACTCTTGTAAATAAGTCAGGTTAGACTTTTGATGTAAGATGAATTGATGCGAAGCTAAGGCTATTTTGTAAGAGAAGGTTAAGTCCTAGCTGTTTGCATGGACGACCTCTGCAGCTGTGTGCGTAGAGGGTTTTGGGTGATTAAGGAAATCTGTAGATGTGCGCGTAGAGGCCTGCAGCTGTGTGCACGGCTTTAAGGACTTGAAAGGATCTGCAACTGAGTGCGCAGATCAGAACTGTGATTTTAGTAAAGAGTTGAATAAAACACAGTTCTATGGACGTAACCCCTACACTGGGGGTGAACCACGTTATATCTGGTGTTGTGGTTCTTTGTTCTATTTTGTTATGTTCTTTCATGGATTAATAAATATATATCTGATAATTAAGATCACTGCTAACTAAATAACTTCGCTGTGAATTCCCGGTAAAGGGTTATGCAAGTCACTGTCTATTTATTTAGCTGCGAAGTTATATATGTGAATGTTGAATCTCTGTGTATACGAATATAAGTTTTTAAAGGATAAGGTATAGTAATATCCCTCTTCTGCTTGCAGAAACCTGGTTCTGCGGCATCCCATAGTTGTTTCGGGTGAGACTGCAATCTGCTTGCAGATTTTTGCCGAAAGGGCCAACACTGTGGGCCTTTTTTTGGTGTGAAGTTAATGGTATAAAGAACGGGTCTACCATATATCCCAACACCTTTCTCTCACAGTAGGTCTCCCACCAGTCCTTGACATGGGGGGCAAATTTGGGTAGTGAAAAAGTAATCTTTTCCCGGTTGGAAAAGTCATGAACCAAGAAATATCTTTCTAATAGATTCAACCATCTATATATGGTGTCTGCATCTATTCAGCCATCAAATATGGAAATGTCAAAGTTTACTTGTACCTTAAAGGGGTTGTGCCTCCAGAGTGGCTACTAGATGCAGATGCACCACTAGTGGGAAGTCGTTGAAGGATATGGGTGAAGTTATCCATCATCGCGCTCCTTTATTTTTCAAGGGCCTCCTCGAGCAACATTTTGATAGGATCTTCTATGCCCTTGTCTTTATTTTCATCCCTCGTGGGTGGCCCTTGGTATTTGCGAGGCTGATCTTGCAAATGTTCAACTAGAATGAGCCCTAACTCTTAATACCCCGCCCTAGTTGGGGACATGCAAAGAAGGATCGAGAAAGAGCAGAATGATCTGATACCACTGATCTGGATTTATGCAGGAACGCAACAAAATACACAAATAACCATAGAAAAAAAGATGCAGTGGAAATAACATTTCATTTCATTAATCAACGAACTAAAACTTGTTTATATACAGAATGGAAATAAACTAGCTAGAGTGTTGGTAGCTTATCTCTGAGAAGAGATGTGGCAGCTACATGCCTTTGAACCCTATGTTACAATGAGGCTCGAAGGCCTATATATTATTGAGAAACAATGGAAACCATACACATCCAAAAACCTAACCCTCAGAGGTGAAATGCCAGAATGTGGGCCTCGTTGGGTAACTTGTGTCTTGTTGTGTATTTAGCATTGTGTGTAATCCTTGGATGAATAGTTTGAGAAACCCAACTATAGGTTAGTTTGTCTGTGTTTTATTGTGTATTTAGAATTATGTGTAATCCTTTGCTAAATATTATGAGAAACCCAACTATAGGTTCGTTTTACTGTGTTTTGATGTGTGTTGGCTAAGTGTGAGCATGTTGTTCCCTAGTTGCTTGTGGAAATAATGCCCAGCTCGGGGGTGGCAATGTGTTGATATACTAATGGACACACCGGCCTAAGGTTGGGTGGAACATTGCAGTGACATAGCTAGTTGCATAACAAATCCATCATTCAAGATAAGTAATCTCTGTCATTCTTGTTCATGCAATGTAGTTTCTTAGGAATGAATGAATATGATGAATGCTTGCAATGTTTTAGTAGAGTTTACTGTGGTGAATGTTCTTGCATTTGCAATGTTATTCCTTGTATTTTTTTATGCATTTTGGCTAAGTTCATGGATTCTAGAAGCATGTTATAGTCAGAATACCTCTGATTTAGTGTTTCCACCCCTTAGAATTCGCCTAAGAAAGGCAGAAGGTGGAAACCGAAAAGAGGTAGGTTGAGCTCATAATGTTTTTCATGTTTCTTTGCTTAATAAATATGTACATGACCCTAACCATGTGATTTATTGGGATGTGATCTAGGTGGAACCCAAGGGATATTTCCAAACTAATCCATTGCAAATCCTCCACAGGAAGGTAACACTGCTTCGGAATTGAGCTGTTGTGCAGGTGAAGGTGCAGGGGAGCACTACAGTCTTGAAGAGGATACATGGGAGCTGGAGGATTCCATGCGATTGGCACATCCATTTTTTTTAAAAAATTTTGCAAAGCACTAAGGTAGTTCCAGTGTAGCATTTTTGTTTAGTTGTGATGAGCACTAAGCATAGTGATGTTGTAAGGGGGAGGGGAATGTAACACCCCAGTTTTGACCCCATGGTATTGAATTGTACATGATGTACATATTGTATTTGAACCATGGCAAGGAGCTCAAGGGCAAGGCCCTACCATTGATTTGGTGTTTTGTTTATAGGTGATCAAGGTTGATACCTATGGTTATAGTTCTAAGTAAGGAATAACATATTTTGAATATCATGTAAATATACAACTAATAAAATACCACAACTAGTTATCAGACTGCAATGTGAACGAGATGGGGGCATGATTCCAAAAGGGATAGGGTGGGCAGTTATTCAAACCCTCTAAGCCAATAGGGTGCGACCATATGTCAATGGGGAAGCCCATGAACTCTCAAATACCTTTTTGTTCTCTATCCTCAATCATCAATTTCTTCTAGAAGTTGCTTGAGGCACTTAATTCCTTGGGTAGAGAAAAGCATGTTAGGTTGATTACTTGTATGAGAAATCCTATAATTCTGTAGTATGGGAAGATGCGATCTTGCTTCTGACGTAAGGAAGCATGTGGATGCATGCCAATCTTTCCTTTCTCTCAATCACGAGAAGGTTTTGTTGTTGTTCCTCGAGTACGAGGACACCATTATATTCATTATTCTCGACCATTCTAGTGGGAGACCATTCAATCATTTATATTAGTTTGTTCATGTGTGTTGTTGGTGGTTCAAACATTTTGAGGCATAGAGGTGTGGTTATGTAGTGTTGGCCTAAGTGACAATGTGGTATGAGACCTTGTTTTCTCTGTGTTACAGAGTGGAGCTTGTGTGGCTCTGTTTTCCTCATGGATTGGTGTGATGTGCATCCCTGTTTTGGTCTGAAAGGCTTAGGAGTGGAAGAGGCCTAGAATTGGTTGATAAACCTAGTGAATAGAGGAACCTCACAGACATATCAAGAGGGTCTATAAAATCCTTGATGCACACCCGAAATAACACTAGAAGGGAAGGTATGTCCTAAGGGAACTGTGTAGCAATGAAGGGAATACTTCCTTGTGTTGGGTGTGTAGGTATTATGAAGTGCAAAGTTGGATAGATATAGTATAGGTTTCCATACCTTTGTGGTTGATCTCACTAGCTAGCATATCTACCTTTCCATTTCCTTAGCAATATGGGAAAACAAACTATAGGTTTGTTTGTTTGTGCCTTGTTGTGTGTTTATCCTTGTGTGTAATCATTGGATGAATAGTCTAAGAAATGCAACTGGAGGTTGCTTTGACTTTGTTTTGATGTGTGTTGGCTAATTGTGAGCCTATTGTTCCCTAGTTCCTTGTGGAAATCATGCCCAGATAGAGGGTGTAGTGTATTGAGAGATTAATGAACAAACTGGCCTAAGGTTGGGTGGAACGTTGTAGCTACATAGCTAGTTGTGGGACGACTCGATCACTCAAGATAAGTACTTTCTGTCATTCTTGTTTATGCAATGTATTTTCTTAGGAATGAATGATTGAATGCATGAATATGATGAATGCTTGCTATTTCAGTAGAGTTTATTGTGATGAATGTTCCTGCATTTTCATTGTTATGCCTTGTATTTTTTATGTTTTTTTCCTAAGTTCATGGAGGATGGAAGCCTATTAGAGAGTCAGAATACCTCTAATTTAGTGTTTCTACTCCTTGGAATATGCCTAAGGAAGGAGGAAGGATGAAACTGAAAAGAGGGAAGTTGAACAAGGCATAAAGTGTGTTTTCTGATTTTAAGAGTCTGGGGTCGGGAAGCAAAAGTCAAAAGCATAGAAAATTTCTAAGGAAAAAAGTTAATTTTCCAATTTCTGAATACCGAGGATAGAAAGTAGAATTCGGAAGTACAAAAAAAGTGCAGAATTCAGAAGTGCAGAAGTCAGAAGTTGAAAGTTGCTCTTCCAATTTACGAGTTCTGAGGTCAAAAGTGCAGAAAAATTCTAAGGGAAAAAGTGAACTTTCTGATTTTCGAAGTCCGAGGTTGGAAAGCGGAAGTCAAAAGTGCAGAAAAAGGTTAAGGTTGAAAGTTGGTTTTCCAAATCCTGAGTTCCAAATGCGAAAAGTGGAAGTGCGGAAGGAATATTGCGAAAAAGCCGTTAAGTATTTCCACTGTTTGTTAAGTTTCTAAGTTCCGAGTTTTGAGGTTGGAAGGGAGAAAAGAGAAATTACGAAAGGAAAAAGGCAGAAAAGTCGTTAAGTATTTCCATAGCACATTAGGGTTTTGATTTTCAAGTTTCGAGGTTGAAAGGGCGGAAAGAAGAAGTACAAAAGGAGGAAGGAGGAAGAGTCATTCACTATTCTCGGTGCATGTTAGATTCTGATTCTCAAGTTCCGAGGTCGAAAAGGAGGAAGGAAAAAGTGTGGTAGGAGGAACTGTGGTTGAAGGAATACGCCATTTTTTTGGCTCCAAATTCTGAGTTCCACAGGACGCAAGGAAGAATGCGAAAATGATAGGTTTAGTGTGGAAGAGATATTTTGGTCACAAAATGGATCTGTCAAAGGGTGAAATGAGTGTTACAATGGTTTATAAGTCCAATATTTATTGTTGAAAAGTGTGTTAATGTCCATGCCCTGTGTCTTGAAAGGAGAACCAAGGTTCTTGAAGAATTTTTTTTAATTATTTTGCATTATGGGGTATGGGGACGTAAACTTAGGCACACCATAGATGTTACATTCATTGATGATGGTGCTTCCTAATATTTTGTATATGTTTCCATACTGAAATATCATCATCAATACCATTGATCCTCAAACCAACCACCATCTCCACACATGTTCTTTCCACCCGAAACATCCATCTTTTTGACAAATATCAATTTTCTCTCTAGATTTGGAATGTGTAGCACTCCATGTATATTTATAATCCTTCCATCCTTGAGTTTCAACTTTATTCTACCACATCCAATGATACTGGCTGGTGAATCATATCCCAAGTACACATATCCTCCATTGTACTGTTCATATTCATGGAACCACTCCCTATGAGGGGTCATAGGACATGATGCACCTGATTCAATCATCCATATATCACATTCTAAATGATTATCCATGGAATCTATATACACATCCCATCCTTGTTTTGAGGAGGTATTCCCCTCTATGGAAGGGGTATCCTTAGATCCCTTTTATTTATTAACATTCTTAGATATGAAATCCTTTTTATAGTGCTTACATTTCCAACATTTCCAACACTTCCTTATACCTTTTCCTAGGGATATAGATCCACCCTTAGATTTAGATCTCCCCTCAGATCCCTTATTTTTGTTTCTCTCTTTGTGGCAACCTATCACAGATAAGGAATCAATGCTATGAGTATCCATAGTTTTCAAACTCATCTCTTGTGATAGTATGGATGATACTATTTGTTATACCCAAATCCTGTCACCAACATGTGATGAGATCCTTAACACCTATGTTTTCCCTAAATCCCAAACTTGGAGTGGAAACATGCTTTGGATGTCAATTCTACATAAAAAAACCCTAGCACCTCTTTTTCTCTTTAGCTGATGAGTGGTGCCTTGTTCAGCACCACCTGAGTCATGTTATAGAGAAGCGGTGCCACCGCATATGTGCTTTTTTCTTGAAGCGGTTCTTACCTACACCGCTCTGTCATAAAGGTATATAAGTGGTACACTTGGTAAAATTGGAAAAAAGAGAGGATTCTCGAGGTTTCTAGAACATGAGCCTCATGTCCTCCCTTATCCCTATCAATATAGGTTGGTTGGAGTCGAGATCCCTCTTGGTAGGATCTTGTAGCCACCTCACCCACAATTTTCTCAACTATCCCTATCCATTGAGCCCTATAAATACAAGCTCATGTCCCATGGTTGAGGGAGAGAACTTAATGGTAATGTTATGTTGTTGAATTAACTACCTAGCCCAATCCATTGGAGAGCACAAGAGAGAAAGTTGGAGCTATTGGGGATGAGGTGTTTTTCTTGTGGAGGAGTTTGTCAACACTAAGGCAATGGTTGTAAGATTCTTCATTGATTTCTTAATGCAAATCTGATTTCAGTCCCACATATATATTGTACTGATCTCACATGTATATGTTACTGGATTCCTTAGTCACTAGTATGAATGTGTAAATAATGTTCTGGTAGCTTTGATGTTCTTGTTTGTTTGACATGTTTTGCAGGTACACAGGTTCATCATCAAAGCATTATTCCAGGTGTTTACAACATTCAGGGAAGGTTTTCACCCTTTGTTGTTCACTTATTTGTTCTAGATCTGAACCATTCAGACTAGAGGAACAACTTCTGTTCGCAGAAGGTGCAATATTCCTGACAACATTATCTCATTGAATTTTAAGGTCGCTTGACTAGCACTACATATTGCTACAATTAAGTTGTCTCGAGAAAGGACCCAGTAATGTAATTGTTATCTCCTAAAATAACCAGTCGGTTTTTCATTATTTTAGGTGATAGGTTTGAGTCCAAAAATTTATTTTTGGATTTTTTAGAGTCAATAAGGAGGTCCTCATTCTCATACTAAGTCAAAAATCTAATTTATTTGAGTCTTGGTTTCAAATGTTGAGAAAGACAGGTTGTGGTAGCTAACTCTGTTTTGTAGAGGCCAGATTAGCTGCCAAAAGAGCTCAGTTTCGGCAGCTGGAAGGATTAAGCTAAGTTCATGTTAGCTGCCAAAAAACAATCTCATTAGAAAATTAAAAAAGAGAGCACGTGTCCGTACTTGACTTCACATCAAACGAGCCTGTATGCTTTGCCGCCAAAGAGAAGATCAGAACGCATCTCATATGACCATCATGAGTTTTAATGTCGGTATACTGCCAAAAGCAAGTCATGAAGCACCCATATCATTAACTACGCAGGATTACGCAGGAGCTCATAACGCATATCTGAGGATCATTCGAAGCTGATCGATTCATAATTTCACACGAGCTGGGCGATATCATAGGTGATCACCTGCTGGGCTCATTCAAATGGGTATATTATTTCTCAAGCATTGCGAGCAGACCCAAGGTCCCTGGTTATGTCATGTTATCGCGCAGTTGAAGTTCCAGTTCAATCCAGGGGTTTTCTTTTGTCAAAACAAAGCATCGATCCAGGAGTTTTTTCATCAAGACGAGTTTTCAGCGTGGTGTCTCTTTATCATCTGCTACAACACAAAGGTTTAGCTCATGGCAAAAACAAATCTGCCACTCAAGACAGAGCTAGATGGGGTCTGGTATCTCGAGTCTCACCCACAAGTAGCTGATTTTTTCAAGACTGCACAGGTTTTTGATTATTGTGAAAAGCTCACTAGTTTCAACCAGCCACTTGCTGAAGCATTTGCTCTGAGCTACAATGGTAGAATAGTAAAATTTGGCAGAGAAGAGTTTCATGTGGATGAGGCAGCTATAGGCGAATGTACAGGTCTCCCCAGGACAGGGCAGAGTTGGTTTAAGACCACGAAGGCTACAGATATTGAATTCAGATCATATCTCCTACCATCCCATAAGGAAACCATTCAGAAAAGGGATTTTCCCATCACCTTTCTTGAACCTCAATGGCAGACTCTTTTAAAGGCCATTTTCGTTTACATAACTTGTGAAGGCCGATATCACAGGGTGCTGCACTACAACTTCAAGCTGTTGAATCATTTCACAGGAAGGGTAAGTATAAATCTGCCATACTTCTTCCATAAGACACTAACTAAGATGGCAAAGCAAGTCCATGCTAAGCCCAGCAAGATTGCAAGCAGGATCTCACACCAAGGTCTCATAACATTGATAATCAAAGAGCTTTTGAAGAAAAGAAGTGTATACTGGAATTATTTCTTGTTTTTGCATGAGTTCCCCACAGAGCTTTCCAGTGAAGAGGCAGTTGAGCAGGGTAAGGGCGAGAAGAGCAGCACTCCCAAAACCAGCAAGAGAAAGAGGAGAGCCATCTCTCCTCAAGCCCAAAATGAATCCCCTTCCTCATCCAACAAAAAGAGAAGGGCAAAGAGGAAGCTTGTGTTTGGACAAGCTGAAGGAACTCCTCAAGGTAAAAATCCACTAAATCTCCCCTACTCAGGATTTGTATCTGGAGACGAAGGAAATCAAGGAGCAGAGGAGCCCATGGAAAGAGATAAAGGTAAAGACCCTCCTTTAACTGATGTACCAGGTCCCGAACCTTCCACACCAGAGATCAACAAATCAAATAAGCTGCTACAGGAAATTTCCCAGGCAAGACATAATGAGAAGTAGGTCAAGTTGCACAACGCAGAGCTAATTGGAAGGAATATGGCACTGCATGACCGGAGCCAGGAAATCGTTGAAAGACTCAAGAAAACAACTGAGAGGAACGCGATGCTGATAAAAGAAAATGCTAAGCCCTACCGCACTCTCAGGACGCTCAGGTTAAAGTTGAAGGAATTGGAGGGGACAGAGGTACAGCCAGAAGTCACAGAAGCACAACCATCAGGTCTAGACACGTTGGCTGAGGTGGCCACGATACCTGAGGAGGTAACACCTGTGGAAGCTCAGCAAGAACAGCCTGTGGAAGCTCAGCAAGAACAGCCTGTGGAAGCTCAGCAAAAATAGCCTATGGAAGCTCAGCAAAGGCAGACTAAACGAGTGACTAGAAAGAAGGGAGCAGCTGCAAAGAAGTCCTAGCGACTGATCACTGACTTTGGGTGACTAGCATCGTTTTCGGTTTTAATTTTGAAACAGTTTTCAGCTTTTGGCAGCTTAGGAGAGCCCCACAGACCTCATTAGCTTCCAAAAGGACTGACTTTCGGCGGCTAAGGCACGAAATCAGCATGATGGTTAGCTGCCAAAAGCCCGTTTTTTGCAAAGGTTCTCTGACTTCGCCCAGAACTCAGTTTTGATTCACTGAACTGGCAGAAATGAATGGATTATAAGGCATATTATCTATATCTCAGAGGTTTGGAACGAGTTTTGGATCAGTGGGAACCTTTGACTAAGTTCAAACCTTATTTGGAGGAGCATCTCTATCAGTCAACTACCACATCATGAAAATCAGATCGGTGGTGCGCCCGACTCTGTCCACCGAGCCTTGGAAGGCTGCTTCACTTCACCAACCATCGAACTGTTGAAGGAAATCTCCATATCAGAATTTCCTTCATTTTAGGGATCAGTCCCTATCTTTTTGCTTTTAACTATCAGTTGATGTTTTAATTGAACTCTACAGATCCATGTTTTTAGGATCTGGAAACTTTTGTAAAGGCTTTAAAAGGTCTAAGAACTCAGACTGAAAAGGGGTTCGAGCTTGGAGAAACTTGGCCTATGTTTAGTTGCTATTCTAATAAAATCACAGTTTTCTCTTGTTGTTGTTATCAGATTTTGTCATCCACCATTATTCTGCACTCTATTCGATTATTTTAGCTTATGCTCATGATTTGATGGAGGAACTTCTTACTGCTTAGTATAGCCCTGCATTATGTATGTATTTGGTTGTATAAACCCTGCATTTAATGTATCTGGTTGTCTGAGCAATATTCTACATGCCTGTTCTGTTATTTATCATCTGATTTGCAGTTTCTAAGAGCACTGGCTCATTGAAATATTTGGATTAGCAGTCTTTCCATTGTGCCATTCTAGTATCCCCTCGATCTGCTTACTGAAAGATAATGATTTTACAGTTACCAAGCATACTTAGCCGTAACCACTAAGTAGTTTCTTGGAGAGCTAACAAAATGGCGCCATTGCCGGGGAGCGAGTTGAGAAGCTGATCTTCCTCGGAGACGACATAGATCTACTCTTTGATGATAGACAAGGGGTAGACACTTATTGGTTATAATCATCTATCTGGCGACTCCATCAAGGACGAACTCAGTGGCGACTCCATTGTTCAGAATCTGTTAGTGACTCCACTGGTATTGCATGAACGGAATCTTAGCCAAGAGGTATGCGTTCTGTGATTTTTCAAGCATTGCTGGTTTTCCTAATAAAGTACCTACTAGAGATGAATGGGAGAACAGTCTTCCTAGATTTCGAGGAGAAGAGTGTGAAGTGCCAGCTGAACATTTGCTGGACTTTCATGACTACATGCATCGGTTGTAGGTAGTGCATGAAGATGTTCAGATCCAGCTCTTTTGTTTTTCATTAGAAGGAATTGCTTGTGATTGGTACCGATCTTTGCCTATTGCTAGCATCAGCTCTTTGGCTGATTTTCATGCTGCCTTCAATTTGTTTTGCAAAACAAAGTTTTCAACTGATCTTCTTTATCCAGAATGTTGTCATGAATTTAGTTTACGGTATAAGGATCCAAACACTCAGGAAAAGTATGTTGCAGCAGGAGATATCTCTGATCATGATCAAGAAATTGCTGATCCACATTATGATAGCCATGAGGATGCCTTTAACACTGTATCAAATTCATCTATTAAAAATGACTGTCATGATGATCAGATTGTTTTTTTCAAAACCTTTAAAGATGAGGATCAGATTATTCTTCTGAAAATTTTAAAGATGTTCAGCATATAGATATATTAGAAGAAGATAGCTTCAGATCTGCAACAGATAATAGGGATAGTTTTCAGTCTTTTGATTTGCAGACACAGGGTGTTATCTCCTAAAATAACCAGTTGGTTTTTCATTATTTTAGGTGATAGGTTTGAGTCCAAAAATTTATTTTTGGATTTTTTAGAGTCAATAAGGAGGTCCTCGTTCTCATACTAAGTCAAAAATCTAATTTATTTGAGTCTTGGTTTCAAATGTTGAGAAAGACAGGTTGTGGTAGCTAACTCTGTTTTGTAGAGGCCAGATTAGCTACCAAAAGAGCTCAGTTTCGGCAGCTGGAAGGATTAAGCTAAGTTCATGTTAGCTGCCAAAAAACGATCTCATTAGAAAATTAAAAAAGAGAGCACGTGTCCGTACTTGACTTCACATCAAACGAGCCTGTATGCTTTGCCGCCAAAGAGAAGATCAGAACGCATCTCATATGACCATCATGAGGTTTAATGTCGGTATACTGCCAAAAGCAAGTCATGAAGCACCCATATCATTAACTACGCAGGATTACGCAGGAGCTCATAACGCATATCTGAGGATCATTCGAAGCTGATCGATTCATAATTTCACACGAGCTGGGCGATATCATAGGTGATCACCTGCTGGGCTCATTCAAATGGGTATCTTATTTCTCAACCATTGCGAGCAGACCCAAGGTCCCTGGTTATGTCATGTTATCGCGCAGTTGAAGTTCCAGTTCAATCCAGGGGTTTTCTTTTGTCAAAACAAAGCATCGATCTAGGAGTTTTTTCATCAAGACGAGTTTTCAGCGTGGTGTCTCTTTATCATCTGCTACAACGCAAAGGTTGAGCTCATGGCAAAAACAAATCTGCCACTCAGGATAGAGCTAGATGGGGTCTGGTATCTCGAATCTCACCCACAAGTAGCTGAGTTTTTCAAGACTGCACAGGTTTTTGATTATTGTGAAAATATCACTAGTTTCAACCAGCCACTTGCTGAAGCATTTGCTCTGAGCTACAATGGTAGAATAGTAAAATTTGGCAGAGAAGAGTTTCATGTGGATGAGGAAGCTATAGACGAATGTACAGGTCTCCCCAGGACAGGGCAGAGTTGGTTTAAGACCACGAAGGCTACAGATATTGAATTCAGATCATATCTCCTACCAGCCCATAAGGAAACCATTCGGAAAAGGGATTTTCCCATCACCTTTCTTGAACCTCAATGGCAGACTCTTTTAAAGGCAATTTTCGTTTACATAACTTGTGAAGGCCGATATCACAGGGTGCTGCACTACCACTTCAAGCTGTTGAATCATTTCACAGGAAGGGTAAGTATAAATCTGCCATACTTCTTCCATAAGACCCTAACTAAGATGGCAAAGCAAGTCCAGGCTAAGCCCAGCAAGATTGCAAGCAAGATCTCTCACCAAGGTCTCATAACATTGATAATCAAAGAGATTTTGAAGAAAAGAAGTGTAGACTGGAATTATTTCTTGTTTTGGCATGAGTTCCCAACAGAGCTTTCCAGTGAAGAGGCAGTTGAGCAGGGTAAGGGCGAGAAGAGCAGCACTCCCAAAACCAGCAAGAGAAAGAGGAGAGCCATCTCTCCTCAAGCCCAAATTGAATCCCCTTCCTCATCCAGCAAAAAGAGAAGGGAAAAGAGGAAGCTGGTGTTTGGACAAGCTGAAGGAACTCCTCAAGGTAAAAATCCACTAAATCTCCCCTACTCAGGATCTGAATCTGGAGACGAAGGAAATCGAGGAGCAGAGGAGCCCATGGAAAGAGATAAAGGTAAAGACCCTCCTTTAACTGATGTACCAGGTCCCGAACCTTCCACACCAGAGATCAACAAATCAAATAAGCTGCTACAGGAACTTTCCCAGGCAAGACATAATGAGAAGCAGGTCAAGTTGCACAACGCAGAGCTGATTGGAAGGAATATGGCACTGCATGACCGGAGCCAGGAAATCGTTGAAAGACTCAAGAAAAAAACCGAGAGGAACGCGATGCTGATAAAATAAAATGCTAAGCTCTACCGCACTCTCAGGACGCTCAGGTTAAAGTTGAAGGAATTGGAGGGGACAGAGGTACAGCCAGAAGTCACAGAAGCACAACCATCAGGTCTAGACACGTTGGCTGAGGTGGCCACGATCCCTGAGGAGGTAACACCTGTGGAAGCTCAGCAAGAACAGCCTGTGGAAGCTCAGCAAGAACAGCCTGTGGAAGCTCAGCAAAAACAGCCTATGGAAGCTCAGCAAAGGCAGACTAAACGAGTGACTAGAAAGAAGGGAGCAGCTGCAAAGAAGTCCTAGCGACTGATCACTGACATTGGGCGACTAGCATCATTTTGGGTTTTAATTTTGAAACAGTTTTCAGCTTTTGGCAGCTTAGGCGAGCCCCACAGATCTCATTAGCTGCCAAAAGCACTGACTTTCGGCGGCTAAGGCACGAAATCAGCATGATGGTTAGCTACCAAAAGCCCATTTTTTGCAAAGGTTCTCTGACTTCGCCCAGAACTCAGTTTTGATTCACTGAACTGGTAGAAATGAATGGATTATAAGGCATATTATCTATATCTCAGAGGTTTGGAACGAGTTTTGGATCAGTGGGCACCTTTGACTAAGTTCAAACCTTATTTGGAGGAGCATCTCTATCAGTCAACTACCACATCATGAAAATCAGATCGGTGGTGCGCCCGACTCTGTCCACCGAGCCTTGGAAGGCTGCTTCACTTCACCAACCATCGAACTGTTGAAGGAAATCTCCATATCAGAATTTCCTTCATTTTAGGGATCAGTCCCTATCTTTTTTGCTTTTAACTATCAGTTGATGTTTTAATTGAACTCTACAGATCCATGTTTTTAGGATCTGGAAACTTTTGTAAAGGCTTTAAAAGTTCTAAGAACTCAGACTGAAAAGGGGTTCGAGCTTGGAGAAACTTGGCCTATGTTTAGTTGCTATTCTAATAAAATCACAGTTTTCTCTTGTTGTTGTTATCAGATTTTGTCATCCACCGTTATTCTGCACTCTATTGGATTATTTTAGCTTATGCTCATGATTTGATGGAGGAACTTCTTACTGCTTAGTATAGCCCTGCATTATGTATGTATTTGGTTGTATAAACCCTGCATTTAATGTATCTGGTTGTCTGAGCAATATTCTACATTCCTGTTCTGTTATTTATCATCTGATTTGCAGTTTCTAAGAGCACTGGCTCATTGAACTATTTGGATTAGCAGTCTTTCCATTGTGCCATTCTAGTATCCCCTCGATCCACTTACTGAAAGATAATGATTTTACAGTTACCAAGCATACTTAGCCGTAACCACTAAGTAGTTTCTTGGAGAGCTAACAGTAATACATTTATCTTCTTTGACCATCTATCTAAAGTAATGTATACATTTAGATGCTCTGTCAGCATGCCGTTATCCTCAATTATTAGATAATACAATTTCTTTTGCAAAAACAACTTGTTTACAAGGGATTTTAATTGATATAAACCCCCTAACATCATCCACAACTTTACTACACTATGTTCTCCATATATATTCAACAACACATAGTTTGATAAGCACAGTTTAATTGTACTCATTTCCCTCCTTTCTAATTTCTCCCAATATTCTTGCGATGTTCTAGTGGGTTTTGTACCCGAATCCACAACAATCCATTTTTCTCGATCTATAAGAAGATCCTCCATTTTGGGATTCCATAGCTCAAAGTTCTAGTCGTCAAATTTATTGATCTCAATTCTCAAACTTCCTGACATTATCTTTCATTGCACAAATCAACACTATAAATATCCCACTGAACCAAGGTTTATCACAAAACCAATATCTATCAATTGCGTCGAACCCTTGGCATCAAAGGCATCCCTAGAATGCCAATAGTTAAGCTCTAATACCACATGTATCTTTGAAACTTGTGTAGAGAAGAAAATCATACAGATTCTTTTAACCAAAATATATATTACAGCATAAAATTCACACATAAACAACAGAGAATTACCCTGGAAACCCTTAACCAAGGAAACCAACAAACCTTGGAGCCACCCCTCCTATTTTATCATTATCATTATGAGTTACTCACAATATGTTGTAGGTATTTTTCATCCTCCAATATGCTAATCTATTAAATCATATTAGAAAATAGAACCCAATCCCTTAACTGAGATGAAATTACATAATTTTAGAAAACAACCCAAAAATAACTAAAAACAACTCAAAAACGTTGGCGCTCCTGCGCTTGTGTTGGAAATAGAATCCTGGCCCTTTCCATGCAAGTTTGGGATGGATTGTCGAGAACATCGCTGATAGGAGAAACACCCCCCACCCCACCCCCCGCAAACACATGCAAATAATATAACATATATGCAACACTCCTTAATCTTGGAATTCTAAAATGGATAGCTTTCTTCTTGAAACTAGTTCTTTTAGATGCCATGCTATGCCTAATGTATATACCAAGAAAGTATGAAACTATATCATAATAATTGTTTTTATCACCTAAAATTGACACACATTCGACATTTTGTTTGTTATTATAATAAGAAATCATCAACTTAGAACATGTAACCCATAAGACTTCTTCGTCAACAAAATCAACACATGAAATGAAAAAAATAACGGATAATTCACACTACAAGCCAACTACATGGGTTTATCAAAAGAAAACCATACAATGCATGGGTTTGTCAAACGAAACCCATGCGATATTGCATAAAAATCCCGTCAAAACCTACGTATATGTAGATCTTAAATTTTGTGGTACATTCTATGAGAATTTGTTACAGCCAAAATCTAGTTCATTGAAGAAACCTCACAATTAGTTCTGCAAGAATATAGAGAAGGAAGAAAATTTGAGCAAGACACATGAGAACAAGAAAGTCAAATGATGTAAAATATATCATTATCTTATTGACAAATGATAGTACACTAAACAACACATCTCTGGTAGAGAATTTGAATGCACCAAAGGAAATTCAAGTAGCTTACAAAAGCAGGCTTACTAAATATGCAAGAAACCCCATAGTGGAAACATCATCTTTCCAACTCAGTGAAGGACCTCACGAATTAGATAAATCAGATATGGAATCCAATGAGTGATGAAAAATAAGTAATATTGTGGATTTTGGAAATAAAAAAATGGAGTATGTGTTGGCCAAAAAGTACATATCTTTCCAAGTCAACTAGATTTATCCTTATCCACTGAAACGCAAAAAAAAAAAGATAAAAGAAATCGAAGGCATGAAAGAACTCTTATTATTCCTAGACAATCATAAAAGATATATAATCTTATTCAGAATCTATCCAAGTTTACTCCTAATAATAATTATCTAAACAGTGGGCCAATGGTGCTAAATGGTGGTCAACAACTAGGAAATAAATCAAAGATAACTAATTATCTTATCCTAATTATGGAGTGATTTTTTAATATTCCAACACCCCATTAAGACCAATTTAAATTCCCTCTAATAGATTGATTCAATACTATGGAGAAGTAACTCCAAATCACCTAAAGATTCTATAGTCCACTAACTGACATATTCAAGTTCTCAAAAGAGAAACTTGAAACCACTTATAGTGACTAAAATCCACTGGAAAAATTAGTTCCAATCACTGGGGAGAACTCAAATTTACCAAGACTAACTCAAACCTCCCCAAAATCACTCCCATGTACTAGAGACAATTTGAACTCATCAAGATTTACTCTAATTATCCTAAAATCACTCCCATTCCTTGAACACAACTCGAATTGTTCTAAAATTACTCTGATTAACTGAGGACAACTCGAATTTGGCCCAAAATCCTTCCATCTAAATGAAGATAACTCGAATTTCACCAAATCACTCCAAGTGACTGAAAGCACTCAAATTCACCCCAAATTTACTCTAATTAGCTTAAGACAACTCAAATAGAGAATATTCTCATCATGTAAGGGTGCATTAAAATGTGCACTTGTTTTGCTTTAATAAAACACACTCCCATTTTGCTTTAATAAAACGTGCTCATGTTTTGTTTAAATTCAAAAATGTATTCCCTCAAAATGATAAGGTCGAGCCTCCACCCATGATTTCATGGAATTCTTATGCCTATGTGTCTACTTCGCACTTTGCTTTGGATTCAACATGCCTATGCCTTGGAGTATGATAAAACATGGATAATTCAGCATTATATCCAGATTTTCAATATGCTCGTGTTTAGCCGTTTGTCTAATTATGCTGCACACCTCCATTTTTTATGAGATTTTAGAAACATATATGGTTTTTTTTGTTGATTCCAAATATGTAAATGTCAACAACAATACATTATTTTTTCTATTTCTTTCTTATTTATCTTTTTTCATAAATTCTCAACTCAAAAAACACACTGTTAGTGTTTCGTCCATATTTCTTTTGTTTCTCAACCATTTTAGAAAACATTGTATGGTGCACTAAAGAACATCAAACTCTACATGCTATAAAAAACCCATTTCCAAATAATTGTATTAAGACATTCAAATGTTGCACCCATAATTGACGTATTATTTTCAAGGTTTGATCTCTTAGATAATTTATAAAAAAAATTAAAAAAATTATTTTTATTATTGGAAAAATAGTCGTACACTAGTACTATATGTTATCTAAATGTATACTAGTTTTCGTAAGTTTATTCCATCATTTAGTCACTCAGACGCTACACCCACAAAAACATATACCTTATAATTTGTCCCAAAAATAAAAAGTGCTCGTTAAAAAATATCTAAATTTAGATAGTTAGCTACATTTTCAATTGAAAAAAATTATATATTTGGAAAGGTCATTCAATTTCCTACATTTCTTTTTTTTAACTCATCGCAAGATTCATTGTGTAAGTGTCTCAAAATATCCATGCAATTTGATGGATGTCTATTTTTTTTCAGTTTTCTATTGCATCTAGCGCGCCAAAAGAGACCCTCAACTTAGTGCACTCACGATCATCATGCTCACCCTTTCTAATTTTGTGAGGTGATCTAGTCCTTGTTTATGATCAGGACCATGATAAACTTGGTAGGTACAATTTTCAATCCCAATGGTAGGGTCCTTACTGCATCAAACAATATTTGGTGAGTGGGTTATGTTTTCTAATTGGCCCATATGGTGAACTCCTAAAGAACCTTCACAATTAGTTATATTTGAGTAAATTCTATCCATGGGATTGTTGCATCTCACAACTGTTATACACCTGAATGGCACCTCACCGTCCGAGTGCTGATATCCCTCATGTCGGCACACAAAAGGACACTTATGGATTGAGGTTGTCCATATTCACTATACCTTGGCTTATGATGAAGTACATTCCCTATATGCCTAGCTGATTACTTTGCCATTTTACCTATGTTGAGTTGTATTCGCGACTCCTTATATTGGCAACTCGCGCATCATTCGCGAGTATCCTATACATCAAGTCACGTATCTGTGTATTCGCGGGTTGCTCTTCTATAGAGTCGTGAATCATTCGTGGGTTTCTCTACTATAGACCCGCGAATGGTTTCCTCAACATTAAAACATAAAACCACGCGCTAATGGAAGATTAGTTTATCATTTAACTTAATCTTCTTAACTGCCACAACCTCCCTAACCTTTGAGAACTGCCTCATTTCATCCATATAAATAGAGGCCTTGGGGAGGGTGTTGAGATATCATACTTGGAGAGCAAAGTTATGCTGGTGGATTGTCTACAGAAATATTTGGAGGAGAGAAACTCAGAGTCCTTTGGTGACAGAGGAGTCCTTGTTCAGACATTGGGTTGTAACCTAAACTCTTTCTATTATTGTTAATAAATATATTACTTCTTCCATATGTGTTTCATATCTTGTGGATTGGTAAATGTTTACATTTCAATATGATATATGATTTTCCTAACCTGCATCTATATATATGAATTGCTTTGTATCTGGAAGAGTGTTTATTAACAGGTGAAGGAGGAACTATCCTGGAGACTTTGGAAGTGGATCAGAGAGGGAGAAGATAGCAAGGATCAACCTTCATTTAATACAAGTAAGTCCTTCTTGTTGATTTCATGGGCAGACCCGGGTTTACTATAATTAATCAACAACACCCCAAACTCACTGGCCCTTTCGGCAATAGACCGCGAAGCGATCTGAAGTCTCACCCGAAGTGAATCTAATGGGTTGGCCAAGACTCAAGTGTCTTGGACTAGGTTCTGTGCATCCTACGTGCCTTTCCTTACTCCTATGAACCCCAAGGTCAGCTATTTCTGCGCATCGCACGTCCCCTTCTACTCGCAGCACTTTTAGCCGTGCGATTCTTATCCATGCGCAAGTCGCACAATCTCTTCCCTCGTCGCACAACTTCCACTTTCTCACAATACCTCCAACCCTATCGTACCTCTGCGCACCGCGGAACACCAACCCTCTCCTCAACGCTAAACCCTCAGCTCGCGGTATCGTGCACCACAGCTCCTCTGCCGGTGCGATATCGCCTCTCTGCGATATCCTACCACTAAGACTTTGTGCTCTTAGCGTTGACTGTGCCGGTGTGCGAAACTCTACTTTGCAGAAGTTATATTGTGATTAAATGGTCATTAGAAACAGACGTAAAGGAGTCCTTAAATAGCTTACCAAAATACTTCAACTTATCTCTATCCTCTTGCATTATCATGAACTGAGCCCTGCATACATTCACTTACTGCAACTAACATCATATGCATAATAACCAGTAACAATAAGCAAATACAATCACATTCATACAACACATAACACGCAGATTTAACGTGGTTTGCCCCCAGGATGGGAGTTACGTCCACCAAACTGTGCTTATATTATATATCTTGAGGGAAGTTAGCACATTCTGTTGCACCGCCTATGCAGTGCGAGATCTCTTCTAGATCTCTGGTCTATTTCTATCTCTATATTGCCTTTCTTCAATATATCCTTCCCTCTCTTCCTCTCTGTGGATGGTTACATACAGACTGAAATGACTCACAGACAAGCTAAGTATCTGGATCGTTACAGCATAGTCTGTCTGATTGACTCCTGAACTACAAAGATAATCAACTGAACAACCAACGACTCAATCCTATGAGCCAACCAACTGGCTAACTGACTGATTAGCTAACTAACTAATCAACCAACCCTTTACAATACAAAATATATGCTTTTATAGGCGGCCCGAAGGTCTCGCCATTACAACACTGTGGGCCTGTCCCAACAGTAACCCCATACCCAAATTAGTGACATTCGGTCCTCTCTGTCGTTGAGGTAGCCGCTTCCCGTCACACCACAGCTCTCTGCAGTCTTCCATGCTTCCCGGCACTGACCATGGGTACTATGCACCGCTTCTCTTCCTGTCCTTCGCCTTCAATGCTTGAGCCTCGTTGCTCCTTCTTCTTTATGAGAGTCACTGAGCCCTCCTGTCTTCCGTCGCTGCCTTCAATGCAGTGGTTGATCTTTCTTCTCTCGGCCGCTCAGGTACCGTTGCCTTCTTGACTCTTCTATCCCAAAATTCATGATTTATAGCTCTGCTCTCCAGCTGGAAACGTGCTACGGCGTCGTAGCTCTGCCTTGTCCTCTTTCCACCAAAACTTATATCTTTCCGCCAAAACTTATATATTTCCGCCAAAACTAGCAGCTTCTTCTGTAGCTGCGGGACCCTGCTCCAACAGTCCCCTAACACTTACTTGTGGCTCACCCCCAAGCCACCTTGAACAGGCTTCTCCTGCTGCAACTTATCCTTCACCTCCTACGAAGTACGCTGTAACTTGCCTTGAAGTCCTGCGACTTCATTCTTCATCTCCTCGGCACTCTGTTTCACCGAATCAAGCAATGCTTGATCAATCTTGGAGTCCTCTGTTCCTTCAAGTTTCTCTCTGGTGATTGTGAATTCCTTTACCTTCTGCTCAACCATGTCAACTAATTCTGTGATTTTCTCCTGAAAAGGTTGAAGCAGGTCAGTGATGTGCAGCTCCTTGGTTCTTAACTGCTGCACCTCTTGCTGTAATTGGTTTATCTCCTTCGTTTTCCGCATCTTCTGAAGAGATGCTAGGCTCTTGATTTCTTCTTTCATGGCCGCTGCAGTGTTCTCTACTTGCTATATTTTCTGTTGGATCTCGACCTTTTGTGGTGGCTCATCTAACTCAGCCCATGTGTTCATTGCATTCGTTAGTAATACCCGGGCTTCGTCAATGCATGATTGTATCTGCGCAGAGGTGAGTCGCAAGGATTCCACTCGTGCTTTCTAGTCTGCTAGGGAGGTATCTCGTAGACGTGCCTCAAGCTCGGCGAGCTGCATCTTGTGGTCTGCCTTTATCCTGGCTACATTCTCATCCATATTAGCTATAGTTTCTTCGAGAACCTTTGCTCTTTCTGCAACTCTTTGTAGCTTCTCTGGGGTAGGCAGTGCGAACTCGATGTTGCAGTTAGGGAGTTCGAGTGCAATCTTCTGTAGTACCTGGGAGAATTCCTGATCCTTGTTCTGATATGTTGTTAACTCGTCTACCTTCTTTTGATAGCTGGTTGCGAGTGCCGCGTTCTTTTGCTTTAACTGTGCATTCTGCTGGTAAGTCGCAAGCTCTCTACTCCCGAGCTCTGCGCTTAACTGCTGTTGGATTCTATGCAACTGATCAATGTGAACCTCTGCGAGGTTAAACTCAAGGGGTTGCTTAAACTAGACTGGTGGGTCCGCCGTTGTCGCCGAGAGTCTGATACTGCCCGGTGGGATCAACACAATGTTGAGGCGATCTTTTGCCAAACTCTCCTCGCGGGGTACCGTCGATGCTGAAGCTTCTCCAGTGGGCACCTTTACTGGAGGAGCTTGTGTCGTGGCAGCCTTCTCTATAATTGTTCGTATGTCCATGAGCTACTTTTCTACGGTGCTCTGGATATTTTCCTATGATTGCTTCACCTCATCAAATGAATCCCTGAGTGTATCACATGTCCTTGTTGCGATGAGTTCGTAATCATCGTCTGTTAGTGCCGTCTTCAGAGTTGGTTTCGAAGTTTTCTGTTTCTTCCTCCCCTGTGTCGTTGTGGTCTCCTGGCTTCCATCCTTTGTAGGGGGCGTTGTTGCTGATTCTTCCGGTACATCTCTTTTCTTTTGGCCGTGTAGCGGTACTTCTTTTGTTTGGTGTGCCTCGGTGTCTAGTGGGTTTTTGCCTTTTTCTGGTGGGCCTGTCTGGTCGGTCTCCATTGGCTGTGGCGTGGTATCTTCGTATTCATTCCGCCATTGGTCATCAAAACCCTTGATGACATTCTCAACATCCTGCATTGTCATTCTGAACCAGCCGGGAGCCCAGTCGTGCCTTTTAGTCCTGTTAGGCCTTAGGTATATTCTATGGCTGTCCGCCATAAAATTAAGCCGGTTATCATATGCGTCCACAGTCTCTGTACTGATCCTTGGTGTTGCTAGGGTTTTAGCCCTAGCTTGTGTGAATGAGCACCTACTAAGGAATATGGATTCCTTAGTAGCAGTTCAATGATATATGAATTAAATAATGTTAAACGGAAATAAAAGCTAATCTAAACATTCAT
>LPNX010781077.1:87444-130386 GCA_001517045.1 Pseudotsuga menziesii | reverse complement strand
TAGTTAACCATTTTTGGGTGTTAACAGATTGCCCCCTGATGTGTGAGGGCAGGAGCTCATCGTATGGCCGATGGACATCATGAGTCATATTTGGTTTTTTATGGGGTGTGGAGAAGAGAAGGAAGAAACTGAAGTCCGGGACACCGATCTCGAACCACCTGCAAGGACTGAAAAGTACATAACCTCAATAATGGATGAGGGATCATCTGATAATATGGACGAGGCGGGCATTCCCATGCTCGTATCAGAATATAACATAGCAATATAAATGGTCCTCAAATACTGAATGAGGAAAAATCTCAATATACGGACGAGGCGGTCATTCCCATGCTCGTATCAAGATACATAAAAATAACTGTGTATATCATGAGAGTCCAGAGGGGACATCAATCTGGAACATACTGCTGGGCTGACCATGTCTGAGCTGACCATGTCCGAGCTGAAAAACTGATATACTGGAATGGCAGCAGTGCTACTGAATGTGGTTCTGAAGGAACTGATGCGCTGCTAGATCAGAGTGACAAGGTTCACACTCGTAATGGCACACTGATCTGGAACTGAATGGCTTCCGAATACAATCGCCAACGCAGCCCGGACATCCACGGGAACATATAACTGGGCGTTCCGAAGTGACTCACCAATGTGCTAGAGTCGGGGGAAATCCGGGGTCTTCGACAAATCATGGACTGGATATAAATCCTGCGCGATTCTCAACGATGCGATCAATGTGCTGAAGTCGAACATGTGAGAAACAACCATTCGGGGAGGCAATAATGATTCCTCCCGAAATGGTCCATAGGCACACACCACAGATGGTGATGTGTCCAAGGCGCAGGGACCTATAGGTCTATCTTCTGGAATAAAGGAGTTGTCGTCGACAGAGGGAGACCGGAAACTGTCAAGGCAATGATGTTTCCTTGACAGGAGCTCGAGGTGAAAAACCGAACTGTGATAGTACTGATGGTAAGAATGATAAACTGGTGGGACTAACTGGGCAAGTAGAGTGGGTGGACTCAAACTTCCTTTGTTCAGAGTATGATGGCGGGGATGATCGGGCAGCACATGAAACTGATTGGTGGTAAAGGTGTCATAGCTGTATGGGATCTGGGAAGTTCACTGGGCTGAGGGAGACTCAAGCTGTGGTAACATGGTAGGAGACTGCAGAATACTCTGAACAAAGGTGACCTGATTGGAGGTGCTACCGAGAGGAGTGATCATAGCGCCAAGAGGCGCAGGGGGACTTCTTCATGGGTTGGGGAACTAGAAGAAGTGTGGATATAAAATGGTACTGTCATGTGGATTTTCCGAGCCCATGACAGTACATGCTCGTGGTTGCTTTCATATTTACAGAGTCTGAAAGCAAATAAGAAGGCTCTGAAGTAATGAAATGGTACTGTCATGTGGATTTTTCGAGCCCATGACAGTTCATGCTCGTGGTTTCTTTCATATTTAAGGAGTCTGAAAGAAAATAAGAGGACTCTGTATTAATGGAATGGTACTGTCATGTGGATTTTTCGAGCCCATTATAGTTCATGCTCGTGGTTGCTTTCATATTTAAGGAGTCTGAAAGCAAATAAGAGGACTCTGTATTAATGGAATGGTACTGTCATGTGGATTTTGCGAGCCCATGACAGTTCATGCTCATGGTTGCTTTCAATTTTAAGGAGTCTGAAAGCAAATAAGAAGACTCTGTATTAATGGAATGGTACTGTCATGTGGATTTTGCGAGCCCATGACAGTTCATGCTCATGGTTGCTTTTAATTTTAAGGAGTCTGAAAGCAAATAAGAAGAATCTGTATTAATGGAATGGTCAGGCAAGGAGGAAGTGTTCAATTAAGGAACATTTATGATGATCAGAACTGATCGTGGGGGGGGAACACTGGTGGGCTTCCTTGCAGGGTGGAGGAATGGTGGCAAAATAACGAAACCTTTGCAGTATGACAGGAGTGAATGGCTCATGTAAAAAGTGTGGAACAATCAGACGACGGCCGATGTGGCGCGCTAATCAAGGTAGCAAGATGTTCGGACACAATGTTATGATTGTACCTAGGTGAGAGTGAGAAAGTATCTCAAGCATCATCACGAGCTCGGAAAAGTGATTCCGGCGATATAAAAAGTACTAAAAACGGAGGGCGGCCGAAGTGGCACGCAAACCGAGACAACTATTGGTGTCTAAAAATGGGCAAAAAATAATTTCGAGAAAATGATGCAACGAAGTGACCATTGTGATGGTCCCGTCGTGCTGGTTCCAATGGTGTAAACGGTTCGGAAAACGGACTCCGTATGGGTTCGAAATGGCCAAACAAGGAAAGGGTCAACGGACTATAAATAGTAAGTGGGCCCAACATGACACGTCATTTGCACTATTTCCATTTTACTCACAATCGGAGTGAACCAGAGCTTACGTGGGATTTCTGGACGATCTGACCGGCGGATTTGAGTTTCGGGAGAGCCAGGTATTCCGTTGAACCTATGCCTGTTTTCCTTTTCGGTTGGGGGGAGGGCTGCGGGTCTCGGGGGGGTTTTTGTACGGTCCACACGGGTGGACCGCGGGTTTCGTGATCGAAACCGTGGTCTCCGACCGCGGGTTTCGACCGGGACAGCTGCGGTCGGCTTGACAGCCGCGGTCTGGACTGCGACTGTCGGGCTTGACAGCCGCGGTTTGGACCGCGACTGTCGGGCTTGACAGCCGCGGTATGGACCGCGACTGTGGGGCTTGGCAGCCGCGGTCTGGACCGCGACTGTCAGGCTTCACAGCCGCGGTCTGGACCACGACTGTCGGGCTTGACAGCCGCGGTCTAGACCGCGACTGTTGGGCTTGACAGCCGCGGTCTGGACCGCGACTGTCCGGATTGACAGCCGCGGTCTGGACCGGGACTGTCGGGCTTGACAGCCGCGGTCTGGACCGCGACTGTCTGGCTTGACAGCCGCGGTCTGGACCATGATTGTCGGGCTTGACAGCCGCGTTCTGGACCACGACTGTCTTGTTTAGAGTTGTTTGGGAAGGGTAGGAATGTCTGTTTTTTTTGGACATGAGTCTGATGAGGCTTCATTGTGTGATTGACAGGATGCCACGGGTGGTATGGAGGGAGCGAGAGATGCCAGAGGGGCTGGTGGACATTATCCAAGATGACCGTCGTGTGCGGGTGATGCTTGGGATTTTCAGACTACTAAAGTTTGCTGAGATCCCGATGATTCGGTCAGCAGGGTTGCTACTGAACCGCTTAGTGAGTTTTTGGGAGCCAGACTTACTGGCATTCCGAGTGCAGGGGGAGAGGGTGGACCCCACCCTCACTGATGTCTATTTTCTGACGGGGTTGCCCTGCCTGGGGAGGGTAGCAGATACCCAGCCGCGGGGGTCCGCTGATCTTGATATTGTTGACATGGCAGTGCGGTTCTGTGGGGCAGAGGCTCGGGTGTATCGGAATACACTCCGAGTTAGCGACTTACGGGAGCCAGTAGTTCGAGCGACGGCTGCGTGTATAGTGCGGATCCTGGGCTCCCAGTCACCTGAGAAGGTGTCTGGGGGTCAGATGCAGCTCGTGGAGCGTGCACTGGAGGGGACTTATTTTGCATGGGGTCAGATGTTCCTGACCTGCGTTCAGCGACAGCTGACCGCAGCGAAGGAAGATGGCAAGGGATTATGCTTTGGGTCGTTCTTGTGCGCCTTCTTTATGGAGAGAGTCCCCACACTATGGCCACGGGTGCCGGTCAGGGCAGGAGGCGTGAGGGAGCCTCGTATGATTCGGTGGGGGGAGATGATGCGCCGTCGTGGTGGTGGTGATGTTGGCCGGTATTTTACGGATGAGTTGTACATGCAGTGGCTCCAGTTACCACTGACGCTGGAGGACTTTCCTTATAGGGACATGGACTACACAGGGGATCCAGATGCGCCCCGTCCACCAAGACAGGCATGGGGTCCAGATGGTATGTATCATTTTAATTGTTTTGTCCAGTTTTTATGTTATGTATGATATATGTTTGATATATAGTTACTGACAAGTGGTTGATTTGCAAATGTGGGCCCGCAGACGCCGCCAGGGCATGTGGTGCGACGAGGGATAGTAGCAGTTTCGGCTTTGCCTGGGCGAGGTCAGGTGCATCGGCGGGACGCGGATGGGGCATTAGAGTCTGTACGGGGGCTGCTAGGGCGGCTGCTGACGGGAGTGAGCGATGCGGGGTGGGAGGACCTTCCTCGAGATGTGATTCGGGATTGTAGGCAGGCGCCTCGAGATTTCAGAGGGATAGCGATCCAGGTGGCTCTCTTGGCGGAGAGGGCACGGGCACGGGCACCGAGGCCTAGGCGAGATGAGGACTCGTCAGAGGAGGAGCAGGAGGAGGGGTCAGAGGCTGCTGACACGGATAGTGATGCAGGATATGACTCCCTTTAGGGAGTGCAGGGGACTCCCTTCGATATTTTGTAGCGTCGGCCTGTACTTGATGAGCTTTGAGGGATGCACATATATATTTTTTGTATAGCTGAGTACTGGGGTATTCAGAATATGTATAGTTCGGAACATGTATTTTTTGTCTTGTATATATATATATGCACGTGGATGCACATTTTTTGGTGATATTATCTCATTTGTATGCACGTCGATGCGCTTTATGATGTTTGATATGTTTGTATTGCACATGGATGCAAGTAGTCTAGGGTGTTGGGCACATGGATGCCCCCTCCATATTTTATGTGATGCAGTATGATGTATGTATGATTAGGCATGTGGATGCCCTATGGATATTTATGTTTTATGTGTATGGATGCAAATGTTGATGTAATGCAGTCCTTTTTGTTTTTTTGTATGGTTGGATGAGATGCTATGGGGTAATGATGCATGATGGAGGCGTTACATAGTGTGATTGATATGCCAGTCTAGGACATTGTTCGCCATTTGATCTGCGACACTATTGTAAGCTCTTGGGACATGTGTGAATGTGATGGATTCAAACTGTCGGCTAAGTTGTTTTGTACGCAGGAATTTTCTAAATAGGCAGGGATCACGCACCTGGTAGCAGTTGTTGAGCTGGGAGACAAGTAGCTGGGAGTCCAAGAACACATGAAGGTGACGTATGCCCATCTGGAGGGCAGCAGTTAGGAGACCGGTCACAGCATCATACTCCGCCTGGTTATTGGTAGCAGCGCCGATACATATTCCGTCAAGGTGGATGCGTTCGTTGGAAGGGGAGTATAAGACCCATGCTGCGGAAGCTAGGTTGGGAGACCAGCGGCTGGCACCATCAGCGAAGCCGATGTAACAAGGTGGAAGAGGATCCATCTGTAGGCATGCAAAAATGCGATGAATGTGAGATTGTGGTAAAAAAAGGTGAAAAATAAAAAGAGAGCAAACTGTGCAAATGCGGACCAATGAGGTCGCGGTTTCGGTTATGGGTAGAAACGTTTAAGATACAACCCATTCCGGGGGTTGGATAAGGGTCTTCCTTCAGAGTCTGCTAAAATGTATGCCCCCTTGCCGAGGCAAGTTTGCACAATGTAAGGGCCTTGCCACATGGACTCGAATTTTCCTTTACCTTTTTTGTCGTTGGCTTGGTCATAGGTGAGGACGAGGTCCCCTTCGTGGAAAGTTCGAGGGTGGACATGTTTGTCATAATGGGCTTTGGAGCGTGTTTTGGCAGCTTCGATATTCTGGAGAGTGGCACGACGATCTTCATCGACTTGTTCGAGGGATAGCAAACGTTGCTCAAGGGGGGAGGTATCGGGGAGGAGCTCAACAGCGATGTGTAAGGCAGGTATCTGACACTCAATGGGGAGGATAGACTCTACACCATGAACCAAATGAAATGGGGTAAAACCAGTGGCGGTCTTGGTGGATGTACGGTAAGCCCATAAGGTAGGAAATAGCATATGGTGCCAATTTGACTTATGCCGATCGACGGTGCGTTGGAGTATGGTTTTCAGGATTTTGTTAACTGCTTCTACTTGACCGTTCCCTTGGGGGTAGTAAGCCGAGGAAAATTGGTGTTCGAACTTGAGGAGGGTGGATAGCTCGCGCCAAACACGATCTTCAAAATGTGATCCGTGGTCAGATACCAACTGTTGAGGGACCCCGAATCTAGTGATGACATGGTTGAAGAAGAAACGGGTAGCAGTGTCAGCCTTACAATTGAAGGTGGGCATGGCTTCCGCCCATTTGGTGAAGTAATCGACGGCGACAATGATGTACTTATGGCCGTTCGATGATGTGGGTGTACACTCCATGAAGTTGATGGCCCACTTACAAAAGGAACCAACGGTGACTATTGGGTGTAACGGAGCAGGTGGTGTCCGAGCTTTGGGGGCGAAAAGTTGGTAGTTATGGCAATGCTTGACCGCATTGATGCAGTTGGTGAATAGTGTGGGCCATAAATATCCGGCGCGGACAACCTTTTGGGCAGTGGCCATCCCTGAGAAATGGCCGCCGCAGGCACCGCTATGACAATCATTAAGGACTTGTTCAGCTTCCTCGTGTGTAAGGCAACGACGAAGAATTGTGTCGATTCCTCGCCGGTAAAGGACATCTCCAATGAGGAGGTAGTGAGAGGCATGGTGACGGATACGACGATGTCCGTTCCGAGTGACTGTGGGTTGAAACTTCTGCGTTCGCAGGTATAACAAGATATCACCGTACCACGGGTCATCGGACGAGATGGTAAATAAGTGATTATCGGGTAACTCTTCGGAGATAGGTGGGGCTGGGATAAAGGAAGGGAGATCCGTCATGAGCTGGGCAAGCGCAAGGGATTTGGTGCTCTTGGGTGTTCGGAAAGTGAGGTCATATTCCTGGAGGATAATGACCCATTTAGCCACACGACCTTGCAGGAGCTGCCGGTTTAAGAGATAGACCATGGGGTTAGAGTCGGCGACGACTGTGGTATGACTAAGTAAAATGTAGTGTCGCAATTTTTGGATGGAAAAGACCACTGCTAGGGCTAGTCTCTCCTCATGTGGATAACGTAAGGGTGGGCCGGACAAGGTCTGGCTGACGTAGTAAATGACATGTTCTTGGCGTGAGGCGTCTTCTTGGACCAAGACTCCTGACACAGCATACTCGGATGCCGAGATGTAGAGGATGAACTCTTGAGAGAAATCCGGGGGGGAGATCAAGGGGGCTTGTGTGAGAGATTTCTTGAGGGCATTAAATGCAGCTTCTGCTTGCTCGTCCCAGACAAAGGTTACTTGGGTACAGAGTAGGCACAAGAAACCATGAACGGTTGTGGCGTAATCGGGAATGAAGCGTCGAAGGAAATTAGATCGCCCTTGCAAACTTTGGAGCTGCCTGAGCGTTCGGGGAGAGGGAAGGTCTAAAATGGCTTGGACTTTCAGTGGATCAATAGTAATTCCTTTATGGGAGACAATGAATCCCAACAATCGGCCTGCCGGAACGCAAAAAACACACTTGTGTGGGTTCAAGTGGATCTAATTTTTGCAACAACGCAAAAAAACTTGCCGAAGGTCGTTTAGGTGGTCTGATCGTATTCGGGAACGAGCTGTAAGGTCATCTAGGTATACGAGCAGGACTTGGACCAAATCATGAAAACAATAGGTCATGACCCGCTGGAATGTTGCACCAGCATTTTTGAGGCCGAAGGGCATAACACGATAGGAAAAAGTGCCCCATGGGGTAGTAAAGGCGGTCTTGTATTGGTCTTCCTTGCGGATTTGTATCTGATTATATCCGGAAAAGCCGTCCATGAATGAGAGGACTTCATGCCCCGCACACGCATCAATGAGCTAGTCAATGAATGGCATAGGGAAATTGTCTTTGGGACAGGCGCGGTTTAGATTTCGGAAGTTAGTGCATACTCTAAGGGTGCCTTGTTTCTTGTTGGCAGGAACAGGGTTTGAAACCCATGTGGTATAAGAAATAGGATAAATGAATCCTGCTGTGTGAAGTTTCTCGATCTCTGTTTTTATAGCTGGAAGTTTGGAGGGGTGTATGGGACGTTGTTTCTGACGAACGAGGGTTATATCAGGCCATGTGTCGATGTGGTGTTCTATAATGGCAGGGTCAAGGCCAGGCATTTCGGTATAGGACCAGGCAAAGACATCACGGAATTCTTTGAAGAGTGCTTTGTACTCTTCAATATCCTGTTCAGTGCAAGATGCTCCTAAAGCGATAAGTTCGGGGGTGCCCCCAGAGGCAGCAAGATCGATTTGGATAACAGGTGAGATGTTGGCCATGTTACCCTCTTCGAAGGCGTCAGGAGCAGGAATAGGGTCCTTGAACCAGTCGACCTTCGGGGGAAGGAAGTCTTTGGATTCCACTGCAAATTGAGGAGCAGTGCTAGAAGATGATTCGTCTGGGAGAAAGTATGAACGATGATGCATGTCATCCCATGGATAATCTGGGGCGGTGAGAGCCTCAAGAATTTCTTCATCACTGTGGAATGTTCGGGTTGTCAGATCGGTTGCCGGGGGGGTGGTGATGGAAGAAAACATATAAATGGTCTTGAACTCTTCGGAAGAAGAAGAGTCCGGGAGGTGGATCTCCACAATGGGGAGTTGGGTTGCCTCAAGATCCAGATCTAAGGGGAGGATCTCTTCAATGGTGAGGTTTGACGTCTCCAGATCCAGATCTGGGGAGTGGATCTCCGAAATGGTGAGGGGCGCCGTCTCAATATCGAGATTGTTCATCTCAAAGAGAGCTATTCTGTACTCGGGGAGATCGGGACAGTGGTGGGAGTAATGCCCGTAAACATCACATAAGGCACATGAGTGGTTAGTGCGCAGGGATTTGTCGCAAGGCATAGGTGTTGGATCTAGATGGACAACCGGGATAGTGGGGTCGTCGTCGAGCATTTGCATGTATTCCTTTAATGCTGGTAAATGAGGACATAGGTGAGTCGCATGGCCCAACTCATCGCACAGCGCGCATTTGGGAGGGGCACGGAATACAGGGGGGTTTTTGACTGTCTGAGGAGGTGGGACAACAGTGTAAGGTTGGGGGCCTCTGCCCCCAGTGGGTTTGGTGAAAATAGGGGGTGGTTTCGCGGGGGTTGACGGGGTAGCGACACCGGGAGGTGGTCGACTAGTAGTGGCAATGGGTTGCACCGGTTGCAGGATGACATTTGGTGTCGGTGGACGAACTGGAGGCGAAAGATACCAAATGGGTAATCCTAGGGTTAAACCAGGGAGGCTAAGGGTAGCCATGACTGGGGCGCTAACCACTCCTGAGGGAGGGAAGAGGAAAGGTATGGTATGTATGGGTGTGGCACCAATGTGGCTAGGTACCAAAGGGGGTTGAGGAAACAACAGTGGTTGATTACTAGGGGTTCTCGTGTGGTGGGACAGAGTCAATAGGTCGGCCACTTCAGTAGTAGATGACGGTGGTGGGAGAGATGGAAAAGTGGAGGTCATTGGTGTGTCTGAGTAAACTTTGGGCCCCACAGAAGAAACCAAGGAGGTGGTGGCATGCGGAATAAGTTGTTCAACCATGGGGAGCATGGGCCCTATAGAAGAAACGGCTGTGGTGGGGGCACCCGAGATAGTTTGTTCAATCATGGGGAGAACATTTTCGGGTGTCGCGGCGGCCTTGGGATCGTGGTACGTGAGTTGGTCAACTTTGACCACGCGTCCCTCATGAGGGAACATCATGATGCGAAAAACGGTAGAAGCAACTGCCCGCATAGCATACATGTAGCTGCGACCAAGTAAAAGGTTGTAGTCAAGCTGGGCATTGATAACCTCGATGTTTATCAGGACCATTTTACCAGCCAGCTGGACAGGGACATTGGTCAATAGGCCTTGTGGTTGAGCTGAATGGCCGTCGTAGGCTCGCAACGCAGTGGAGGATGGTTGGAGAGGGGGGGATCCCATTTTTTGCCAGATGGAGATGGGCATGACACATGTAGAGGCACCTTCATCAATAATGCATCGATGGACGACAAAATTCTGGATGGAGACAGAAACTTGGAATGATAAATTGGAGGGCAGGCGGGGTTCGGATTGGTCCAAATCATATGCCATTAACTGCGAATCATGTGGATCGATAGCCCCAATGGATGAGAGGAAAGTATTACGCTGCGAAGGGAAATTTCTTAAGACTTCTAACGCAGACATGGCTGCGGGAGATTGGGCTAAATCGTCTACGATGTTGTAGTTTGACGCAGCCCGCGCATTGGGGTTGTTATTGATACGGCGAAGTGGGAAACGGGGTGCTTTGGGAGTTCCATCTAGTGGAGGTGGATGTATACGTAACGACTGATCGGTGGGATGAGCGTTAGTGGGGTTATTGGCGGGTGGTGCTTCTGGGGTGGAGCCATATTGGTTCCGCCGGGTCTGGAGGTTGAACTCATCGGAGGACATCATCAACAGATGGTGGGTACCTGAGTCAGACAGGGGTTGATCAGGCGCAGCGTAAGTGATTTGTTGGATAGGCACAGTAGCTTGAGGGGGAGCCAATGGTTCAGTGTTCACTAAGCCTTGGTTTGGTAAGGGGTTTTGCAGCACCAAAGGTGGCTGCTGAGGCTGTGGGGGATTGGGTGGTGCTTGAGGAGCCGCCTGCCCTTGGCGTAGCATATCAGCAGCCAAAATTTGTTGAACACGCTCCATATGCGGACAAAAATGTGTGTAGTGTCCATAGACCCCGCAAACAGAACAAGGGAAGTTGGTTCGCAAGTTGGGGTTTTTAGCCTGCTTGGGCGGGAGATTAGGGTTTTGGTTGGTAGGGGCCGCGTTATTATTAGCAGGGAGATTAGGGTGTTGACCAGCTTGCTCGGTCTGCTGGTTGTTCCCCCAATTTCGGCCCCTGCCGCGGTTTTGTTGGCCCTGGTTGCGTTGGTTGTTCTGGTTTTGCGGCGGGTTTTCTTGGGCGTAAACCTACCCTTGGGTAGTAGGTGGATTCTGAGTTTGCGCAGGTGCGGGAGCAGGCTACGGTGGATAATATGGAGGTGGAGGCTGCACTGGCACGGCTACTTGAGGGGGTTGTTGATAGTGCTGTGGAGCGGGTTGTGGGTTTGCCGCAGGGGCTGGCTGTGGCTGATAATAATGAGGTTGGGATTGTGGCGGCGTAAGAGCTGGTGCAGCCTGCTGGTGATAGTATGGCTGAGGTGCGACCGGGGAGGGGTAAGCAGAAGTCATATTTCCGAAACACTGAGGTGGACATGAGGGTCCATGGGTATGGTGTTGATGGGGCATGTGAGCGTACGAGTTGGTTGCTCTGGACTGTGATGTAGCCCATGAAAGTTCAGGTCCAGGAGTAGGGTGGGCTATGGAAAAGGGCAGAGGCTGTGAAGAGAGGCGTCCAATGATGCCATCGGCAGCGTGGGATGCCCCCGGCGCATCGTGATATGGGGGATCGCCTCGAGGGGCGTCCTGTATGATGGTGTAAAGATAACCTGACTGGGCGTAAATGAGATCAAACTGCTGGGCCTTAAGGATAGCCTCTTCTTCAGTCTGGGGTCGTTCGGCTGCCACATCCTTATCAATGAGCGGAAGGAGGGACTTGAGGAACCAATCTAGGAAGATCCGGTCATCTAGCTTGATTTTGCATAGGCTGCGACGTCGTCGCCATTCATGGATGTGGTCTGTGATATGGGTGGCTGTGTTCTGTCTGCATGATAGGAGGATCTCGATGCCTGCGTCATAGCGGACAGGTAACTGGAAGAACTGGAGGAAGGTCGAGGCCAGGGACGTAAAGGTGGTGTGGGTTCCGTGGGGTTGCTCGATATACCATTTGGCAGCCAAGCCAGTGAAAGTGCGCTGTAATAAACGGAGGCGAATGGAGTCGTCTACTATGGAATTGGAGGAACACCATAGATGGAAAGACATGATATGGTTCTGTGGGTCCTCACCTGCCTTACCCTCAAACTTAGGGATGTCAGAGGGGAGTTTGGTAGGCATGTGGGGCCACACAGGCTTGTGCCGGATGGGGTCGTTGGTTAACCTGGCTAGGTCAGGTAGGTTGAGGCTAGCCATGTATGGCAAACTGGATGAAGGGTGTGGCACGGTAGTGGGTTGGACCACGTTGGGGCCCATGCCCCCAGGTGAAGGGGTCATGTGAGGGAGGTTACCCCCCAGTGGGGGAACTACGGTGGCATGAGGAGGCCCTGCGCCACCAAGGGTGGTAGGAGTTACTAATGGAGTGGGTATGGGTATTCCTGCCGTGGGAATAGGTACAGTGAGGGGAATGGTAGACGGGCCTCCCATGGAGGGCATACCCATGATGGGTGTGGTAACTGGTATAGAGGCGGATGTACCGCTAGTGGTGCCTATAATGAAGGGATTAGGATTCACGCCAGCCATGGGGCTAGTGGGGGCAGTGTAAAGAGTGTTCTCGAAATCTGGTGACGGAGTCCTATTCTGCTGACGAGTGGAGTCGAGTGACAAGGCTCGAGATCTACGGTGATGACGGGTGGTGTCAAGTGAACCGTGTTGTGGGGGCTCGCCTCTGAGGTGACGAGAATGTCTCGGAGAGTCAATGGTGACAAGTGGTTTCAAATATGTGGGTTGTGGTGTCGAAAAAACAAATCAAAAACCCTAATTCAACCGTGTGTGCAGAAGGAGAGCTCGAAAAATAAGGCACTCAGGCCAAAAAACAACTCAAAACACCTAGTGTAACTGCATGCTACAATAGGCGGAGTGTCAACAAAGTGGTCAGAATACCAATAAGTAGTCGGTTTCCTAAAAAAGAAAAAATCGGTGGACTCACTAGACCCAGAGGAGGTAAGGGGGCATGCAAACACCTAACTAATAGTATTATGACTCAACTAAGTATATCCTCTGGAAGGTGATGAAATCCAAGTCAGACAATATAAATAGGAAAGTCAAATGGCTAAAGTATCCCCCTACCGGGAGGGACACCGGGTACGCAAACCTAGAAGTATGGCAACTAAGATACCTCATTCATGACACGTCCAGAAAGGTAAATTTGCCGCTTGGTCCTTTTACCGCAATAATCCCTATATAGGGGTATTCCGAGAACTGCGAAAGGTATCCCTTCAGTTATTGAATGGATTTCGGTATTCCACTTAGACTTCCAGAACCAATCTCACGACTTCAACCCTCCTAAGGGAGAGGCCCTCTGATAAACCGGTTGTGACCATGTCAAAAAATACTAAGGGATTTTGGTTCCCTAATGGACAACAACTATGTCTCACGTGTAAATAACTGAGGGGTGTTATTAGAAGCCTATCCCCCCGATCCTACCTAACTACAAAATTCTTTTGTGTTCCTCAAATGAGGTTATAGTGTTGGTTGAGTTAAGTAGATTTTAGGTCTCACTTGAATTAGGGGATAGATTGTGTGATGGTGAGGTTATGAATCCAAAATAGAAATGCCAGGGCAACTTCCTCAATAACAATAATAATGTATGAAAAACTGTAATAAATAATGCGAATTTTTCTGAAATAAATAATGCTAAAATCTTTTAAACAATGTTGTAAACAAGGGACAGAAATGGCTATAGGGCTGCAAGTGGAACAGATGGCTGTGCAAGTGCAGGAAAATGGAAGCAAAGTGGCTGGATTTCGGCGCAGAAACCAGGGCAAACAACAAACAGTTCGCGGACCGTGGGTATGGGGCGGACTCGCGCGGTCGGACCGCGGGTTTGAAGGCAATAGTCGCGTGCAGATCGCGAGTTTTTAGCTACAGTGGTGGTCGAACTGCGGGTTTGGGGTGAACAGGCGCGGTCGGCACGCGGTTTTCTGGCTAAACAGCTGTGGTCGGGCCGCGGGTTTTGAGGAAATAGTCGTGGTCGGGCCGCGGCTGTGAAAAGAAAAATGGCGATGTACGGCGGCCGAAAAACGATAGCCGAAAGTACAAAACGGAAAATAAAATGAATAAAAAAGACAGCGGAGTCGCCAAAATTGTTGCTAGGGTTTTAGCCCTAGCTTGTGCGAATGAGCACCTACTAAGGAATATGGATTCCTTAGTAGCAGTTCAATGATATATGAATTAAATAATGTTAAACGGAAATAAAATCTAATCTAGACATTCATGAAGCAATACGGTGAAGATTAAATAACATGAAGCAAAAACAGTAAATAATAAATAATGATCTTTATTGATATTACCTCCGGTGTGGAGGTTGGTGAAGTCCATTGCGCTGGTCCGATGTTGGTGGCTTCGAGCTCCAAGCTGCTTCTTCTCTTTCTCCGATGGTGGAAATGGGCCAAAAAGAGTTCTCAATGGTGAAAGTAGCTTAATGGTAAGCTAGGGTTTCAGGAACAATTTCAGCAAAGGCAGGATACTTATGATCATGGATCTGGAATAATGGGTCTCCATCACTTATTTATAAAACCATGTGGTTTAGGTCAGCTTTTTAGGGTTTTAGTTGTTTAGGGTTTCCTCTTTTTCCTTATTATTTTACATTTTTTATTCCTTTTTGGATATTTTTGGAGGAAAAAAGGATTTTATAGCCTTTTGGAGGCATTTTAAGCTTTTTGGTGACCTTTTAGATGGTTTTATGGGTTTTTGATGGAGATATGGTAGGAAAGTGGACAAATGAACCATGTAATGGGGTAGATGAGGTAGTTAACCATTTTTGGGTGTTAACACTTGGTGATTGCTGGATAACATTCTGCAACATCAAATAATATTCATAAAATACTATTGTGTTAACCTGTTTCCTTGCTAGACTGCTGGTGTCCCATAAACTAGCATAGCGCACACCCCTGGGTGTTCCTCCTAGGATCTGCGGAAACTGGTTGTTGGGTGGTTCCCTCCATGCGACAAATGCACACAGTATGAGCAGCCACGAGAAGTGGAAAGGGTGGTTGGATTGATCTTGGGCTGCCAAACAATCTTCCTGAAACATTTTTAATAAAAATAACGACCAATTGAACTGCTCTCCTTCGGTAACTTGTATGGCCATATGGATCACCGATCCTGTAACTTCCTTTGGTCGGACCTTGGTAAGCAGTCTGCCTGCAAGCAGCCCGACTGTAAATCTGAGTGTCTCATTCTGTAAGCTCATGACATCATAAGCCCTGTCTCCTCGCTGTAACTGATACTTTTTAACGAGCGCTGTTGGCAGCTTGGGATCCTTGGTCTTTCCTGATACCTGTATTTCGGGGTATTTACCAGTTTTAGACAGGCCAGTAATACGGTGTATCAAGTCGACATTGAGGTCGACTTTGTGACCTAGCCAGAGATAGCCTCCATGTACACACGAGAGGAGGACACGCACCACAGCATTAACTTCTGCGCTACGTCCAAAATGGGGTAGTCTCAACACGTTGAGCAGACTTGACCGCTCAAGAATCTGGACATGCGGCTGGGAGGCGAATTCTTCTCTACCTGTCCTTGGGTTCTTCTCGAGCACAAGATACAACTCTGGTTTGAAGTGAGGGTATGTATTTCCATCCGCCAGGTTGTAATCAATAAATTTGATAGCAGCAGCATATCCTACTAAATCGCCATTTTCCTTTACTCGAGAATCTATTGGCGGTATGGGCACAGGAAGCTTACCGCTCTTGGAAAGTTTGATGTCTGGAGTGCCTTCAACTCGTGGGATGAGGTAGTCCATTGAACTACGGACTTCATCTTCCCTCTCGGAACCGGATTCCTCCATGAGGTGGGAATGGCTTCTCGTCTTTGGTGGTTCTTTGGTTCGGGACGAGCTCGGCAGGTTAGCTGTAGATGGCGACGCCATAGCTCCTGCAAGGCCGTGATGCTAAAATCTTCTCAAAATGTTTTCCAGCGGCTCGTCCTCAGATAGGACCCACTTAGCATAAAATGGCGGATGTGCAATGGTTGCAACTTCTGAGAACCACAGCACTCTGTAACAACTTAGCTCGACACAGGGAATGCTTAACACTTACTCTCTAGCGCTCGGTTTTTTCTGCAGGCGTAACTGTCCCAATTGAATACTTTCTGCTTTTGTATCAAATACGACAATCCTGGATATAACGGTCATCTAGACTAGATGTACTAGTCATATTAATTGGATGGATAAGACCACACCCGTCCTTCAATCCTTAATAAATGCTAAAATCTGATCAAATTTCCCTCGAAGCGTGTGTACGGGTGCCGGTCTCATCAGATATTTACCAAATCTGGAGAAATTTATTAAACTGCTGCCAAATCTACGGTAGGGGATACCGGTCATTTCTTCATTAACTACCTGTCAAGTAGTGACTTGACTATCCCACTGTCGGTTGCAAACTGGGTACGTGGCAGGGGGAAACATCTGACTGCTGCGATGCAACTCCGCATCACCTACGCAAACAAACAGCGTTTAAAAAAAACTCCGCATCACACATTTTTTTTTTTTTGTGTAGACTCCTTCCCGGTGTGACGCCTCCTTTTAACTACACTGGACATCTGCACCGTCATAAACTGTTCATGCTAGGGCTGAGAGGTGGGGAGGCTGTCACTATAGAGTTTCAGCCTACTGCCATTGATCCATGTGGGCAAGAGCTCCCCATTCAACTGGCTGAGCTGAGCAGCACCTCCTTCTGTGATTCGTTGGATCTAGTATGGCCCCAGCCAATGCGTCCTAAAATTCCCTGGGAACTTGATAAATTTGCTGTCATAGAGGAGCACCAGGTCTCCGATCTGGAAAGTCTTGTTCTTAATGTGTCTGTCATGCCAAGATTTTTCTCAGGCCTTCTACACTCTCTGATGGAATCCAGCGATGAACCGGTCGTCTTCTAAGGAAAGTAGCTGTGCTAACCTTGCTTCGACTGTGTCTGTATCAGTCATCTTGGTAATCTGAGTGATTCTTAAACTGGGAGGAATATACTCCATAGGCATAATAGCCTCATGTCCATATACTAAGCTAAAAGGTGTGTGTCCCGTAAGTTTATTGCATGTCATTCTATATGCCCATAAGACAGCGTTAACTCTGAGGTCCCAGTCATTCCTCTGGCTATTACAGATCTTAGTGAGAGCATTTTCTAAAATCTTATTGAAGGCCTCCACTGTACCATTAGCCTGCGGGTGGTAGGGAGTGCTCTTATGGTGCTGGATCTGGAATTATTCTGTTAATGCCTCAATAGTATTGTTCAAGAAATGGGTACCTTGGTCACTCATCAAAATTACTGGGCATCCAAACCTGCTGATGATGTTTTCAAAAAGGAACTATGCAGCTGTAGCAGCATCACAATTTCTTACTGCCTTGGCCTCTTCCCATCTGGTGAGGTATTCTGTTCCAGTGATAATGTATCTCGCACCAGTGCGCTTCCCTGGTGGGTTGATTGGACCCACAAAATCTATAGCCCATTTGTCGAATGCGCGCAGCGTGACCTACGGTCATAGCGGCATTTCATCGCGTTGTGAGGGTTTTCCTACCCTTTGGCAGATATCGCAGCATCTGCAGAAGTCCTTGGTGTCTTTGTGCATTGTAGGCCACCATAATCCTGCCTCTAGGATTTTCTGCGCAGTCGGTTTTCCAGCGAAGTGACCGCCTGCGGTTCCTGAATGAGCCTCTTTGATAATAGTGTCTTTTTCATGCGGCATTACACATCTGCGTACGAATTCATCCAGGCCTAACTTGTATAGGCATCCTGTAATGAGGGTGAATTCTGCTGCCTTCACAACCAACTGTTTCTTTTGCTGCTTAGTAAAATCATCAGGTGCTACTCCTGTGGTGAGGAATTGAATAATGTCGGCATAGTACTCATCTGCAATCTGTATGGAAAACAATGGCGCATCTGGCAGATTGTCTTCTAGGTTACTAGGCTCTTCTCCTGAGTCTAACTGCGACAGATGATCTGGTCCTGCATTCAGTCTTCCTGGTTTCACAATGATTTCAAAATCATACTCCTGGAAGAGGAGTAACCATCGGCAGATTCTTCCCCCTAACACTAGTTTATTGACTAGGTACTTCAGTGCGGAATGGTCAGTAAACATTTTAAATGAGGCGCCCAATAGATAGTGCCTGAACTTCTACAGCGCATATACCATAGCTAATCCCTCCCTTTCTATCGTGGTGTAGTTCTTTTCCACTGTTGATAGCTTTCTGCTGGAATATGCGATGGGATGGTCAAGATCCCCTTCTCCTGGCTGGGTCAAGACAACTCCTAATGCGATGCCCGGTGCATCCACATGTACATGGAAAGGCTTAGTCCAGTCTAGAAATACTAGGATGGGTGCTGTAACCATCTTCTCTTTCAGTATGTCTAGACTCTGCTGGCATTCCTCATTCCATAGGAATTTTACATCCTTCTTGAGCAATTTCTCCATCGGCGCTGTAATCTTTGCATATCCCTTGATGAACTTTCTGTAGTACCCGGTATGGCCAAGTACTGTCCTCAGTTGCTTGACTGAGTTAGGTGCTGGAAGGTTTACAATGATAGCGATCTTGGCGGGATCTACCATCAAGCCTTGTCTGCAAACAATGTGACCCAACAAGATACCAAATGGTGCACAGAATATACATTTTTTCAAGTTTAGAGAGATCTGGTACTGCCTACATTTCTCTAACATCAGTCTTAGATCGCCTATGTGCTTATTGATTAACCCAAATACAGTCCAATCATCAAAATATACTTCCAAGAATTTATGAATGTATTCTTTAAATACATCAACTACTACTCTAGAAAATATAGTTGGTGCATTCTTAAGACCAAAGGGCATTACCGTATACTGGAATGAGCCCCATTCTATTGCAAAGGTGGTCTTGGATCGATCTTCTGGATGTATTCTGATCTGATGGTAGCCTGAAAACTCGTCAGTGAAGGAGTAGACCTCTTGTCCTCCCACGTTGTCTAATACTTCATCAGTGAACGGTGTTGGAAATGGATCATGAAGTGATGCATCGTTGAGTTTTCACAGATCAACACAGATCCTGATGTCCCCTTTTGTTTTCTTTTCTTGCACTACCATAGGGTTAACCCATTCGCTTTCCTCTACTAGCTCAATGATGCCTGTTGTTAGCATTTTATCAATTTCATCCTTTACTTTTTCTTTGTAGCACGGATTCAATATGTATGGACACTGCTTAACTAGTCTAACATCCTCCTTTAATGGTATCCTCATGACTCCCAGGTCTCCAACTATTCCCTTCATCTCTGTGAACTTGGTGGGAAATAGGTCCTGATAGTCATGTAATAGATCTGCAATGTGGCTGACTGTTTCATCATTCCAGTAGTCTCCAATAGAGGCAAACTTAGGTTCTGCGTCTGTGCCAATATTGATCTTTTTAATCTTGATAGGCTCAGTGATCGCTGGAATCTCTAACTGTGGTCCTTCTACATCGCGAGTGCCTTCTGATTCTGGAATGTTGCTGTTGCGAGGATCCTCCTCCGCCTCCTCTGATTCTGATGTAAAATTATAGCATTCCAACGCCTCTTCTAGCTGGATGGTCCACTCAGGTTGGACTGGTACTGAGATGGTGCGATCCTTAAAAATCTTTGTCTTGATTATATCTAGGGCCTGAGAAACACTTGGATGTTTTGACTCAAACGCAAAGGTGAGTAGGAAGCTGTCTGTCATAAGCGGCCATGTGGTTGTTCCTTTGCGCAGCTCGGTCTCTGTATACCAATTCCTTGGAACTGTGTCCAATGTGTGAATGAATCTGTGAACCCATTCATCCTCTGGAATGTCCGACCAGTTCTGTTCACATGTCTGAATGTGTATCCTGGCGTCAGTTTCTCCTGTATATTTCTATTGAACATACTCTCTGTTGTCGAAAAATATGATTTCCATCAGTATTTTCATATTATTCCATGATGTGATATTCTCTTTATGTGCATACCACCATCTTGCAGGTGTAGCTCGAACTGAAAGGTCCATAGCTGCAATCCTCTGCTCAGGAGGAATTTGTTGCTCAAACTGTTCAAGAAAATCGTGGATATCCGTCAGACCATGATATGATGGAGTCTCAGCGATCTCGGCACCAATCCATCGTAGTGACTTACTTATAAACGCACATCTGCGTGATGGGACTTCGTAAAGTCTGTTCTGCCAGTTTTCTAGACCAACATCCGAATCTGATGCGCATGAGCTATCGCATCACCAACTAATATGCCCTTCTGCGGTTGGATTTATATAGTCGTTCTAGTTTGCTGTCATCTGGTATAGAGTATCGATGTTATTTGCCTCTTCCTCTGCTCTGATAGGTTCGATATATCTAGGTCCTTGGTAAGGATCCAGCGGTGCGATGACCCGGATCTGCGCATCCTCAAAGGTCATTTGTCTTTTCTTTAGGTCAATGACAGCTTTGCTGCCAATTGCCCAATCAATACTCAGTAGTGCTGGATATGGTGGACTGTCACCAATGATTTCTATAACCTCGAAGTCCACAAAAGTACAAACTTCGTCAATCTCAACTGGTACCTGTGATAGTCGACCCAATGGTGATACTCGCTGCTGATTAGCTAATCTCAGGTGGATAGGTGATAGGGCTAACTGAGGGCTACCCATCTGTTCCCATGTCTATTTAGTTAGAACATTCACCTCTGATCCTAGGTCTAAGACAACCTCATCCATTTCAAATTCACTGATCTGTGCTGTGAATTTCATCTCTCTTCCTGTCCTTGCATGTCTTGTAATATTATGGACAGCGCGGTGTGCACTGCCCGAGAAAGAGGGTTGCTGACACTGATCTATCATACGCTGTAGCTCACCAACAGCTTTATCATTTCTCAGGAGTTTCAAGCAGCTGTGCAGGAAGGCTTGTATACTTCCTGTCGATTCATCCTCGTCACATCTTCCGGATGTGGTAGCCTGCTGCGCCTGCTCAGAGCTATCGCTACAAGGTACTTGCTGCGGTACGCCCCTAGACGGCGGTACCTGTGGTCTTGATAGTGTAGGTTCATCAAAGGAAGCCTTAGCTTCATGAAAGGTCTCTTTATTCTTCTGTAGGTCGAGCACGGTTGCTTTAGTAGGAGCTCTGCACACCCACCCCTGACTTGTGTTCTCTCCGGTCTCCTGCGATGTGCCACTGGTGGAAGCACCGCTCCGAGTCACAATGTTAACTGCTGGTTCTGGTTCCTTAGGTTCAGCAGCAATAAGCTGGATGTTCTGGTGTGTGGCTGGTTTAGGATATCTGATCTTAGCTATCAAGATGGGACACTCTTCTATGGTATGATCATAAGATTTGCAGTAATTACAAGTAGTAGTGGCGTTCTGGCAGTCCCTAGCATAGTGTCCTACAATTCAACAATTATAACAAGTGACTGGTCCACGACCTTGGCCAAAACCTCCTCCTCCATGGACTCATCCTCTGAATCCTCCTCCATGGCCTCCGTAATCCTGATCCGGATGTGGTCCTGTTGCTGGACCTTGTGTGTCTGCTTGGACTCTGTACACATCCTGTGTTCTTTCTGACAGGAGATCATAAGCTCGGCAATCTTGTGGATCATGCTTGACAGATTTATAGAAGATACAATATAAGTTTTTAGGTGTCTATACATACTTTTGAAGCAAAGGGCATTGCTGAGGTGGATGTCCTTGTGTTCTACATATTTCACACCATGGCCCTTGTGTTCGTGGTAAGGGGTTAGGAGCCCCTGATGCTAAATAGTCTGCAAAGACTGGACATTTATCTTTACTGTGGCCCTGTGCTCTACACTTTATGCACCATATGTCTTGCATAACCTATTTCCCTTTTTTAAGTTCGTGTATCTGTAACGTAAGGTTGGCCAACTCAGTCTGTAGAGTTGTCATGCCTGTACTGGTTTCTGCTAAAGGTGAAGCCTCTAGTTTCATTGCCATCTCCAGCGCTTCATCTTGAGTAGTGAGTTTCTGCTGCATTAGTGGCATTCTGATATGAGGGAGCAGCGCTGCAATAAACCATTATTTATGCTGCTCCGACGCAAACTCAAAACTGACTTGGTCTATAAGAGCTTTGAATTTCTGGTCAAAGTCCCATACTGAATCTGATGGTAGCTGCTTAATATCCTTAAGCTCTGTAATGCACTGAGACTCAGACTTAGGTTTCTTAAACTCTTTAATCATGGCGTGCTTGACCTGGGCAAGCATCTTGGGTAATGTAGTATACTTTATGTACCATGTCAAGGCTCTGTCTCTGAGTGTGGTGACCAACTGTACAAGTTTAAGGTTATCATCGTTGATTGTTTTAATGGTCCACATAGCTTCGCATAAGAACCAATGCTGTTCTGGGTCTTCTGCTCCTGTACCTTTAAAAATAGATAGCTTCATGTCGTCTCCCAGTCTATTTCTCTATGGTAGGTTCTGACTGACTGGAGTACTACCACTCAACAGTGTAGGTGAAGGTGCTGTAACGGGAGTAGGTACTGACTATGAACTACTAGATGGAGTAGCGACGGGATTATTCTGAGTCCCTGTCTGTTTCTGTGGAGTATAGGGGTGGTAAGGGATACCCCCCTCTGGTTCCTCGGTGGTGCTAGGGCTCTGTTGTCTAATACTGTATGAACTCTCTTCAAATATAGGAGAACTAAAATCTACTTTACACTTCTTTCCACTACGTGTTCGTCCAATGTCATCAAAATCACTTTCAAACTCTTGTGACATTACTATATTTACTTATTCATCTGAGACTAGATCCATTGTTCCTTTTTCATATAGTAGCATCTTAAGGGACAAGTTTAGAGATCTTAGGTACTTACCACGATATCCTCTGAAGAAGTATCATTCGGCTGCGCTGAAGCTCTTTCTCTGTTCAATTGCAAATTCTGTGACGTATCCTTCTAGCACACTGGTAAGCCAGAAGTCTACTGCTCTCGTAATCAAATTATCAAGGTTTTGTACAGTATGAATCAGCTCCGGTGTCCAGACGATGTTTCTTTTCTTCTTGAATGTGTTCCTATCTGTCAACTTGGATAACCAGTCGAAAAGCTCGTTTCCGTAGGTTACAAAAAATATAGCGTGTATGTCTGAAGCGATATGCTTCTCTAGCCAGGCCTCTGTGCTTAGTCTCGGACTCCTATTCTCTGTCTTGGCGAACTCCCTTAAGTCTGAATCCAGCCACTGGTGAAACTCTTCTCTCGTAGGATTCCAACAGAACATTGAATCCCAGTCGTTTAAACTGGCAACGGAACCATTTGTTGATTGCATGGGAAGACCCGGGTTTACTATAATTAATCAACAACACCCCAAACTCACTGGCCCTTTCGGCAACAGACCGCGAAGCGATCTGAAGTCTCACCCGAAGTGAATCTAATGGGTTGGCCAAGACTCAAGTGTCTTGGGCTAGGTTCTATGCATCCTGCGTCCCTTTCCTTACTCCTGTGAACCCCAAGGTCAGCTATTTCTGCGCATCACACGTCCCCTTCTACTCGCAGCACTTTTAGCCATGCGATTCTTATCCACGTGCAAGTCGCACAAGATCTTCCCTCGTCGCACAACTTCCACTTTCTCACAATACCTCCAACCCTATCACACCTCTGCGCACTGCGAAACACCAACCCTCTCCTCAACGCTAATCCCTCAGCTCGCAGTATCGCGCACCGCAGCTCCTCTGCCGATGCGATATCACCTCTCTGCGATATCCTACCACCACAACTTTGCGCTCTTAGCATTGACTATGCCGGTGTGAGAAACTCTACTTTACAGAAGTTATATTGTGATTAAATGGTCATTAGAAACAGACGTAAAGGAGTCCTTAAACAACTTACTAAAATACTTCAACTTATCTCTATCCTCTTGCATTATCATGAACTGAGCCATACATACATTCACTTACTGCAACTAACATCATATGCATAATAACCAGTAACAATAAGCAAATGCAATCACATTCATACAACACATAACACGCAGATTTAACGTGGTTCGCCCCCAGGATGGGAGTTACGTCCACCAAACTGTGCTTCTATTATATATCTTGAGGGAAGTTAGCACAGTCTGTTGCACCGCCTATGCAGTACGAGATCTTTTCTAGATCTCTGGTCTATTTCTATCTCTATATTTCCTTTCTTCAATATATCCTTCCCTCTCTTCCTCTCTGTGGATGGTTACATACAGACTCAAATGACTCACAGACAAGCTAAGTATCTGGATCGTTACAGCACAGTCTGTCTGATTGACTCCTGAACTACAAAGATAATCAAGTGAACAACCAATGACTCAATCCTATGAGCCAACCAACTGGCTAACTGACTGATTAGCTAACTAACTAATCAACCAACCCTTTACAATACAAAATATATGCTTTTATAGGCGGCCCGAAGGTCTCGCCATTACAACACTGTGGGCCTGTCCCAACAGTAACCCCATACCCAAATTAGTGATAGTCGGTCCTCTCTGTCCTTGAGGTAGCCGCTTCCCGTCACACCACAGCTCTCTGCAGTCTTCCATGCTTCCCGACACTGACCATGGGTACTATGCACCTCTTCTCTTCCTGTACTTCACCTTCAATGCTTGAGCCTCGTTGCTCCTTCTTCTTTATGAGGGTCGTTGAGCCCTCCTGTCTTCCGCCGCTGCCTTCAATGCAGTGGTTGAGCTTTCTTCTCTCGGCCGCTCGGGTACCGTTGCCTTCTTGACTCTTCTATCCCAAAAGTCATGATTTTCGGCTCTGCTCTCCAGCTGGAAACGTGCTACGGCGTCGTAGCTCTGCCTTGTCCTCTTTCCACCAAAACTTATATCTTTCCACCAAAACTTATATCTTTCCTCCAAAACTAGCAGCTTCTTCTGTAGCTGCGGGACCCTGCTCCAACACTTCTACTTTCCTATTTCCTATTCTGTGCTTTTAGAGTCAAACTATCTGCAAGTTATGAGTATGTTGGTAACCCCCCATACCTAGGTTATTAGGTGAATTATCCTGTACAACAGAAATGGCGACTCCGCTGGGGAAGCCTAGTCTGCTTTAGGTCTTTTTCTGTTCTTCCTGGCCAGTGTTTGCTTGAAGTCTGCTTGTGATTTTTATCCTGCTTCTTAGTTACTTCAGCATTTGAAAGTCTTGGGTTATTTTTCTCTGTTTTTGAGAAATTTTTATACCCATTCGCGGGCTGCCCTTCTGGACAGTCGCGAATTTTGAGTTGCATTCGTGGGTTGTTCTATTGAACAGTCGCGAATTTTGAGTTGCATTCGCGGGTTGTTCTATTGAACAGTCGCGAATCATTCGCGACTTGCACTGCGACACAGTCACGAGTACTCCTGGAAACTGGGTTTTTTGTGTGAAAGTTTGCTTGGTCTTTTTCCTATTATAAGTCCTGTTTTCTGAGAAGATTTTCTCTAAGAGTGATGTAGAGTTGTTTGAATGTATCAGGTGATCAAATCTTAGTGCTTTTGAAAGCCCTTGAGTCCCTTTTTACTTGTCTTATTTACTGTTTCATCTTGAAGTTCTTGGCTTGTTTGGGTTGTTGGTGAGAGTGCCTGAGTCTAGATCAGTGATCAGGGTCTTAGACTCTATCTTTCCAGTCTGATTTCTGTCGGTTATTGGTTTGCTTTTGCCTATTAAAGTCTGCTTTGATTTTGTGTCAATGTGTGCACCCAACCTAGGGTCCTAGCCTGCTTTTATTGCTGGTCTTTTGGTCCTGTCTACCTGTTTACTTTAGTTTGTAGTTTTTATACAGTCCATAAGTGTCAAGTTCACTCAAGCAGTGCATTGTAGATGCATAGTACTTTTTTTGAGAATTTTTTAAAGTGAAAAACAAAACATAGTTAATCTTTTGCATTGTAATTTTTGCATAAAGTAATGTTTGTTTCAGTTTAAAAGATATTATCTCAGAAAAATACAAAAATATAGGCTAGTTTCTCTTATTTAAGTGCTGTTAATTCATCAATACGTATTTGAAAAAATGAAAACAAGTTTATTTTATAGTGATAGTTTGCTTTAAATGCACTTTTACTTTCATTTATTTTCTACTGAGTCAAAACACCATACAGTTCATCACTTCCACTTCCTTTCAGTAAAGAACAGCCCTTAAAATTAACGCATAAAATTAAAATTTATTAGTAAGTTTTTATTTTTAGGGCCTTTCACCTACTAGCTTAGGCTAGATTTGTGGGCTAGGGAGTGTAAAATTCCCACAAATTATAAACTCAGACGTAGTGGACTATTCATTAGGTAAATCCTTGGTTCTACCGCTGTATCTGGGAAGCTCCTCTCAAATGGGAGTTAAGCACTAGGCCATATGGAGGCTTGGACAGAGGGGATAACCCCCCGAATCCTTGTCAAAATGTAACCCAGGACTTTTACGCATCTGGGGATTCTGTCGTAGACAGAGTTTCAAGCTCAGCTACCCTGCCCATGCGTACGAGTTCAACTTGCGACTGTCCCCCCAGACAGTAGGTATTGTCAAGGTAGCCTTAGTCTCTTGTCTTTTTAGGGCTCATACCTAGGTAAACCGGAAGGTTATTTCTGGTTCACCTTGAACGGACTTGGAAGGTAACCCTTGTGGAAAGTGTAGGAGGGCGGTTGGGTGATTCCTCCGCTTGTGCCTAAGAACCCCTCAAGGACGCCAAGTAACTGTTCATCAGATTTCTTCAAGAAAGCATATCTTTATAGCCTGTTTTGATTGCTTGAGACTCTAGGACCTTTTAGTGTATGCTCTGTGGATCTGCTTGTGTTTAGTTGGCCTTAGGGTGTGATTTTTTAAAGTCTTAATTCTGGAGGACCAACTTGTTAGAAGGTTAAGAAGGTTGAGAAACCTTCCTCCTCTCTCACCACTGGAACCTCCACCTTTACCTCAAAGGTGGAGATTAAGCACAGGTGGTTCTTTTGAACCAGTAGGAGTAAGTGAGGTTCTTGGTGAAACGGAATTAATAGCTAACCGCTTTGAATTTGACATAGTCAAGGTAGAAGAATTGCAAGCTAACGAGTTTGCAAGAAATTATAATACCCCCTTGACTGATTTGAACGATCCAGTGATCGTGCAGGTTAGGCCTTTTAGTTCACCAGTGTTAGGTGTACCTGTAGGTAGAGCTATGTCTTCTGAGGGAGAAAGTTCATTTGTTTTCACCTCAACCCTTCCTGTTGAAGGGGTACTACCTCCCCCGGTTAGTACCCCTAGATCTAGTTTTCCTTCCACACCCTTAACTCCAGCAAGCCGAGTGGTCCAACCACCGGTTTACTCGAACATAGGAAGTATGTCTGGTGATATGGCTACTGGGATTCCTAGTATGCCTACAATTCCTTCTTCCTTCCCTTACACTACCCACAGTGGTCCGGTGGGATCCTCAGCCTTTGTCTAAGGATTCCCTTGGAATGGGGGGTACATACCCCCATCCAGTCCATATGTAGGCCCACCTCCTTCATATGTAGGAGTGCAGTTTGGTAGCAACACCTCTTATGGGAAAAGCTACCAAACCCCTATTTCAGTCCCATACACGAGCTCTCCCTTCTTATTGTTTAGTGGAGGGATACCTGCTCCAGTCTTTCAGACCCCAACTTCCATGGGGACGGCCCAAACCACTTACACTGCACCTCCCACCCAAAACCCAGTGGCTTATGGATGGAACCCATTCCAAAGCAACCTACCCACTTCACAACCAGTGTCTGGGGGAAACCCCACCTTTACTTATGGGAGATCAGGGGCAAGTCCCTCTAATCCCCAAGCTAGTACCTCTAGTACATCGACTAGGCCAAAGCTTCCTTTTCTGGCAAATTTGAACTTTCCAGACTTATCAAAATTGATGAACGATCCGGTGAGGCATGACCCCTTGTGGCCACCTATTCCCACCAAAATGCCCTCAGACATCCCTAAGTTCAAAGGTAAGGCTGGTGAAGATCCTAGGGCACATGCCACCACCTTCCACTTATGGTGTTCTTCCAACTCATTGAATGAAGATTCAGTGAGATTAAGGCTGTTCCAGAGGACCTTGACAGGCACTGCAGCAAAATGGTATATTGAGCTTCCTGCTGCTGCTTTTAGCAGTTTTTGGGACTTGGCTACCACTTTCCTTAGCCACTTTCAACTTCCAGTCCGTTACGACTTCGAAACGGATTTGTTGTCCACCTTTAGACAAAACAAGGCAACCCACATCTCGAATCATATCCAAGAGTGGAGGAGGCAAAAGAGCCTCATTAAAGCTACCATCCCTCCTAAGTTTCTATTAGAATGGTTCTTTAAATTTTTATTGCCCTATATATCTAAGGATGTCTCCACATCAGGAGTGACTAGTGAGGAAGAAGCCATACTCAGGGCCCAGCAGTTGGACTTGATTTATTCACAGTCTGGGATTTTATATGAAATCATCCATGAGGCACCTAGGCCTTCACATGAGGCCGAGAAACCCAATCCTGGACCCCATGCCGATGGTGTGGTTGGGCTTGTAAACTCTCCCACTATAGAGTCTTTGACAAAACAACTTCACCAATTGTGTGTCAAACAGTCTACGGCGGAGGCAGCAAAGGCTGCCCCCTCCTCCCAAAGTGCAAATGTTTTTGCACAAACCTCTTCGAAGGGAAATCAGCAGCCCGTCGGGAAGAAGAAGAAAGGTAAAAAGGGAGAGGGAAACCAAAATCAAAACAAGCCAAAGCCCGTGAACAATGCTGATGGAGGCAAAAAGGAAAAGAAGAAAGTCAAGTTCCCTTGTAAGTTGTGCCAGGGGGATCATCTTACTCATCTTTGTCTCCTCATGGAACAAGCTCAGAAGCTATTACAAACGCAACCACCAGCTGTCCTAAAGGATCCATTTCCCCAAGGGCAGAATTTTGCTTCAACTTCTACCATAGCAGGGGGCAGTCAAGCTGCTCCTCACCCTAATTATATCAACATGGTTAGATCCTCAACTTTGTTACAAACGAGGAACAAGAACTATGAGAAAGAGACCAATGAGAAGGGTAAAGATATAGTTGAATATTCCAACCCTCTCACTATAGAGAAACCTATGGAAATAATGCCAAAGATACCCAAAGGTTTCTTTAAGAAGACTTTGCATAACCCAAATGCCCGAGCCGCTTCTAACTACTCAGTGGTTGAAGACTTGGCCCAGACTCCTTGTGCAATGTCAGCTTTGGAGGTGCTACAGAGTTGTCCCGCTCAGCGGAATGCCCTCTTAGCAGCTCTAGGTAGCATGGACTCTTCGAGTCTCTTAGCGAAATTTAATCTCTTTGATGTTAAAATTTGCCTTCCTTATCATGTAGCTTTATCGATAGATGTTGTCCATGGTGGTAAGACCATTGGACGAGCGGTTGTTGATGGGGATCCTCTACTTGTGTTATGTCCCTGGCTTGTTGGAAAGCTCTTGGATCCCCAGAGCTGGTCCCATCAACCACTTTACTTACTGCTTTTGATGGAAGGTCTTTCCGTCCACATGGTATCCTACCAGCTTTCGAGATTAAGCTGGCTGGCAAAGCAGTCTCTATTGAAGTTGAAGTGATTGATGCTCCATTGGACTATAATTTGCTTCTGGGTAGGAATTGGACTTATGCAATGTCTGCTGTTGCATCTGCTGTCTTTCGTGTCGTGGTATTTCCACATGAGGGAAATCTGGTCACTGTTGACCAACTTGATTTTACTCGTAAAGGCCGCTTAGAGTCTAAAGATTCCACTGTGCCATTGGTTGATCAGGCCAAACCTGCTGCACAGAGCTTGGGGGCTGGACTGTACGCATCATTGATGGGCACATTCGATATTCCAGCTCCAGTCCTTTATCTCGGTTCTACTACTGTAGGGAAGTCCATTGATTCGGTGGTCGATAGGACTGATCCTTGGGTCCTCCCAACCCCTTAGGAACCGGAAGTGCCCTTGTCTGCAGTGGAAGTGGCATATCAATCTATTACCCAAACCACTGTAGATCCCATTCCAGATCCTCTTACAGTCTCGGATGATCTGGAAGAAGTTTATATGCCTGCATGGGAGGAAAACTCTTTACATTCCATAGATTGCTTAGACATTGTTTTACCTTCAGATGAAGCTATTCTGGAAGCTATGTGTTCACATGATAAGATATGTGAGGATCTTCATCACCGATCTTATTTCCTTCCAGAGCTAAGCAAGATAGAAAACCAAGAGTTCCATGTGAGACTGTCGGATGATGTTGATACACCCGTCAATCCTTTACCTAGGGAAGGAGTGTTTGCCGAGGGGAATATGGAAAATATTTCCACTACTATACCGATCAACATCTCCGTAAAACCAGATGTCGTGGAAAATATCTATATAGGTGCAAACTGCTCTCCGGAGGAGATTGCCATTTATACTTCCCTTTTCAAGGAATTCCGCGATATCTTTGCTTGGTCATATGAGGAGATGCCAGGCATTGATCCATCTATTGTTCAACATGAGATCCCAACCTATCCTAATGCTAAGCCGGTTCGACAAAAATTACACCCCGTGAACCCGCGTAAAGCAGCGGCTATGAAGGCAGAGGTAGAAAAGCTGTTGAAAGCAGGTTTTATATATCCCGTTGCTTTGACTAAGTCGGTGTCCAACCCAGTCCCCGTTGATAAAAAGCAAGGGGCTATTCGTGTATGTACGGACTTTCGAGACCTTAACAAAGCCTGTCCCAAGGACAACTACCCTACACCGTTTATTGATCAAATCATAGATGCATGTGCGGGTAGTGAAGTATTTTCGTTTATGGATGGTTTTTCCGGCTACAATCAAATCCAAATCAAACCGGAAGACCAGCATAAAACGGATTTTATTTTCCCTTGGGGTACATTTGCTTATAGAAAAATGCCCTTTGGATTGAAAAATGCAGGGGCAACCTTTCAACGAGCCATGAAATTTGCTTTTCACGATATAAAATCCATTGTCGAGCCCTACCTTGATGATTTGCCTGCTCATTCTCGCAAGAGGATTCAGCATCCAGATCATTTACGGTTGATTTTTGAGAGATGCAGATATTATAAAATTCGCTTGAATCCCCACAAGTGTGTTTTCTACGTCGAATCAGGTAGATTGCTTGGATTCATTGTCTCTAGTAGGGGCATACAAGTGGATCCATTAAAAGTCGAGGCCATTGTAAATCTGCCTCATCCTCATTCACTTAGGCAACTTCAGAGTCTACAAGGTAAGTCTAACTTCCTTTGACGTTTTATCGTTAATTATGCCAAGATCACAAAAGGTTTCATGCACCTGCTTAAACAGGACACCCCATTTGTATGGGATGAAACTGCACAACTCGCGTTCGAGGCATTGAAGAAAGCCTTGTTGTCGGCTCCTCTATTACGCCCGCTAGATTACTCTAGGGATTTTTTATTATATCTGGTCGTTTCGGAGTCTACCATTGGGGTAGTGCTAGTTCAGGAGGATGACAAGCTCATTGAGCATGTTGTTTATTATCTTAGCCGTGCTCTAGTTGGGCCTGAGCTTAATTACTCCCATGTCGAGAAGTTAGCCTTAGCGGTTTTTTATGCTGTACAGAGGTTACGACACTACATCTTACTGAGGACCACTAATGTAGTGGTGGATGTAAACCCTTTCCAATATGTTTTATCTCGATGGATTGTTGGGGGAAAATTCAATAAGTGGATAGTCATTCTTCAAGAGTTTGACTTGGTTTTCCAATCCGCTAAATCCAAAAAGTCCTTAGTTTTTGCGGAACTTATAGCAGAATTCCCTACGGAAGAAGATGTAGTGATTCAAGATGACTCATTCCCAGATGAGCACATCTTCCTTATATCAACCTCTAGTCCTTGGTACGGAGATATTCTTATATATCTCTAGACTTTGAAGTATCCTACCGCTTACTCTAGGGAAGACCGACGCAAGTTACGTCTTCATGCAAAAAACTACCTCATAATATGAGATACATTATATCGAAGAGGGGTAGATTTTGTCTTGCGTCGCTGCCTTACTCATGAGGAAGCGGATATTGTCCTAAATGATTCCCATAGCGGAGCATGTGGGGGTCATTTATCTAGGTTAGCAACGACCCAGAAGATATTACGTGCCGGGTATTTCTGGCCCACCATCTTTAAAGATTGTGTGGAAGCTGTAAAACGTTTTCATCCATGTCAGCTATACACCAAAAAAATGTGGTCACATCCTGCTCCCTTGTTTCCCGTCGTCTCGGTAGGCCCCTTCATGAAGTGGGGGATCGATTATATGACATGCAACCCAGCCTCGGCTAGGGGGCACAAATACATCATTGTCGCTGTCGACTATTTCATAAAATGGGCAGAGGCAATGCCTACTTTCAAAGACAATGGGGAAACGACAGCTTACTTCATGTTTGATCAGATTATTGCTAGGTTTGGTATTCCCAAAGTGATTGTCACTGACCATGGCAGTCATTTCCAAAATCACATGATGACAGAGCTGACCACCATGCTCGGATTTCGACAATAACACTCTTCTCCTTATTATCCGCAAGCAAATGGTCAGGTTGAGGCTGTAAACAAAACTTTAAAAACTATACTTAAACATACTATTGATGCAGCCCGTTCAAATTGGCACATCATGTTATATCCTGCTCTTTGGGCTTATCGAACCAATGTCAAAACTGCTACGGGTTTTTCCCCCTTCCAACTCATTCACGGGGTGGAAGCTATTATGTCGATTGAATGCGAAATCCCATCCTTGCAGATAGCCATTCATGTGCTACCTGACACAACTGAGCTTGAAGAACGATTTCTCCATTTAGAACATCTTGATGAGCAACGTAGAGATGCGTTGACTGCAAATAAGGCTCATAAGAATAGGGTTAAATCTCAATATGATAAAATGGTCAAACCTTGGGTTTTCTCTGAGGGGGAACTTGTCTTGCTCTGGGATCAAGATAAAGAACCCCCGGGGGCAGGAAAATTCAAGGCTATGTGGTTGGGGCCCTATGTTGTGTCTAAAGTTTTGAGTAAAGGCGCATATGAATTAGTGGATTATGATGGGAATAAGCTACCTGAGCCTAGAAATGGGCTCTACCTGAAGAAGTACTATGCCTAGGCTTAGCACGTTTTCTTGTATATTAATGTATGTATTTTTATGTACATTAGGTTGTCAGTTTCATTTTTTATACTATCTGCTGGTTGTTGCAGATGTCTTCCGAGATGTATGTAGGTTTTTCTGATGGCGCCAGCCGTCACACTTGTAACCTGGCTTCGGCAGCATGGGTTATCTACTCCCCTTCAGGACAGCTTGTCGCCGCGGGTGGCGCTTGTCTAGGTCCTGCTTCCAATAATGTTGCTGAGTATAGGGTTGTAATTGAACTCCTATGGGATGCCTTGTCACGAGGCATCACCTAGCTTGAAGTCCATTTGGATTCTCAGTTGGTTGTTTCCCAGCTCAATCGAGCTTACCAGGTGTGTAATCCTACATTGTTACGTCAGTTCATGCAAATACGTTTACTGGAAAGACATTTTGAAGTTATTACTTTTAATCACATTCCACGAAACCAAAATTCATTAACTGATGCATATGCTAATTATATTTTGGATTGGCATCTCACACACATTCCATAAAATATACAGCAAATACATAAAACACATTTGTAAATAAGCTGACAACCAAACACAAATATATATATATGTAAATATCTGTACATACATAGGATAGGTCAAGTCTGATCCGTAGATCCCATCATGTACAAAATATACAAAAAGTGGATCAAAATCCATCAAAATGCCTAAAACTAAGCCTGCCCACCATGGCCACTGGGACCTCCTTGGTCCCCGTGATCTCTGTGCCCCCTGGATTCCTCAGCCTCCTCGGCTTTAGAAGCCTCCACTGCATCCCTATATACACATACTACTCTGCCTACCCGTCTGAAAAGCCATAGCCAGGCCGGTGGAACCCCAACTACGGACTCCTGCATAGCTACAGGGAGATGCTCTATCCGTATCGTAGGTACTCACTCAGTCAGCCTGCCTAGCTTCGCCTCGAGTACCGTGATCAATCCTGGGTCTCACCCTGCAATAGGACATACAAAGGTACATGGGTGCCCTACAGGGCGGAATGGTCCAATATCTGCATTTTGACACATGAGTAGGGTTAGAATTGTGCATATGTATATATCCTATCATTTGAAAATCCATAAAAATTTGATAATGATAAAAATAAAAAATGACTTACCCATCTCTCCCCATGCTCCTCCTGGAGGGAGGACTAGGTCCAGATCACCTCGGAAATCTAATCCAGCGTATGGAAACTGCTGCAATGCTGGCACCTGTCGTTCCCACCATGAATAGAAATCATTGTCATACATGCTATGTACAACATCTCCTCCTCCTTGACGGAGGAAGATATCTCCCCACCGGCTCAGCCTCGGCTGCCGTGGATGATGAACCTGTAAGGGTATCGCAGGACTCATAGATGGCACCCTCTCAAAGAAGAACGCTACCAATATACTAGCATAGCTAAATTTCTTCCGTCTCCCCCTCCTACAGTTGGAAAATTACCTCCTCATTATGGGGGCAATCCTTGTACACCAATCAAAGAGTGTTCCTCTAAAGCACTCCACCGCCACTCTCATCTGAGTCCTGGTGGCCATGTGTAGTCCTACCGACCCTGAAAGTCTAACTATAGTACTAGCCAATACCTGTAATGTAAGATCCTGTATATCTGCTAGGAGAACGCTGCTGCCCTTGTTTTGAGTACCTGGCCTGCAGAATACATCGATATAGTTCTGGACACTCAAGGGGTCCCCACCCCTGCCAGTGCCCTCCAGGTTCACCGGTGCTCCCCGATGTGATAATCCGGTTATGAAGTAGAGGTCCTATGTGGTCAGCTCCAAAGTCTCACCCTGAATATTGAACATCCCCAGGTCATGGTCCCAGTAATAGACTAAGAACTCTAATATGTGGACATTGACCCGCATAGGTGATGTGCAAAAGAAATTGAGCAGCCCACTATTCCACAATGCTTGGATGGTAGGCGGGTTTTGGAGAGCCGCTTGGTCCATCACTTCATGTTCCCTCTCCCTCCACTCTAGCACCATGTTTCCCTAACAAATAAACACAGTTTAATTCAGTATTTCACCAAAAAAATTTAAAAATTTAAAACATTTTTGAAGCTTTTATCCTTTGTGCAGCATGCGCGACTGTCCATTAGGACAAGTCGTGAGTCATTCGCAACTTTCCTATGCAGCAAGTCGCGCATGAAATGCGTATTCGCGACTTTCATGCGTAGAAACCCGCGAATACAATTTGCTATTTTTTATATTGATGAAATAAACTGAATTGACCATCAATTTTAAAATTTGTTTGGATGAAAATGAAGAGCTCAGGGTGTAGAGTTACCTGAAGCTGACGGATCTGAATTCCGACGGTCCAATTGTCCACGACAAGCAATCAAAGCTAGAGGGTAAACTTTCCTTTTTTGGCTCAAAAAGTGTAAATGGTAAGAAATGATTTGATTTTCAAACTATTAATAGAAAAGATATTTCGTAAAGTGGGTCTTTCTCTATAGTTTGAAATGTCAATCGACTAATATTACCTCTTTTATGCCTTGGAACAAGTTTACCTACTTTTACAAAGTGTTGATGCTTCTATAGGGTGGTTTTTGCTCATTCCAACACTTGTTGGCATCTTATCACTCCACATTAACCTTAGTACTCAACATTTTTGCCACGGACTATGGTATTTTAAGCCATTAGTCCCTTGTCTCTACCATTGTTCTTCCGTGGCTAGGATCCCTTTTCATGAGTATCACTCTTATATGCCATTGTCATCCTTTGATACTCATTTCCGTCACTGTTTCAGGCCCAGGGGTTTCCTCATAGCTACTTTTCACGACAAATAGAGCTTCTTATGAACTTCTCTTTACAAGCTATCCCTTTATAGGACTCCCCGCCCTTATGGAGTTTCTTTAGGCCCAGGTCTGACTCCTTCAAAATAGACTTGACTGCCGAGTTATCTCGTCTGTTCAAGATCATTAAGAATATGTGAACGGGCATCCGCATTGGTGGTAGGTTATCTCTTTCTCGGCCCATGCGGAATAATATGAGAAAGGATCACTCTCTTTTCTTTGGAATTGAGAAGAGTATTCTCAGGTATAGGTTTATCACTTTTCCAGACCTGGGGGACTAAATTTACGGAAAAGGAACACCCGGTTTGAGCTTACTTTTTCTTTTTCCTGCTCTGGACCCAAACATGAAAAATATTTCGATTGTACTTTGTGTCTTTGTCATGCTCGTTAAACACTCAAGAACAAAGCAATGAGTTTATTGTTGTAAGCCCCATTTCTCGTAACCAAATGGATCTTTCCGAGTGATCTTGCTTTCCTTCACACTCGTAAAACTCAAGCTATTTTATGCTGTTATGGAAGGAGCGTTGGGTAGGTGGTAATTTAACCTTTTTTGGACCTCCCCGACTAAGTACAAAAAAGGTTCACCTTTTCTTCTTCGGAAGTTAAGAGAGTTCTTTTGTGGTTCGTTTTATACTTTTTCAGCCTCAGGAGACTAAATTGGATGAAAAAGGACCCCCCTGGAGTCTTCTTGGCATTTTCAGACTCTCTAAATATGAAAATACCACATGAGCATGTACTAGTTCGGGCTCATTAAATCCATGGATCAGTGTATCAAGCATTATTTTCCCATCTCTTCAAGCTTGTTAAAAAATGAAGAGGGAACCGAGTTGGCTTTCCTGGACTCATTAAAACTTAATAGGGAAGGTAAGGAAGAAGTTTTCTCTTGTTTTCAGTAATTCCAGCATGTCATCCTTGAACATAGCACTTTTTTCCTTCCGATATCCATGTTTTAGTATACACTTGTGTTCAGCTATCACTTTGATTTTTGACTCCTCCTCTTGTCCATTATACCTGGGGAATCTATTCATGTATCCTACATGACAGATAAGTCTAGTTGTTCTATCTATCCGTTGTATGCTGCCTTGGGTCATCTCTGTGTCATGCTCACTATTCAAAGATTACACCTAGTGTCTGATCTATCACCTGATCCTATTACTATTATATCGGTTATCCATTTACTTGTGCCTACCTTCTTTTTCCCAGTTCCTAGTCACTCTTGTGATCCGTTGGAGGATCTATTTCCTTCCCTATCACAGTATGGTTCCGTTTCAGTACCTCCTGATGATGATGACCTAGATATTTGACGACGGTACCTCTGGATTCACTTTCATCATTGGTGAACTCCTTTGCTTCAGTTGTCAATTATCATCTATTGGTTGACAAACTGTTGAACCCTTTCCATGTTCGACTTTAGCTTACCCTTATTCACATGGCTTGGATTGTACTGGTTCTCTGGGATCTTTTATGAAGACCTTAGTTCCTCACTCATGAACTAATTTGCTCAAGACTATGTTCCATTCCTATATCCAGCTTCCAGATCTTTGAAGACTCATCATTATTGTATTGTGGCTTTGCTCCACCTTTGTAAATACGTGGTTTTTACCCGTATCATATGATGTACTCAAATATTCTAAAGGAGCTAGTGTTCCAGTAAATTGAACATAGCATCCTCAGATATAATTTTGTTTATGACATTACTATGTATTTGTTTCAGGTACTCCTTCTGCTCCACTGGATTTCTGAGTTTCTCCTGAGTTAAATATTATAATGTATTTCGGCCATCGTTCCCCTCTAACCTCACACATTAGGGGGAATCTGTTATACACCTGAATGGTACCTCTCCATCCGAGTGCTGATATCCCTCATGTTGGCACACAAAAGGACACTTATGGATTGAGGTTTCCCATATTTACTATACCTTGGCTTATGATGAAGTACATTCCCTATATGCCCAGCTGATTACTTTGCCATTTTACCTATGTTGAGTTGTATTCGCGACTCCTTATATTGGCAACTCACGCATCATTCATGAGTATCCTATACAGCAAGTCACGTATCTATGTATTCGTGGGTTTCTCTTCTATAGAGTCACGAATCATTCGCGGGTTGCTCTACTACAGACCCGCGAATGGTTTCCTCAACATTAAAACATAAAACCATGCGCTAATGGAAGATTAGTTTATCATTTAACTTAATCTTCTTAACTGCCACAACCTCCCTAACCTTCGAGAACTGCCTCATTTCATCCATATAAATAGAGGCCTTGGGGAGGGTGTTGAGATATCATACTTGGAGAGCAAAGTTATGCTGGTGGATTGTCTACAGAAATATTTGGAGCAGAGAAACTCAGAGTCCTTTGGTGACAGAGGAGTCCTTGTTCAGACATTGGGTTGTAACCTAAACTCTTTCTATTATTGTTAATAAAGATATTACTTCCTCCATATGTGTTTCATATCTTGTGGATTGGTAAATGTTTACATTTCAATATGATATATGATTTGCCTAACCTGCATCTATATATATGAATTGCTTTGTATCTGGAAGAGTGTTTATTAACAGGTGAAGGAGGAACTATCCTGGAGACTTTGGAAGTGGATCAGAGAGGGAGAAGATAGCAAGGATCAACCTTCGTTTAATACAAGTAAGTCCTTCTACTTTCCTATTTCCTATTCTGTGCTTTTAGAGTAAAACTGTCTGCAAGTTATGAGTATGTTGGTAACCCCCTAGACCTAGGTTATTAGGTGAATTATCCTGTACAACAATAACATGTATCGGTAGTTATTCTTTGCATCCTTTCATTGTATATTTTTGTTTTGGTTTGATTTTTTGTCGTTCTTAGTCAGATTTTCACTGCTTATGTTACATTTGTTACATTAATGGTGGCAATCAATATACTCATCCTATCGATTCATCAACTTGGATCATTTAATCCTCTTCACGCATGCTTCCATGTGAGAAGTGTATGTGATGACATTGTTAATGATAACCAAGTGAAATATGAAGTTATGATTAGCTTCCTCATCAATTCCTTCCAATTTAACATTTTTCCCCTTTGTGTTCATTTGGATTCTCAGTTACTTATCACACTTAAATAATTATTTTCGACTGCATGATATTTATTTTTTTAGAAAATGTCAGTAGTTCAGATAATTGGTTAGATAGTTTTAAAACATTTCATTCATTCATATTCCTACGAATCTCAATGGATTTGTAGATAATACTACAAATTAAATTCCAAGTTAACATCAAATTCATTGAACATAATCATAAAAAATCCATGAATATATATAAGCATCATACTATAATCACATGTACATAATCATATGCATCACATCATTGCATTTATCATAAGCAAGAATCAACAAATAATCAATAAAAAACATTTTTACACTTGTGCACACACAAATGAATCACACCATTTTATTTATCAAAAGTGAGTATCAAGAAATAGTTGTCCATAAAAAAATTCATACACACACAAATATATACATACATACAAATATCCTCATATTGTAATTTCAATTAGCATGCACTCAAAAGAATTGCTCGATCAATTCCTCATCAATGTGTATCCACCCTTGGTTTATGATCACACAATATTTTTATCTCTTAGTATCCTCTATGATCACCTATACATCTCATCTATGACACTATTATATAAATAAAACATTATTCTTCTTGACCTAACCTCATTGATGCTAATGTATTTCTATCCTCGCTAGTCCCACATTTGAGCACACAAACATAGAGGATGTTCATAAGTCACCTATTTCTTAAAGAAAACCTGACCCCCATTGATGATAATATGTAAATACAATAAAAACCAGCAAGCATTTTTTACTTACCCTTTGGTCCCCATGCCTGGATGGGAGGGAAAATTATTTGCGGATCTCTCGTGTAATCCATATCCACTTATGGATAGTCCTCGATCACCATTGGGAGTTGTTGGCACTAAGAAAAAAAACTAGCTTAAAAGTCATTTCTCATGCAACTGCCCCTACAAATGGTCATGAAGTACCTCAACCATATCATGTGAGCATCCCTTGGTTCTATATATCTAATATCATGGTGCATGTCATGTAACATAAGGATCATCTCAGAAAATAAGGAACATATGAAAATTTGGATGTGAATTGTAAATTGCATGCCCTATTTCACATTTTAAGTTATGGCTATCAAATAAGCTGTAACACCCTAGTTTTGACCCTGTTTGCATTAATGTATACGATTTATATATTGTAAATAATCATGGTGTGAAGCTAAAGGCCAAGGCCCCACCATCGATTGGTTATGCTATGTTTCGGATTGAAATTTTCACCGATCGTATATCGGGGCATGCAGCATACATATTAAGCTGTGGCATCATGTAGCTACACATTTTAATTAAATAACCCAACCAGCTATGTTCACTGCAACTAAATTGAGAAGGGGCATGGTTCTCATAAGGATAAGGAGGGGGAATGTCAAACCTTAAGCCATGGGGAAAAGCCATGTGTCACCACTCTCTTTGATTTGATCATATTCCCTTGTCTTATCCAACTGATACCTTAATGTTATGCTGAGTCGTTGAGGTAGTTATTGCTGGGGAGTGGAGTGTGGCAGGATTGTCAGTCCTTTCCCACATGCTCACTCCACTAGCAAATCAAACCTCATGTTGGGCATAAGAAGCGACCACGCCCACGATCATTCCACTCTCTCTACGATGGGCTGAGAACACTCCCGCACTTCCCACTCTCGCAATACTGGAATTGCTACTCATCCTCACGCAGGGAGAGATGTCCTATTACACATGCAGAGGATCCTTTCTCCTTGTTCTCACGCAGCTACTAGGGGAGCCATTTCGGCTGTCATTCACATTTTCCACAGAGTGGTATCGGGTGTGTTTTCCATCCGAATTTTGGGGCCTGGTCTAAATTTCCCTCACGCATAGGTTGGGAGTCTGTATCTTCTTCCCCATTATTGTCTGTGTAAGTTTCCCCAATGGTTTTGTTGTTCAGAATGGACTGTTATTTTCCCCACGTTGTGGGCTATGTTTTCTATTACGTTTTAGGGCTGCTATAGGCTTCTTGGGAGTCATTTTGGCCATGATAGGGCCAAGAATGACTCAAGAGTCATCTTCCCCTGTCTAAGCTGTAACTGCTGGTTGATTGCATGTGTGTAGTGGCTAGTCTTCAGACTATGTTGGGAGTAGGGATGAGAGCTTGGTTTGCTTGATAAACCTGGTGTGTTTGGAAACCACATAAATAGAGCTAGAGGACTGGTTTTCTTCTCCACAACCCTTGAACATCACTGGAAGGGAGGGCAGGGCCTGAGGGACTATGTAGCAGAGAAAGGACTGATTTCCTTGTGTTGGGTGTGTGTGGGTGTTCTAGAATCCAGGCTAGTTCTGGTATAGGTTTCCACAACTCTTTAATGAGCTCACCAGCTTAGCATTTAGCCTTTCCCAGCTCTTGAATGGCTTGATAAACCCAACTGTGTTGGCTTGGTTGATCCATTGTTTTCCTGACAAACCCAACGGTGTTGGATTGGCATGTTTTTGTTATCCTTGGCTATGTGTAAGCCTGCTAGTTCCTTATTCCTTGGGAAATCATGCCCAGATCGGGGGTGGCAGCATTGATGAGAGATAAAGAAGCATGCTGGAGTATGGTTGGGTGGAATGTTGCAGTGATGTAGCTGGTTACGAGACAGATTTTATAAGATAAGTATTCTTGACTAACTTGTTTTTTACACAAGTTACCTGTTAATGAATTTATGATTGATGAACATGCAAATGAATGAATGCTGTGTTGTTTCCACTGAATATATATGTGTGATTATGCATCTTAGTATGTTTTATGTTTTTTTTTAGTATCGGGGTAATATTTTCATAAAATATCTAACCCTTTGGGAAACATTGGTCCAGCAAAATGAAAGTAGTAAATCCAGTCTCTCCGGACCAGCAATAGCAAATACAGGTGCGGATACATATAGAGAGCCAGATCCAGATCGAGACCCAGTATCAAAGTCCAAAAAGCCAGTTGTAGAAGAAGCATCACCTGTATTTGGTATTTTATTCTATGAGGATGATGATGCCCAAGAGCGTGATCCATACCTTCCAGATAGATAGGCAGGAGCAGATCCTGTTTCAGATTAACCAGTACGAGTAGCAGATTTATACCCAGGATAAGCAAAGGTAGCTACAGAAGAAGCAGATATGGACCCAAGGAAAGCGAGGGAGGGCACACACCCAGCCGAACAGCTCACATAATGGTCAGATCACAAACAAGGGCATTACCCAACTAGAGACCTATGGAGACCTATACAAATGAATCGTATTAGTAGGAGCAAATCCACCAGGGCCAGAAGCATATATAGGTGCAAATCCTTGAGGTCAATAACCCTAGCTCGTCGTTTCAGATCCAAATTCATTGGCCTACACTATTCCGGGTCGAGATACAGAGCCATTTGTTCTTTGCCCAGCATCTGTTGATCCAGGACCATTAGGTTATGGGGGATTGACCTCGGTTCATAAACTTGGGCTACTAGCTCTGGTTTGGGCTCTACTGCGACTGAAACCAGATTTTATATGCACCCACCAGAACAAGGAATGCCGACTCTGTTGCTCTAACAACATATGCTGCTGGTGGATCCGTGACTAGGGAATCCGTTGTTGGAAATGGGACTGCAGCTATGGAATTGACTCAAACAATAACTGGGTTTCGATCGAGAACTTAAATAGGTTGCACTCACATTAATACAGTAGGCTTCTAAAAAGTTAATATAAATGCTGAAAGTTTCTACCTACCCCAAGCCCTCCCCTCTTCCAATCTCAGTAGTAAGGTTGTATTCAATCCAACAGGGCTGGCTGTTTACACGTAATGAATAGGTATAAGTAAGCTTATATAGGTAATGTTAAATATGTGATTAGTGTGAACCTTATACTCAGTCTTACTTTACGCTTATCAAGTTGTTAGATACGGTACAGTAACTCCCTGTATCATCATGCTTGTAATGATACCTTATACGTTTCATAGAAAGTGTGATTCATTATGTGAATTCTTACTACTTATAGCTTATCAACTGCTGTATTCAGTTTCAGTAAGCAAGTTGATTAAGCTCTTACACTATACTTATTTATTATAGAACTATAATAGAGATACTATACTTTTGAATTGCTATCCCTAATTAACACCACGTATTCATATTAATATGGATAGTAAAAAATGTTTGTTAGATGAAACAAACCATGTTCAAGCTTTATGGATAGAATACAAACTAAGCCTATATTAGTATAAGTAACACAAGTAATGTAACAAACTGTGTATCATAATCATTATAATAGTAATATATATAATGAAGCTTATCATAGTTATATGGGATATGCTTACTAAGCTAACTCATAGCGATAATAACTACTATTATTTGATTTCCCTGTCCTGAGCTCTGGGATCCGATACTAGAGATCATGGCCATGTTGAGATAGTATACCATTGCCAATGAATCCAACGCTTATTATACGCTCG
>LPNX010781077.1:55394-84870 GCA_001517045.1 Pseudotsuga menziesii | reverse complement strand
TTCTCTCATTTTAGGGGGCTGAGGAACTACTAGTCATAGGTATTCGAAATAATTTTATTTTACTGAACCAGGCTCCTTTTTATGTTAAAAACTTTCAATAATTGGGAGGGGTAGCTTGGAGGAATTTATTCAATTGCTTTTTGAGCCCCTTTATACTTGTTAATAGCTTTTTCCTTTGACTTTCAGACTTTCAATTAGTAACGCCATAGGGGTGATTAATGGGTGGAACCCCTTACCAGAGGTGTGGAAGCTACAATCTTTCTATTTTATAAGGGTGCGACGTTTTAGGCACGTCCTCACACCCCTTTGATAAATGGCCAGGAAGCTACTAACAACTGATGATCAATCAAATGGCTACTACGTCTTTGTGTCAATGCCAAGCCAAGAGTCATAAACTAAATGTCGGTACTGCATGCAGTCAATGAAAGGACTATTTGCCAATACTCGAGCTGGGTTCGATTCCGATACTTGCCTGCTAGGTTTCATACACTAGATGGCCAGTACTCAATACAATAGTTGATGCCACGTGTTAATCACTTGATCCAGAATTCTTTGCAGCTAGTTTATTCAGGTGTTGATATGCTCATTTTTGTACTCAATGCTTGTAGTCAATGCTGCTAGTAGAGATCCTTTTCCATGCATTCTCAGTACTCGCTGGAGGACATCCAAGTTTCAATGCCTGGTAGCTTCGATCCAAGTCTGATGCCAGGTTTTGATGCATTCAATTACCGGTAAATACCGGTTCTATGCCAGGAGTCATATCTTCTTGCATGTTTTGGAACCGATAAGGAGGTGTCTTATGCTGGAGAGATATTTATTTATGGCCAACATCTTTTGAGAGATAGGTGGTGGAGAACAAAATCCCACATATTTGAAATGGGCGGTCCAATGGACGAGAGAGTCAACATATTACATACCCAAAAATAAGGACCCCATTAAATGATACCCGAGATAGACAGANTTCAATGGATGGAAAATAAAGAGGTGGTCCAACGGAATATGGTTTACTTTTTGGCTTGACGAAATCACCCCGGGCTGGTCGAACCCGTGATATAGACTATGGATATACATGTTACTAGATAGAGTGTGCCTAGACCTAATAATATAAGAATGGAACCCGTCACAACCATTCATCGAACCACTGAAAGATATATTTTGCTACCAAGTTGTGGCCACGATAGAGATATTGATTTCAAGTTGACACCAGGTGTGAGTGATAAGTCCCCTGTCACAGGATACCCGCCGAGAGAGGAGGATATTTAGACCCCCATCATATCGATTGAGACCCATCCATTGATATTGATAATTGCTTAGATCTAGGATTTATCTCCCTACCTGATATTTTTCTCTCCACCACCTCTTCCACCCACCCTTACAAGTCAGACCACCAACAGCCTAGTTACCAACTGCCATCCTGAAGCGAATAATGCCCCTCACCTAATGCAGCCCCACCTACCTGCGAGATACATTCTTGCCTGTTGAGAGAGAGAGATCTTACGCTAACAAGAAGACCTAGCGATGTTTGAACCGATAGGCCACAGGAAAACTGTTGATCAATTTCTACTGGCGGATGGCTTATTTTGAGCTCGTTGGTTTGCTGGTTAGCTCATAAGCTGGCGAGATGGGGAGAACCCATCGGCTGGTTTTTGAACCCAGGCGGTGGGGCTGGGATATGAAAGAAATGGCGGGATTATATTACTTATGTGCTTCTTTCTCGCTATATTTATTTCTTTTATCAATTGGGAGAGATCAGCTGGGACTGATGAAAGCTGATAGATGAATTATACTCAATAGGGAGGAAATTGCTGCTTGCTGGCTGGAAGAAGGAAAAGAGGTAGGTTCACCTCCGATCCGAATCGAATCTTGAAAGGAGGAGGGAGGGAAAATCTTGCTATAAGTTGTTAAGCTTATTATTGTATGATGATTCATTGAACCCATAAAATTAGGATGTGACAATAGCAAAATGTCCAAATGAGGAGGTCTGGCTTGGGAGTTGATTAGTCCCATTTGGACGGGAAGGGGAACCAACGATATGGCTCACTCAGATATATGGCTCACTCACTATTGGCCTAACTCACCTCACTAGTCACCCTCTCTGAATGTATATACCCATTATTTAGTAACTAGTAACTGACATGCAGTAACCTACATGTATGCATGGCTCCTAAGGTCTTTATTAACCAACATAGGTATGTTCAACTGGTTGCTCATTGAGGGAATGGTTGGGTGTAAAACCTACCCTCTTTAAGTGATAGGTAGTAGTGGGAACATAACCATAAACCCTAACGGGCCTACTTCCTCATAGTGCCCCATTGAGCAAGGAATTCGGAACCTCCTCATCACCTATTGGTCGGTTGAACCTAATCACCTATTTATTTGAATGTGGGGGGTATATGTCCAAAACCAGAATAAGAACATGGAGATATTTTTTCTATGGATTTATCACATCGGACTAATGGCAAGGACGTGTATCAATCAAAAAGTTACACGTATCGATGCGAACCATAGATATGCGGTATCATCATAACACGTAGATATGCAATATCATCATATATTGAAGTATTAATTAGAAAAAGTATACTACTCCCTACTAACAAGGACGGGTTAAATATATATAATGCGCGGGTATTATACCCCTATCAGTTGGTTGTGGAACCTCATCAGAGCGTAATGAATTCTACTGATTCTAATTCTTCAGAAACCCCGCGTTTTAAATAGCTTTCAATTTTTACTTCACAAGCCAAAAAAGTGTTACATTTTCAGAATTACCATAATTGAAATAGCTTTGCATTTTCCCTACATAGCTAGAGATCAGGTCGAAAGGAAGAAGGATACTAGTTTATTTTGAACAAAAAAGATAGTGGAAACATAGAAACCTAGCATTTCCACTGAACATGGATGGATGGACACAACCTATAGTTGTTCTTGAAATGGGTTAAAAAGGATCACACCTATTCAATAAAATAGTGGCATCGGCTCTTGCCTCACAACTAGTTCAACCAAACAGGGTAGTGCGGTATACCCCGACGACCAAACCTGCTCAGGCCATTTAGAAATCAATATATGGTGGGTGAACATAAAAAATATGGCTGGCCCAACCAAACAAACATGGTGGATGGATTCTTACCAAGTTGTGTACTTTGAGGAGGATAGGTGCCTGTGTCCTGTGCATTCTGTCGGTGCGATATACGGGGGTGGATGGGTATATTTTTACTCAATCAGCTGCGACGGATATACCAAAATCTTGTTACACACATAGATCATTTTTTAGGATCATATGGAAAGGATGGAAGAATAATGGGGTAATATCTTCAAAGGGTTATCATATATATATGCCAGAGATAACATTAGCAAGGAAGGTTTTATAACATAATGGGATGAGTTCAAATTCATGCTGCGAAAGAAGTTATATTCAGTTGGGTACGAATGATATATGAAAAGAAAGTGGAAATACTTTCATCAAAAGAAAGCGCGGAAGGTAAAAGAATACACAGCAGAGTTCCAAAAAAGTGAAATCAAGTTGCGAATGGTCTAAGACGAAGAATAAACAACAGTTCCAAAGTATGGAAAAGGTTTGCATAGCCACATTAAGAAGGAGTTTGCCTTGTTTTACATTAACATATAAAATGATGCATATGCCAAGGCTAGGTATGTTGAAGCAAACATAACATGGTCAAAGGGAACCTAAAGGGAAGGACCTTTTCTCATATTTAAGGGAAACACCTGTTAAACCGTCCACGCAAACACCCCGCGCACCCAGAGTGACAGAGTGACACCTTAAGCCTTAACATCTCCAACACCACTGAATTGACACGGGATGCTTCATTTCTATAACGTTATATACCCCCTAGGAGGGGGAGCTAGGTGAGGGACTGAAGGAGCAAGCCGATACACCCAATTGATTATCGATTGATAACTGCTGCCCGATAGCTGCTTCAATATATACCCGATATATTATATCCCTCCTCGACCTTGACACCTACACGAAGAAACCATCACCAACAATGACGGACCTAGACCAACCTTCCCACCAACACCTACACGAACGAACCAAACACTAAGAACCACAGGCTTACAACAACCATACCAACAAGATGCAGATACTACACGTTTTTATATATGTTGATTTACAATTTTAGTGTATAACTTGCTAAATATGGTCTAAGGAACAAGGACGCTGGCGCTATTCAATATAATAGGGATTATACAGGGTTGGGTCACAAATCGGAGTTTAGATCCCAAAGCTATAGATAGAGAGTGAGGCAGGGAGGTCTATAGTGGGGATAAGGCTTTTGATTCTGTGAAGCCTAAGGTGAAATGAGGGAAGAGAGATAGATAAAATACACAAACAAGAATAAAAATCCTGAATTTGCACCAAAGGGGAATTTGAGAACAAAAGATCTTTGAGATAATAATGAGCTAATCCCTTTTAGCTTTTCTTTTTCACTTGGATGCTGATTCAATTAGTTGTACTGGGATTCTGTTTATTAACCCTGTTAAACCCTGGATGGGAAACACTAGACACAACTTCACTAAAATAGAAATAATCCGACGAAGCCGGTCGAACTCAAGCGAGGCTTTACAAAGAATTAATTCGACGATGAATCTTCATGAGACAATAGTAGCACCGATGATTTTCTTTATTTTCATATTGATTGATCGATGGACTACCAGGTTCAGCTCAGGCACCATACAACCGCCTTCCAAGAGAGAAGGACCCCAAGTTACCAACAGATGGGAGATAAGAAGGAAGGAACACATTGATAGAAATAAGCTCTGGTCAGTGCTGCTGTAGCCAGTCATACCTAGAACTGAAAGAGATGTTACTGCTAACGTCCCAATAATAGTTTAAATATAAAGAGAAGGCCCTCCACCTTGACCCTACCGAACCTGTATGTAAACAACTTTTTGTGCGCTATGAACGAATTCTCTATGTGAACGACTTTATGTGCGATGTTAGATGAACGGCACGTGAGTTTCCCATGTTCCCACCGGAATATAGAGTTGTTCACATACGTGATATAGATTTACTCAAGTTACCAACCGTTAGAGAAGAACTTACCGGTTCAGCATTATATGTATGTATATGTTCATGGGGATAGATGCCCAAATGTATGATGAAGGGTATTGTCCTCTTGCTCGATCAGAGAGTCAAGGATGTTACAGTGTGGTATCAGAGCTCTGGTTGCAACATGGGCCTGAATGGGCCATGACAGATCAGATAGTAGAGGCAGGTTGCCTACTACCCAGAAGAAAACCTGTGCATGACAGGAGAATTTTTGGAAAATTCCTCTAAGTATGGGATCATCGGATCATTGGAGGACTTAGTCTGAAGTCCCGCTGATGCATCGGATCATCTAGTCGAAAGACCACCCGACGAGGGACTAGCGACAAGGAAATCCATGAAAATTTACCTAAGTGTTAAAAATCATTGGCGATCGGTGCCACTATGATGAAGCGATCGCCGAACGTCGGAAGAGTTTAGCAGATGATTCGTCCACTGTTGTGGCTACTTAAAGGACTATCCACCTAACGAATAGTTTATCCAACTGTCGATGGTGCAGAAGTTCCAAAATCTCCTAAGTGTTGACTTCATTAGCCATAGAAGCAGGTTAGTGGTATTCATCGTCGATAAACAACATAAGGGATCAAGGGATTGTAGACCCACCATTGCAGCTGTCGTGTGGACAAAAATTCCGATGCGTAGTGATTTCAAACATTGATAGAAGAATAAAAGTTTCAAAATTTGTCCAAGTGTTGAAACCTATCGACAAATAGCAGAAGTTAGTTGCTGAGATCACCGATGGACATCCTTGGAAGACATTAGAAGATTGGACTGCTGATGAACGTCAAAAACATTTAGTTGTTCATGTGTCTACCATTGTAGCTAGCTAGTGGACTATCCTTTCGATAGATAGAGACTTCAACCGCCAATGCTACATTTATTAGTGCCTCCGACAGCAGATGAGAAGAAAATTTGAAAATTTTGTTTAAGTATAGGATGTCAAAAATTTATTCAGAAACAATAAAGGTTTGAGAGTTTCCATTGCGGCAGTATAAGACACTATCTCCCCAATGGTTAGTAGGTCCAACAACTGATAATGTCCGCAAAACCCATAGATAGATCGCTTTCCGCTGTTGTGGCTGCCTAGGAGACTAACCGTCCAATGCAATAGCGTAGCCGATCACCAACACAAAGGAGATAAGTTTCCATTTGGATTGTTGAAACGACAGGAAAGGTAGTGACTTAGATCGTTGGTGTGTAGGGGTAGTTCTTCTAACGGCCGATAGGTTTTTGGTCGCGGAAGACACAGGAGGTTTATTGGCCGCCGTTACGGAAGCTAAGACGACTAGCCACCTGATGCACAAGACACCCGACCACCAATGCAGTGCATAAGCTAGTTTCCATCACCGATTAGGTTCAAAAAATTGGATGCAGATCTGACATAGTGGAAGGAAATAGGGGAACAGTCCTCGTCATAACCAATGCAAATCAGAAGTCTAGGCGATTTACCCACCGAAATGCCAAAAAATTAGTATGGAAGAGACTCGATGAAGAGAAGGAAATTTTGGGTTTATTGAAGTGGAATTTTATTCATCAAATTCCAACTTTTTTAGCAGATTTCAGCAGACTGTCAGTAGGTTACAGGGATGAACACGAGAGAGAGGAAAATTCCATGTTTTAGCATAATTGTTGTTTTATAAAATTTCCAGAAGAAGGAGGTAAGTAGTTTTGATTTATATTAATGTTATGCACCTAACAATTTTCTACTAACACATTTGTAGAATTATAGACACCTCCAATATCAGTACTCCAAGTAGAACAATGTGGTAAAGCAAGAGGTGGTTCAGTCATGAGAACCCATGACGGGTATGATGCTCGAGATTCCTATGAGTGTGCAAGACATGCCATGGGAGAAAATGACTGTAATAGAAATAATGACATAGAGTCTAATGGAAGGAGATTACAAGAGACACCATCAGATGTTGCAGCCACCATGAGAAGCTTGATTAAGGCCCAGGAAGAGTAGCATCAGTTGAATGCTGCCATGTTGCAGAGTTTGACAGATTTACAGAGAAAGATAGATTCTGGATGAGGTATATTGAGAACAAAAGGTAGTAAGAGCATCATTAGGAGAAGGAGAAGAACTTCTAGTGGGCCATATGATTCTGAAGAATCCAGTGGAGATACAAGTTCACCTTCTCATAAAAGGAAAAGAAGAAGGCACCATAGGAATTGCTCTCAAGATGAATTCATGAAAGCTAAACCTCCTACATTTGATGGTGAGATAAATACTATACAAGAGGCTAAAGCTTGGTTCCTTGGGATAAAGAAGTGATTTCAAGTGCGGGATTATTCAGGGAACATGAAGCCAAGAGTTGCAATATTTAATCTGAATGGAAGAGCATCCATTTGGTGGGAACACTTTCAGTAAGTAAAGAGGATCAGTGAAAGGAAGCTGAAGTGGAAATAGTTCAAGAAGTATTTCAGGCAGAAATACCTCTCTGACAGGTATTTTGATGACAAGATCAAGGAGTTCCATGAGCTAAGATTGGGACAGTAGGCCATGGAGGAATATGTAAATAAGTTCTTGGAATTGTTGAGGTATGTCTGTTACATTAGAGATGAAAAAGTGAAGATCAATGGTTTCTAAGTGGATTTTCTCAAGCCTACAAAGATAGAATTCAGTTTTATGAACCAAGAAATCTTGAAGAAATAATAAGGAAGGCTAAGTATTGTTATGAGGAAAGCAAGGGTAAACTTGATTACCATAAGGCATGGAAGGATAAGAAGATGAAAATTTTGACCAAAGGAAGAAAGCTTTCAAACCGTCTAGATTCAGGAATCAGAAGAAGCAGCCATCCCAAGCTACGAGTAATCCAGTTGGAGTGACAGGTGGAAAGCCTAAAGATCCACCATAGAACAAAGGACCGCTTCAGTGTTGGAGATGTGGAGGACCCCACATGTGCAGGACTTTCCCACTTGAGAATGAGAGTGCAAGGCCATCTTACAACATGCAGGAAGTAGAAACAGTGGGTCAAGTAGCAAGGGCAGTCCCTAGAATTTATGCAGCCCTGGAGGACCACCAGGCGGATCACCTGTCAGCTGTGGTTGAAGTTGTAGGCAAGATTGTTAAACAATATGTTTCTATTTTGGTTGAACCTGGTTCTACTCACAGTTACATTACTCCTAGATTAGTGGAGATTTGTGCTTTTAATAAGTTAAAGCATAGGAAATATTGGTTAGTTTAGCTAGCCACCAGAATATTTGAACTCAGAACAAATCACTGTGGACTGAAGTATTTGTTTGATCAGCCTACTCTAAATGCTAGGCAAGTCAGATGGATGGAATTTCTATGTGAGGTTGATTTTGAAATCAAGCACATAAAAGGAAAAGAGAACAAGGTAGCTGATGCACTCAGTAGGAAGGTACAGGAAATGCATGTGGCATCTCTTAGTATTTGCAAGTAAGATTTGAGGTAGCAGATTGTTCATCATGTTGCTGGAGATGAATCGTATGAGCAGGTAAAAGACAAATTGCAGTAGCAAAGTCTTGAGATGAAGTATGAGGGATATAAATTGGAAGAAGATGGAATTATTACTTATAAAGGCAGAATTTATATTCCAAATGTAGTAGATTTGAGGAGGGTTGTTATGGATGAAATCCATCAAGCTCCGTATTCTGGTCACCCACGATATCAGAAGACAATTTCTACAGCTAGAAAGCAGTATTTTTGGCCAGGTATGAAAAAGGACATGGATGAATACATTTCAAGGTGCATGAAATGTCAACAAGTAAAGGTTGAGCATCAACATCTAGCAGGTTTGTTGTAGCCTTCTCCAGTTCCAGAATGGAAATGGGAAGTTATTTACATGGATTTTATCACAAGATTACCAATGACTTGGAGACAACATGATTCCATCATGGTTGTGGTAGATAAGTTGACAAAAGAAGCATATTTTATACTAGTGAAGTCTATGCACAAGACTGATGACATTGCAAAGATATTCATGAAGGATATTTTCAAATTGCATGGATTGTCGAAGGCAATAGTTTCTGACAGAGATTTCAGGTTCACTTCCAATTTCTGGAACGGGTTGTTTGTAGATTTGGGTACAAAGCTAAACTAAAGCACTTCCTACCATCCTTAGACACATGGGCAGATAGAAAGAGTTAATTAGGTGATTGAAGATATGCTTCACATGTATGTGATGGAAAAACCAACCAAGTGGGAAGATTACTTGCACTTGGTAGAGTTTGCTTACAACAATGGGCAGCAGGCATCCTTGGGGATGAGTCTGTATGAATATTTGTATGGAAGAAGGTGTAGGACACCAGTGAATTGGAATCATCCAGTGAACAGGATTGTCCTTGGACCAAAATTGCTCAAGGAAATGGAGCAAGAGGTTGTAAGGATCAAGTGGAATCTGAAAGTAGCACAGGACAGACAGAAAAGCTATGTAGATAAGCATAGGATGAATAGAGAGTTCATTGTTGGGGATCATGTTTACCTCAGAGTGAAAGAAAAGAAGATTTCCTTGAAGCTTGGAAGTTCTGCCAAGCTGTCACCTAGATATTGTGGGCCATTTGAATTGATTGAAAGAATAGGGCCTATTGCATATAGACTTGCATTGCCTGCTAGTACTAGAGCTCATAATGTTTTTCATGTTTCTTTGCTTAAGAAATATGTACATGATCCTAACCATGTGATAAATTGGGATGTGATTTAGGTGGAACTCGAGGGAGAGTTCCAAATCGAACCAATGCGTATCCTCGACAGGAAGGTCACACTGCTTCGAAACTGAGCCATAGGGTAGGTAAAGGTGCAATGGGAGCATTACAGACCTGAAGAGGCCACGTGGGAACTGGAGGATTCCATGCGATTGGCACATCCATTTTTGTTCAATCCTGTGGAACACTGAGGCGATACCAGTGTAACATTTTGTTCAATTTTGTAAAAGCACTAAGGAAAGTGCTATTGAAGGGGGAGGGGAATGTAACACCCCAGTTTTGACCCCATTTGCATTAATGTATATGATGTATATATTGTAAATAATCATGGTGTAGAGCTAAAGGCCAAGGCCCCACCATCGATTGGTTATGCTATGTTTCGGATTGAAATTGTCACCGACGGTATATCGGGGCATGCAGAATACATATTAAGTTGTGGCATCATGTAGCTACATATTTTAATTAAATAACCCAACTAGCTATGTTCACTGCAACTAAATTGAGAAGGGGCATGATTCTCATAAGGATAAGGAGGGGGAATGTAAAACCTTAAGCCATGGGGAAAATCCACGTGTCACCACTCTATTTGATTTGATCATCTTCCCTTGTCTTATCCAACTACTACCTTAATGTTCTACAGAGTACTTGAGGCAGTTATTGCTGGGGAGTGGAGTGTGGCAGGATTGTCAGTCCTTGCCCACACGCTCACTCCACTAGAAAATCAAACCTCACGTTGGGAAAAAGAAGCGACCATGCAAATGATCATTCCACTCTCTCTACGATGGGCTAAGAACACTCCCGCACTTCCCACTCTCGTGATACTGGAATTGCTGCTCATCCTCGCTCAGGGAGAGATGTCCTGTTACAAACGTAAAGGATCCTTTCTGCTTGGCCTCATGCAGCTAGGAGGGGATCCGTTTTGGCTGTCATTCACATTTTCCATAGAGTGGTATTGGGTGTGTTTTCCATCCGAATTCCAAGGCCTGGTGTAAATTTCCCTCATGCACAGGTTGGGAGTCCGTATCTTCTTCCCCATTGTGGTCTATGTTGTTTTCCCCATGTTGTGGGATATGTTTTATATGATGTTTTAGGGTTGTTGTAGGCTACTTGGTAGTCGTTTTGGCCATGATAGGGCCAAGAACAACTCAGGAGTCATCTTCCCCTGTCCAAGATGTAACTGCTGGTTGATTGCACGCGTTCAGTGGCTGGTCTTCATACTATGTTGGGAGTAGGGATGAGGGCTTGGTTTGCTTGATAAATTTGGTGTGTTTGGAAACCACACAGATAGAGCTAGAGGACTGGTTTTCTTCTCCACAAACCTAAACAACAATGGAAGGGAGGTCAGGGCCTGAGGGACTGTGTAGTAGAGAAAGGATTTCTTTCCTTGTGTTGGGTGTGTGTGGGTGTTATAGAAGCCAGGATAGTTCTAGTGTAGGTGTCCGCACCTCTTCAATGAGCTCACCATCTTAGCATTTAGCCTTTCCCAGCTCTTGGATGCCCTGATAAACCCAAATGTGTTGGCTTGGTTGATCCATTGTTTGCCTGACAAACCCAACAGTGTTGGCTTGGCATGTTTTTGTTATCCTTGGCTATGTGTAAGCCTACTAGTTCCTTATTCCTTGGGAAATCATGCCCGGCTCGGGGGTGGCAGTGTTGCTGAGAGATTAACGAGCACACTGGCCTGTTGGAGCAGGGCCCCACACCTACAGGAAAAGCTGCTATATCGAAACAAGAAATTCAAAGGAAACAGTACCTGAAGTGACTGAGAAGAGAGCTTAGCCACTGCATTTAAGGCAGCGACGACGATAGGAGGGCTCATCTACCCTCATTAATGGAAAAGGAGCAACGGGCTGAGGTATTAAAGACAAAGGACAGAAAGGGAGCAACTGAGGAAGCAACACCCATACCAGAGATCGGCTCCAGAAATCGCGAAAGACTGCAGAAAGCTATAGTGTGACCAGTAAGCAACAGTTCAAAGTACAGATAGGTTGACTGTCACAGTTAGGGTTTTTGGGTTACTATTGGGATAGGCCCATAGTTTTGTATCATGGTGAGACCTTTGGGCCACCTATTTAAGCATGTATTTTGTATTATGAAAGGTTATCTAGTAGACATTCAGACAGTTAGACAATTAGCTAGTTGGTCAGTCAGCTAGACAGTCAATTGGTTAGCTAGAAAGAGTCAAGCTCTGGTACTGTTGTTAAATCTGTAGTTATCTTACTGTAACCAGTAGCTGGTTCCCTGAGCATGAATGTAAAAATCCACAAGGATTGAGAGAGAGAGATAGAGGAAGAGTATATTGTAAGAAGAAAGCATTATAGGAAGAGAAGAGATGTAGGAGAGAAGGGCTCCCAGCTGTGTGCGTGGAGTTTCCCAGAAGATCTCAAGCTGCATAAGAGGTTGCAGCAGAACTATGTACTCTCTCAAGATATAATAAAAAACAGTTCCCATGGACGTAGCTTCCTCCCTGGAAGTGAACCACGTAAAATCTGTGTGTTGTATGACTGTTTCATGTGATTGTGCTATACTTATTTGCTATCCGTTATTCGTCACATGAATGTTGCTTATCAGTTAATTGATGTATGCATACTATTCTTCAGTTTACAGTAATATTGAAGGTTAAATGTGAGTTGAATTTGTTGAGTATTCTGTATATGAGTTTATCAGTGCTTGATTCATGACAGCTAACAGTTACAGTGTTAAGTGACTTCTGTATATGAGCTCGGGGAGTAGAGCGTAATTGATGTTAAGCATGTTATACTGTAGAATCTTAAGTGAAGTTGTTTAACATCCTAGTGAAGGTTAACTGAGATATTATACCTGGAGAGAAAGCCTTTGGACCTTGAGAGTTGATGACCATATTAAGTCTTACTGTAGGAAATATTGCAGCGTAGAAAGGCGATATCGCACTGTTGGGGGAGCTGCGGTGTGACATATCGCAGGTTAAGAGTTGAGCAGAAGGGAAGGTTTGTGCATCGTCCTAGAAGCTATGATGTGATAAGAGCCAGTCCCATAGCAGATTCAGCTAGGAAGAGAGAAATAGTCCTTGCTGAGAGATCCCACTGGTTAACCAGAGTCAAGAGAAACCTAGGATGCTACAGAAACTGGTTGAGGAAACTTGATTCTTCAACCACCCCATCTAGGATTAGTTTGGGTGAGACTTCAGGACATTCTACGGTCTGTCGCCAAAAGGGCCAGTGAGCTAGGGGTTTTGTTGGTACACTACAGTAAACCCAGGTCTTCCCAGAAACCCAACCCAACAAATGGTTCCGTCGCTAGTTTTGAACAAATTGAAGAGCTAATGTTCTGTTGGAATCCTAATAAAGAAGAACTTAACCAGTGGGTTGAGTCTAAGGACAGAGAATTTTCTAAGAAACAAAATAAGAGTCCTACGTTGAGTATAGAGGGTTGGCTATAGAAACATATCTTCACAGACCTGCATGAGATATTTTTCACGACCTATGCAAATGAGTTGTACGGTTGTTGTCAAAGTTGAATGATAAGCATGTATTCAATAAGAAATGGAACACTATCTGGAATGATAAGCATGTATTCCAGTTGGCCACTACACTTAGAGAAAGAGCTTTAACATGGTATATGAAGTATACATCAACATGGATTAGAACACTCGTAGAGGTCAGGACCACGATGATTAAGGAGTTTAAGAAACCCAAGTCTGAGTCACAATGTATCACAGAACTTAAAGACATTAAACAGTTACCCACAGAGTCAGTATGGGATTTCGATAAGAAATTTAAAGCTCTTATAGACCAAGTTAGCTTTGAGTTTGCATCGGAGCAGCATAAGGAATGGTTCATCGCAACACTTCTCCCTCACATCAGACTTCCACTAATGCAACAGAAACTCCATATGCAGGATGAAGCATTGGAGATGGCAATGAAAATAGAGGCTTCACCTCTAGCTAAGACTAGTACAGGTATGACAAAATTACAGAATCAGTTAGCCAATCTCACTTTACAGCTACATGAGATTAAGAAAGGAAAAGAGGTTGAATAAGAACTATGGTGTACAAAGTGTAAAGGACATGGCCATACCAAAGATAACTGTCCAGTATTTGTTGGGTATCTAGCAAGTGGGGATCCTAACCCCTTAGTACAAAATCAAGGGCCATGGTGTGAAATCTGTAGAACAAGAGGACATAGACCACAGGAATTCCCTTTACTTCAAAAATATGTACAAACTCCTAAGAATTTATGCTGTAACTTCTATAAGTCAGTAGGACATGATGAAAATAATTGCAAAGATTATGATCTCATGATAGAGAGAAAACATGACTTCTATAGAGTCCAATCAGAGACATCAGGACCAGTAGCAAGACCACAGCATGAATCGGCTCGTGATGGCCATGGTGGAGGATTCAGAGGACGAGGCCGTCGTGGAGGCTTTGGCCGTGGCCATGGATCGATTGTTTGTTATAACTGTGGAGCTATAGGACATTATGTTTGGGATTGTTAGAACCCTACTACAACATGTAAGTATTGCAAGTCCTATGATCATACTATAGAAGAATATCCTATCTTGATATCCAATATTAAGGATCCTAAGCTAGCAGTAAACCAGAATATTCAGCTTATTCCTGCTGAGTGAAAAGAACCAGAACCAAGTGTCAATGTTGTGACTAGCAGTGGTGCTTCTACTAGTAGGACATCATAGGATGCCGAAAAGAATACAGGTCTGAAGTGGGTGTGTAAAGCCACTGATAAATCTACACCACTTGACATTCATAAGAACAAAGAAACATTTCAGCAAGCTAAAACTTTCTTTACTGGCCCTACACTACCAGGATCGCAGGTATTGCCTCGTAGGGGCGTACCACAGCAGAAACCTTGTGGCGTTAGTCCTGTGCAGATATCACAGGCTACTACATCTGGAAGGTGTGAATAGGATGAGTTGACAGGAAGTGTACAATCCTTCCTGTGGAGCTTCTTAATACTCGTAAGAAATGAGAAAGCTATCAAAGAGATTCAACGCATTATAGATCAGTATCACCAGTATTCTTCTGTAAGAATTACGTAGTGTGCTGTTCATAATACTATGGGCCATACAAGAACAGGAAGAGAAATGAGACTCATAGCACAAATTGGAGAGTTTGAAATGGATGAGGTAATCCTAGATTTAGGATCAAAGGTAAATGTTCTGACTAAGCAGACATGGGAATAGATGGGTAGTCCTAAGTTAGCCAAATCACCTATCCATCTACGATTAGCCAATCAACAAAGGGTATCGCCACTGGGTCGATTACCACAAGTACCAGTTGATATTGACGGAGTTCGCAACTTTGCATATTTTGAAGTCAAAGAAATTATTGGCGATAGTAGACCGTATCTAGATTTATTAGGTATTGATTGGGCAATTGATAACATGGCTATTATCAATTTGAAGAAAAGACAAATGACCTTTGAGGATAAACAGATTCGAGTCATCACACCGCTAGATCCTTTGCAGGGTCCTCGATACATTGAACCTATCAGAGTAGAGGAAGAGGTGTGTAATATGGAGAGATTCTATCAGATGAATACTAATCAGAGTGACTATATCAAACCCATAGTAGAAGGAAATATTAGTTGGTGATGCGACAGCTCATGCGCATCGGATTCGGATGTTGGTTTAGAAAATTGGCAGAATAGACTTTATGAAGTCTCAGCTCATAGAGATGCGTTTATGACTAAATCATTGCAATGGATTGGCACAAAGGTTAAGGATATTCCATCATTTTATGGCTTAGCATATGTCAATGACTTTTTACAGTAGTTCGAGTAGGAAATCCCTAATGAGCAGAGGATGGAAGCTATTGACCTTGCAGTAAGAGCCACACCTACAAGATGGTGGTATGCACATAAAGAACATATCGCATCATGGGATGATTTTAAGACATTGATGATGATAAGATTCTCTAATGACAAGGAGTGTTTACAGCAGAAATATACAGGAGAAAGTGACCCCAAGTCACATATTAATATTTGTGAACAGAATTGGTCGGACATTCCAGAGGATGAATGGGTTCACCTATTCATTCACACTTTAGACACTGTCCCAAGGAACTGGTACACTGAGACAGATTTGCATAGAGGAACAATTACATGGCCAGTTATGATAGACAACATTTTACTCACTTTCACTTTTGAATCTGAGTATCCAAGCATTGATCAGGCTCTAGAGATTACAGAGACTAAGATATTTGATGAATGTACCCTACCAGTGTATGCTCATCCTGATTGGACCATCCAGTTAGAACATGCGTTAGAGTGTTACAACTTCGCAGAAGAGCCAGGTGATGAGGATGAGGATCCTCGTAGTATCAACATTCCAGAGTCAGAAGGGACTCGCGAAGTTGATGGAACAAAGCTAGAGATTCCAGTTGTCACAGAGCCTATTAAGATTACAAAGATCAATATTGGCACAGAAACAGAACCAAATTTTGCCTCTATTGGAGACTATTGGGATGATGAAATGGTAGGACACATCGCATATTTGTTACATGACTATCAGGAGTTATTTCCCACTAAGTTCATAGAGATGAAGGGAATAGTAGGATATTTGGGAGTCATGAGGATACCTTTGAAAGAGGATGCTAGGATAGTTAAGTAGTGTCCATACAGATTAAATCCTCGTTATAAAGAAAAAGTTAAGGATGAGATTGATAAGATGCTAGCAGCAGGCATCATTGAGCCCGTAGAAGAGAGAAAATGGGTTAGTCCCATGGTCGTGCAGGAAAAGAAAACTAAAGGAGAAATCAGGATTTGTGTCGATTTATGCAAACTCAATGATGCATTGCTTCATGATCCATTTCTGACACCTTTTACTGATGAAGTTTTAGACAATGTGGGAGGACAGGAGATCTACTCATTTACTGATGGCTTTTCATGCTATCACCAGATAAGAATCCATCCAGAGGATCGACATAAGACAACCTTTGCGACAGAATGGGGCTCATTCCAGTATACGGTAATGCCCTTTGGCCTTAAAAATGCACTAGCTATTTTTTCGAGAGTAGTAGTTGCTTTCTTTAAGGAATACATCCATATATTCTTGGAAGTCTATTTTGATGATTGGACTGTATTTGGATTAATAAAAACGAATATAGGAGATTTAAGGTTAATGTTAGAGAAATGTAGGCAATATCAAATTTATCTTAACTTGAAGAAATGTATATTCTATGCACCATTTGGTATTTTGTTGGGTCATATTGTTTGCAGACAAGGCTTGATGGTAGATCCTGCAAAGATTGCCATCATTGTAAATCTTTCAGCACCCAACTCATTCAAGCAATTGATAACAGTGCTTGGTCATACAGGGTATTATAGAAAATTAATCAAAGGCTATGCAAAGATCACAGCACCTATGGAAAAACTGTTAAAAAAAGAAGTAAAATTCCTATGGACTGAGGAATTCCAGCAAAATTTAGACACTCTTAAAGAGAAGATGGTCACAACACCCATCTTAATATTTCCAAATTGGAACAATCCATTTCATGTACATGTGGATGCATCTGGAATCACACTAGGGATTGTCTTAACACAGCTAGGAGAAGGGGGTATCGATCACCCTATCGCATACTCAAGAAGAAATCTATCTAATACAGAAAAGAAATACACCACTACAGAAAGAGAAGGATTAGGTTTGGTGTATGCTCTACAGAATTTCAGGTGCTACCTGTTGGGTGCCCCATACAAGATGTTCACTAACCATTCCGCTTTAAAGTATTTGGTCAATAAGCCAGTGTTAGGGGGAAGGATCTGCAGATGGTTACTCCTATTTCAGGAGTATGATTTTGAAATTATTGTAAAACCATGAATATTAAATTCTGAACCTAATCATCTATCGCGGATAGACTTAGGAGAAGAACCAAGTAAGTTAGAGGATAATTTTCCAGATGCGCAATTGTTTTCTATCCAGATCGCAGATGAGTATTACGTAGATATTATTCACTTTCTCACTATAGGGTGGGCACCAGTTGAGTTTACTAAGCAACAAAAGAAACAGTTAGTTGTTAAAGCAGTAGACTTCACTTTGATCATAGGACATTTATACAAGTTAGGTCCAAATGAAGTCCTGCGCATATGCGTGATGCCGCACGAGAAAGAGGCCATTATCAGAGAAGCACATTCAGGTACCGTAGGAGGTCATTTCATAGGAAAGCCAATTGCTCAGAAAATTCTAGCTGCGGGATTATGGTGGCCTACTCTACGTAAAGACACTAAGGAGTTTTGTAGAAGCTGTGATATTTGCCAGAGGGTAGGAAAACCTTCATAGAGAGATGAAATGCCACTGCGACCACAGATTACGCTGCGGGCATTTGACAAGTGGGCTATAAATTTCATGGGTCCTATCAACCCACCAGGGAAATGAACTGGTGTGAGATACATCATCACAGGAACAGAATACCTCACCAGGTGGGAAGAGGCCAAATCAGTAAGGAATTGTGATGCTACTACAGTTGCACAGTTCATTTTTGAAAACATCATAAGTAGATTTGGATGTCCAGCAATTTTGATGAGTGATCAAGGCACACACTTTCTGAATTGCACTATTCAGGCCTTAATGGAGGAATTTCAGATACAACACCATAAGAGCACTCCGTACCACCCACAAGCTAATGGTATGGAGGAGTATTTTAACAAGATTCTAGAAAATTCTCTTACTAAGATCTGTAACAGCCAAAGAGATGATTGGGATGTCAGAGTTAATGCTGTATTATGGGCTTATAGGACTACATGCAAGAAACTTACAGGACACACACCTTTCAGCTTGGTGTATGGACAAGAGGCTGTTATGCATATGGAATATATTATTCATAGTTTAATAATTGCTGAAATTACCGAGATGGATGATACATATACGATGAATGAAAGACTAGCGCAGTTGCTTGCCTTAGAAGAAGACAGATTCATCACAGGATTTCATCAAAAAGTGCAGAAGGCACGAGAAAAATCTTGGCATGACAGGCACATCAACAACAATATTTTTTAGATAGGAGACCTAGTGCTCCTTTATGACAGCAATTTTGTTAAGTTTCTAGGGAAGTTCAAGACACATTGGTTGGGGCCATATCAGATTCAGCAAATCACAAAATGAGGTGCCGTTCAGGTCAGTAAACTGAACGGGGAACTTGTTCCTACTTTGATTAATGGTAGTAGGCCTAGGATTTACAGTGATAGCCACTCTACCTCCAAACCCTAACTCAGAGAACTAGGAGGTGAAGATGTCCAGTGTAGTTGAAAGGAGGCATCGCACCTATAACTAGTCTACACTGGAAAAAAAAAAGTTTATTTTGCGCAAGTCATAGGATGCTTGCAGAGTTTTTAACGTTGTGGAGTTTCACGCCAACATTTTGGTTCAGGATGATGTGGTGTGACATCGCAGTGAGGCGATGTTCCTCATGCCACGTAGATGATTTTGAAAAGGGAAAGAGGGCCCGTCACTTTTCCTTTTGACAAGCAATTAATCTAGATATGACAAGTATACATTGCCCTAGATTTGGAAACAGTACAGTGTCCTAGATTTGGTAAATCTTGGTCAAGATTGCCGGTGCCTGCACACAATTTTTTAGGGAAATTTGATCAGATTTTCAGCACTTAATGAGGATCAAGACGATGGGTGTTTTCTTATCCATGCAATAAATGCCGCCAACGGGTCCAGCTTAAGCGATCGTTGCTTCAGAGATTATCACCTTCATTATAAATACACAGATCATTCAAATGAAAGGGTTAATTTTGCGATTTCTGAGAGTTATAGAGCAATTTTTAGAGTTTTCCCTGTGCAGATATACTCTAGTTACAGAGTGCTAGTTTCCCTATTTTCGCAACCATTGCTAGTCCAGAGTATTGCACCAGGTGGTTTATGTCTGAGCAGGAACCTTTAGAAGACGTTGTACGACGATTCCAGCGTGGTGGCCTCGAATTTGCTATGACGATGTCGCCCAAGGTTGTGAAATTAGGTGCACCATGGGTTAGATAGACGCCAAGGATGAGGAGTCAAGCTCAAATAGTAGAAGATTCTAGCCCAGAGTAGGAAGAAGAAGTTCATATGGCAATAGTATACATTGTGCCGCGAGTCGAGGACACACCAGAGGTAACCATTCCCAAGGGTGCCAAGTTTCCTATTCCACTACCGCTGCTTGATCCTCATGTAAAGGAAGAGGGAGAACTGTTAGGATATGCCCCTGTTATCAAATTTACAGACTGTAACCTTGGAGACAGTAAGACATATCCTCTGTTTCGGTCGGATCAGTATCTTAAGGTTCAGAGGAACCCAAGGAGCGGTGCAGATGATTTTGTTCCTATGGAACATGTCCAGATTCTTGAGCAGTCAGGCTTGCTCAATTTGTTGAGAATACCACATTTTGGATGAGGTGCAGAGGTTAATGTCGTGGTGCGTGTGCTACTTTCCTGTGTACATGGAGGTTACCTCTGGCTTGGTAACAGGGTTGATCTGAATGTCGATTTGATACACCACATCACTGGGCTGTCTAAGAGCGGTAAGGACCCTCAGACGCATATATCAGGGAAGACCAAGGATACCAAGCTACCAGCGCTTCTCGTTAACAAGTATAAGCTACAGAGAGGAGGTCGGGCTTATGAACTCATAGCCTTAGCAGATGATACACTCATATTTGTTAGTTTTTCATCATATAAGCTAGCATTATGATCTTAGGATATTTTCACTGAGAGAATAACAAGCACATCAATAAAACATAAGCACATCACAAGAGACAAGAGACACAAAGAGTTTTCCTCAGGGAAACCATAAAGGAGAAAACCCCGCAACTTCCTCAAAGATAGACTCACCACAAGATGTAAGACCCAAAAATAGTAAGATGCACTCTCGACAGCAGTAGTCTTCTTCTTCTGTCTAGTCCCCGTATTTCCTTCCTCACTAATGCACCACACTTGAGTAAGTGAGTGATGTGTAGTACAAGTGATATATAGAGAGACTCTCACTCTCTATTGATATTCCTCCGTTCACTTAAAGTGCACTCAATCATGTCGGCCCAACTTAACAATTACTTACTAGAGCCTACATCTCAATGAGTGTATAATAACCCTAGTGCCCCGAAACTATGGGGACTTTAACAATGACTTGAAAAGACTTGTTTACATTATTAATCCTCCCAATCGAAACATCGGGGCATGACAACATGACTCAAATACATAATAGAAACATCCTGGAATAAACATCGGGTTACAATATATAAGATACATAGAAGAATACATTCTGAAGTTACATATACATTGTTGTAATCTCACAGATCACATAAGGTTACCAATAATACATACAAAAATATACAGAAATATACACAGATACAAGAGACAAGAACAGATAGGATGAACAGATTATATTATTCTCAATAAGTCGTACAAATTCAAGAACTGAACTAAGTTCTTGTGAGGCTCAACAGCCTAATATATACAGGTTACAAACAGTTACAATCATAACTACCTGTCGGTTCACCGAACCGACACGACTATTAGTTAACAGACTCTAATCACTGTGTTTACTCAGCCGACCGACTTAGTCGGCTGATCGACTAAGTCGGTCCCTCGACTTAGTCGGTTGATCGACTAAGTCGGTCTTCTTTCAAGTCGACTTATGTTGACTTGCTCCTTCTACATCTCCCCCACAAACAAAACATTTCTTCGTCCCGAAGAAAGAGGGAGGTACCAAAATTGAAATCCTGTCGGACCCTTCAAACTTGCTCCTGTTGAGGACTATGTAGGCGGATGGTCGACCGTCGCTGAACGCATACTTCGACGATGGCTGGGGCTGTGATGGCCAATTGATGCTGAAAGTTGGTCGAGCTCTGTAATGCCTTCTCGATATCGATGGTCAAGGTAGTGAGACTTGACAGGATCGACATCTTTTCAGACATGGATTTTTCTGCTATGTTTTCCATGGTCGGGCCCAAGATTTGATTTTGCTCGTCTGCAGCCTGGAGGAGTCTCTTTATGTGGGGACAGAGGTTGTCAACTTTCTCCAGGTTAGGTAGATCCTGTTGAACCCACTGATGGGCCTCACGTTCTAATTTCTGCAGCTTGTTGGTTTCCATGACAATCTGCTCTTCGACGGTCTGCCTTAGTTCAGCTTCTGTAGACTTCCGAGCTTCTAGAGCTTGGATGCCTTGTCTGGTTTGTATTGTCTGCTGGTATACCTGTCCATAGTGTGTCAGACAATCTCTGAGTACTTCCTCAGTGACAATAGATTCTTCCATATGGTCCTGTAAACCGTGTATGCCTCTGAAAATGCAGTGTGTTGGGCCAACAACAGTCGGGCAGTTTCTTCCTTCTGTTCTACTTTGGTCTCTTGGAGTTGTGTCTTGATGGTCGATACCATCCCTTCAAATAGCTGATATGCCCTCTCCAAAGGTCGATCTGTGGCTACTTCGACAGGGCCTAGAACAATGGATTGAGCAAGAGACCTGCATTTGTCGAGGAACTCGACTTCTTCTGTCTCCTTATCCTTGAGTTGTTTCCTTAGTCTGGTCGTCCTCCTCTTCGACTCTTTTGCTAGGGTGTTGAGTAATTGGCCGACCTATGAGTCGGTCAACAAGCTTGCATCCCGTAAGCTCATCCTTAGCTGAGCGGGTCTAGGAAGAGATTCTGTTGTCTCCTTTGCTTGTTTTGTTGGTTTGTCGTGAGGACCTGCAGAAGTGGAAGGTGGATCAGAGGTCGAAGGGGTTTGTGTCGGAGGGGTTGGTTCAGTGGTCGGGGGTTTTTGTGTTTGGGGAGGTGGTATGTCCACCTCCGGCTGTGATGATGATGGGGGTGTTGGTTGTGAATCAGGAGGTGGTGACGATGGTGGTGAAGGTGGGGATGGTGGGTTCCCTGATCCTGGTGGTGAAGGTGAAGAACTGTGGTCGAAAGACATAATGTCTTCTTGCGATCGATAGTCAGTGAAGGTCTGTTCAGTGCCTGATACATCGCCACCTTCTCGAACCCTTGTAAATACTTTTGTTTGGTAGGCATATGTCTTTTTGCTTGATTTTAGGGGAGTTGTTGTCCTGATTGTCTGTGTCGATTTGAACAGTGCAGGCAGTGTTGCAAAGAAGGCTTTAAGCTCATTGTCCGAGCTTGCCCTGGCTTTGAGTGCCTCAGGGATAACTCTTTCAAAGACTTCGGGGGAAACGTCGGCCTGCTGCACTGGTTCTTTCTCCTCGACTATGGTGGTTGGGGATGGAGGGGGAGGGGTCGACACAAGGTCGACTATATTTTCAGGGGTCGACTGAGTTTTGGCTTTCTTGGGCCAACCCTCCGGGGCTCCTGCATCAATAAAATGTTGAAACTGAGTTTCAACAGTTACCTTATTAGCCCGGGCGTCTTCGACAATGTCGAGTGCTGATGCTGCTAGTTCCTCTTCGTCGTCGGTGGAGTCAGCAAGGACAAGCTTATGCTTACCTTTGCCTTGCTGACGTTTTTGCAGCTTGATCTTCCTTCTGGCGACGGCTATCTCTTTGGCTAGTTTTTTAATCACGCTGCGCGACACAGCATACTCAGGGTCGTCTTCCGCGACTTCTCCTGTCAGGGTCTGCAGAGGGTCGGCAGCTGCTGACTATTGTACTGTTGGGGTCAGGGGAACTGTCTGTTGTACTGCTGGGAGTGTTTGTACTAGTGTTTGCTATTGTTGTTCAGTCGACGGGAGGTCAACTACTGGTGCAGTCGGGTGCTTCACTGTTAAGTGCACCCGACCAGGAGTTCCGGTTGGAGTATCCTGTGTCACAAAGGTGCTAATATACAAGTGTAGCTCGTAATCTTCCTCCTTCTGCTGGTCGGTCAGAGGTTCGACTATAGAGAAGTTGACCTGTTTTGCAGCCTCCTGGACTTGAATTTTGGTTTTTGCTTGTCTAGACAGCTCCCGAAAGATCTGGTCGACTGTAGGATAGTAGTCTAGGTCCCTGGCATTTGAATCCTGAGTGTTTGAGGACCATACTGATGTATGGTCGAGCTCCAGCTGGATGTGTGAGTCGGCTGGGAGGTTTCGTCGGATGTTCTGGGGCACCCTCCACCTTGTCGTTCGCAACTTAAGCTGCTGGAACCAGTTTTCCAGAAATACCTTGCCTTGGTTTAGTTCATACACAGTTCCTTTTTGGGAAAAGGGTTTGAACCTATGCATCTCGAATCTAGTCGGCTCTCGGAAGACGGGGCTGCCTTCCGGGCATATATAGTACATAACAATCCAAATGATTAAGGAGGGGAATTTGATAATACCTCCTGTTTCATGACAGCGCTCGCATATGGTTTTGACCAAGTCGGTGAGGTAGTCTGCCCATCTGAATATTCGTCCGTCGATTGCAATTTTTTCGACGGCATCCAGCATTTCCAATTTGAGGTCACTGCTGCGACCAGCCAAGGTGAGTAATGGCGATGATTTTCGCCACGATCTGTGGTGTTCGTGCGTCGATCTGACTGATCATCAAACCCTTGGAGTTTTTACCCGACGCCGAACCTGTAAGTCGTTCGACTAGCCCTTCCTTGATCCCAATGGGGACTGGGTCACCCTGGTTTGACAAACCAGTAAGTCGGGAGATAACATCTCCAGTGATGTCGACCGGTCGGTCAAAGTAAAATCGGCCGTTGTGGTAACGACTGATAATGAATTTGACCGCGGCTTCCTTCGTACCAGTGAAGCTGGCCATGAAAGGTGCATTTGCATAAGCATATATGGTGCTATGCTTAATTTTCTCAGCCTCTGGGTGATGCGTCGGTCTTCAAATGCCCATTCTTGAATATCCGTCCACAGCTTTTGAAACGGACCCTCCTGGACTTTCGCATTTTGGATTCGTTTTAGTCGCTGGAGTAAGGGTGAGTCTGCTGCCTGAAGTTCTTGGGCCTTAGCCGTAGCTCTGGTGCATTTGGGTGCCATGGTTTCTGACTGAACAGACTGGTTGGAATTCTTACAAGGTTCGCAAATTTCAGTCAACTGGGAGTTCGAATGCTCTATAGGTACGTGGTGTGGTGAATGAACTGTGGAATGTCCATTATTTATAGGCGCGGGTGGGGTGGATTGTTGAACTGGGTGAATTAATGGCGGATTGGACAGTCCAACTGCAACACTCGAGTACGATTTCATGAATCTGGGGTGGGGCTCGAGGCCATTAATGTGGGATGGGACGCTCCAGGTCGACGGTCGGTGTCGGTGGTGAGAACGGTCGACATGGTCGGTCGATGAAGATGGTCGATGGAAATGAAGTCGGTTGTCGAAGGGGTGAGTGGCTGTCATGATGGTTGTTTTATGAGTGTATTGTGGTGATTTGTGGACTATTTCTAACTTTTTATGTAGTTTTTTTGGTGTCAGTTAAGACCGTTATATGATTTTATTTTATTTATTTTTTTTTTTTTTTAGGCCCTGTATCGTTTAAGTCGGGCTCCATTGACAAGCTTCCGAAATATTTGACCCTGCAATGTTTTTAGTCGGACTGAACCGTTGGGGTTTATTTCTTCGACAACATAGGGTCCCATCCATTCTGTGTGTAATTTCTTCAGCTTTCCTTTTACTCGACTGTTATACAGTAGGGCAAGGTCACCGGCTGACAGATTTTTGTTTCTGATATTACGGTCGTGCCAAGCTTTCTGCTGTTGTTTTTGTATTTCCTGGTGCTAGATGGCCATAAGTCTATGTTCTTCCAATTTATTAAGTTGAAGTAGCCGATCTTTCCTGGCCTGTTCGACGTCAACATGTAGTATCTGTGCAATGATAGGTGCCTGTTGTCTGAAGTGTAGAGGGACAACTGCTTCCTGTCCATATACCAGTCGAAAGGGTGTGTGATCGGTCGACCATTTGTAGGCTGTCGTGTATGCCCATAAAACTGTAGGAATCTTCTCATCCCAATCATCTTTGTCGGTATTGCAGATTTTAGTTAGTCCTTTTGTCAGTGTTTTATTGAAAGCTTCTATTGCACCATTCGACTGAGGGTGGTATGCTGTACTACGTCGGTGGTCGATGTGAAACTTGTCGGTTAGATTTTTGATAGTTTTGTTAACGAAGTGTGATCCTTGGTCGCTGATCAGTGTAAGTGGACATCCAAATCGAGTAATAATATTTTCATAAATGAAATTTGCAACTACCTCACTTGAACAGGTCTCGACAGGTTCTGCTTCCGCCCATTTTGTGACATATTCCACTGCAGTGATGATATATCTTGCACCTGATCGTCGGGCTGGGACAGGGAATGGTCCTATGAAATCTATAGCCCAAATTTCAAATGTGAGACTAGGGTTTACAGAAATCAGGGGCATTTCTGTACTAGGCAGAGGTCGACCGAGTCGTTGACATCTATCACATCGACTGACAAATTTTTTACAATCTTTGTGAAGTGTCGGCCAGCATAATCCAGACTGTTGGATTTTCTTGCCAGTCGTGTCGGCCTGAAAATGTCCTCCTGCTAGTCCATAATGTGCTTCGTGTATGATTTGCTCTCGTTCATGGTCGAGTACACATCTTCTAAGAACATCATCTAACCCCATTTTGTATAGAAATCCATTGATGAGACTGTATGGAGCAGCCTTCATAGCTAGGATTTGCTTCTTCTTAGTGTTCAAACCTTCTGGTGCCTGACCTGTCTCTAAGAACTGAGCGATCTCCTCCAGTTCTTCTGGTACCGCCTCTACACGAAATAGATGTGCATCCGGCAAGTCGTCGTCGACTCCGGTTGATTCTTCTCCTGTGTCGATTCGGGATAGGTGATCAGGTCCGACATTGAGCTTTCCTGGTCGGACTACTACTTCAAACTCAAACTCTTGAAATAGAAGTAGCCATCGACAAATTCTCCCATGGTGAAGAGGTTTGTTTACTAGGTACTTCAAAGCTTGATGGTCAGTGTAAAATATGAAGGGGTTAGCTGATAGGTAGTGTCGATATTTCTGAAGTGCGAATACCATTCCTAGGGCTTCTCTTTCGGTGGTCGAATAGTTTCTTTCAGCCTTATTTAATTTTCGACTGCTGTAAACTATAGGGTAATCCATCCCATCATCTCCTGGTTGAGTCAGGATTGCTCCAATTGCTATTCCTGATGCATCGATGTGCACATGAAATTTGGTCGACCAATTTGGAAATTTAAGTATGGGTGCTTCGACCATCTTTCTCTTTAATTTGTCGAAGGAGATCTGGCATTCTTCTGTCCATTTAAATTCGATATCGTCCTTCAGTAATTCTTCAAGAGGGTAAGTCATATCAGAATAATGTCTGATGAATTTTCTATAATACCCAGTATGACCAAGTAAGACCCTAACTTGTTTAGGATTTATTGGGGGTTTTAGGTCGAGAATAATCTTTATTTTAGCAAAGTCTACCTTGATTCCTTCTTTGCAGACAATATGTCCTAAGAGTATGCCTATGGGAGTCATAAAGATGCATTTCTTAATATTGAGGGAAAGTTGAATCTGTCGACATCTTTCCAGCATAAGTCAGAGCCATGTGCAGTGATCTTTTAGTGTGGAATAAATAGTCCAGTCGTCGAAGTAGACTGCCATAGTTTTATAGATATACTCTTGGAAAGTTTTTACAACAATTCTGGAGAACACTGCAGGTGCATTCTTTAATCCAAAAGGCATAACCTTATAAGCAAAAGAGCCAAATTCACAAACAAATGTGGTTTTCTTCTGATCTTCCTTTGCTATAGGAACTTGATTGTATCCTGAAAATCCATCTGTGAATGAGTAGCATTCATGGCCTGCAACTTCATTTAGGATTTCATCAGCATAAGGTGTGGGGAATGGATCTGTAAGTGTGACTTTATTTAGCTCCCTGAAGTCGACACAGATTCTCAGTCTGGTCGGGTCGTGTTTCTTAGGCTGCAAGACCATGGGACTTGCCCATTCCGACTGGTCGATGGGGTAAATAATCCCTGCTTCCAACATGTTGTCGATCTCCTTTTTAACTATTTCCTTATATTTATGAGCTAGTTTATAAGGTCGTTTCTTAACAGGTCGGACATCAGGTTTAGTGTCGATTTTCATCTCTCCCATTTCTTGAACTAATCCTTTCAAATCTTTATAATCCCTTGCAAAGACATCTTGGAATTCTCTAAGTAAAGTTACTACTTCAGTAGTTTGTTGCTCATTCCAATAGTCACCAATTTTGGCTATCTTTGGGCGATCATCATTCGAAATGTCTACCTCCTTAGTTCTTACTTTCGCATCTAACCATTCTGGAGCTTTAGCTTCATTGATCTGTCGACTTCCTTCCTTGAACTGTGAGAATGTAGCAGGGAAGTCGGCTGCAGTCATTCGGTCGGGGTCGGGTTTCTCGGTAGTCACGACCCGTAGCACTGAGTGGATTGGTTTTGTTGTTTCAGCATGGTTGGATTTCCATCTGAAGCTTTTACCTTCGGTGTGTTCATTTTCCAATTGTAATCGGGTCGACTCGACTTTTGTTCCTATGTGAAGACTATTGCAGGCCTTGACCTGTCGCGGTTCTTTGTGTGTTTCAGTCGGTTGAATGAAATGTTTAATTTGTTGTGCCGGCTCGACTAAGTGTTTATCTTCAGGTATAAAGTTGAAGGCTTTAATGAAATTTTCTTTTAGTTCATTCCAGAAGAAGGTTTCACCTTTAGCTTCCTCCATCTTATACCATTTGCTAGGTAAGTCGTCTAGGGTGGAAGGAAAGAAGTGTGGCCAGGCTCTCTCATCCTTATGTCCAAGTCTTCTCCACTCTTTTTCACAAGTTTTAATGTGTTCTTCGGGGTTTTGTCCCTGGGTGAAGATAGGTATCTGTGTTTGTGAGGTTAACTTCCTGCCACCAAACCTTTCAACAAAGTAAGTTGCAGCATTAGTCCAGGTCTGTAGTTTAGTCTGATGGGTGTCCCACCATCTAGCTGCTTGACCTGTGAAGGTTTCTACTAGGGTATGTAGTTGGCCATGTTATCCAATGTTTTTAGACACTTGTTCAACATGCATGACTGGGGATTCCCTCTCCTTATACCTAGGTTGTTGCCTGGTGTTTTCGTTGGTCGGTTGTAAGGTAGGGTGTTCTCTTATTTTTCTCTCAAAAATCTTGGGGATAATTGAGACTATAAAGCACTGTCGGGTGGGTCTTTTCTGTACTGTTTGGATAGTCCAGCACCCTCTTGCTTGTGTTTCATAATTTTCTATTTCCCAGTCGTAGAGTTCAGCATCTGAGTTGTATCCGACTGAGTCGGGGTTACCTAAGTAAAGCTCCCCATAGCTATTTGTTTCAGTGTAGTCATTATTGTTGTGGATTTGGTATAGTTGTCTAACATCGACCTCATCCTCAATAGGTTCTATCCAAGGCTTTCCTTGGGAAGGGTTGATGGGTACAATGACTTTTTGGCCATTTCCTTTTAGCTTGATCCTTTCTTTATCTAAGGAGATAGAGGCTTTCATCTTTCGACCCCAAGGTCGACCGACAAGGGCTGGGAAGGAGCTAGATCCTTCCTTAGGGTCAATAATTTCAAAATAAACCTTAGTCGATATACCTTTAATGGTTGTGTCTACATTTTTCCACACCCCAATAGGTTCAATAAGACCTTGGTCGGCCAGTTTTAGGTAGATGCTTGACTCATAGAGTCGAGGTTTACCCATTTGTTCCCATGTATCCCTAGTCATAATATTTACTTGAGAGCCAAAATCAAGGACTACTTGTCGTACGTGGTATCCTTCAATTTCTAGGTCGACCAGTGGGTCGACATCATTTTTATCTTTTTGATTTAAGCTACAAATGTTCTTAGTTTGTTTCTCGGGGTTTGTGCTTTTAATTTGTTGCAATAAATCA
>LPNX010781077.1:5000-55288 GCA_001517045.1 Pseudotsuga menziesii | reverse complement strand
CCCATTCTGGTTATTATTATTGTTCTGCTCTGTGTTCTGTGCTACAGCATTAGTCTGGTAGACGGCCTGGTATTTTTGTCTATTTTTGAGGTTAAGATGGCAGTCAGCCGTGTTATGATTTGCAGTCTCGCAGATAGCACACCAGGAAGCCTTCCCATTCTTCATATTGTAAGGACAGTCGGCCATGGAATGGTCTCCTCGTTCCTGGCAGATGTCGCAAAATGCCTTTGTCTGTACAAAACAGACATCCTGTCGACTGAATTGCTGTCGACAGTTATCTTTTGTATGTCCGGCTGTTGAACAGTTAGTACACCAGATGTCTTGGTTCTTCAGGGTCGGCTCTTTCAAGGACTTCTGCATATTTTCTAGCTGTTCTTCCAAGCGGTGGTCAGTCGGGCAGGCAGGTATGTCTTCATCCATCTCGACCTGCAATGCTTTTGTCAACGCATCTTCGTACGACTTGAAGGTCTCCAAACTGATGTGTCGGCGAACTTTCTGGGAAAGTCCTGCAAGGAACCATTGAATGAGTAATTGTTCATCGATGACATAGTCCAACTGACTCAATAGATCCTTCCATCGTTGATCATAATCGCAGACTGTTTCTACTGGCTTCTGTTGGGTCATTTTCAGCTTCTTGGCTGCCAGGTGTTTAGCATCTGGAGTCTTGAAAAATGATAGGAATTGCGCCTTTATCTCTGATTTTGTTGCTCTAGGTTGTCTTTCAGTAAATTTCATATACCATGTGAGAGCTCTTTTCCAAAGGGCTCCTGCGAACTAGGCTATCTGTCGGTCTTCTTCTGTTACTTTGTTAGCCTCCCATATCGACTCGCAGACAAACCAGTGTCGTCTGGGGTCTTTGTCACCCTCATAAAGGGGAATCTGAGCAGATCCATGACCCATGTCGGAGTCACTGTCACTACTCTCTGATGATGTTGGAGGTGGAGGTGGAGGGGTGGTGTTGTAAGGGGTGGGGTTGTTGAGTCAGTCGAATCTGTCGGGGTGACGATGGGGTTTTGGTCGACGGAGCTTGTGCTTCCGTCGGTTGTCGACTCTTTCTCATCGAATAGCGGATTGTTGATAATTTGTCTTCTTAATGACCCACTGTCACTTTGTGTGCTCAGATCTGACTCTTGTGTATCTTCTGAAGTTGTGTGTGGCAGGGGCGGTGCTCCTTCATGTGTCGGCAGGAGCAAGTGGATACTACGAAAGGAGGGTGCCATTTGAAAGGTCACCCAATTCCCTTCGATCGGTCGACGTATTACTAGATGTCGACCCGGATATGGTTCGTCGCCTAGTCGGCTCCAGAGTGTAATGTCGCCAGCTCTTAGTCAAAGGTCATCTTCTATAATAGTTTGTATTCTCGTACGCGGACTTACTGTGGAAAGGGTTACTCCTTCATCGGGAACAATTAGTTGGAGAGCTTCTAGCTGCTCTATCCACATTTCGTCATCTTTAGGGGACCCCTCTTCTTCTTTGCCTTCTCTGCGTCAGTCATGACCCGACTCTGGCGGTACGTCATCATGGTCGGTCTCCCTAGGGTTTCGCTGCAGCTCTGCGGCTCTTTCTCGTCTGGCTTCCCTTCTTTGCTGTCTTTTGTCCCTTTCAATTCTCTTAATGTCCGACATACTTTCGTACAATACTATGCCTTCAGGTCCTCTCCGGTCGATTGTTCATTACTGGCGACTAAAACTCTGGTCGACTAGAATCCACTATGCTCTAGGTCTGACACACGACCAGCTACCCCCCCATGGCCTACCCAACACTTTTTAGAAAGCTCGGATAGTGTCTACTTACTCAGGAAGTATTCCCACTCCCTTTCAGCAATAAATTTTTCCCACTTCTTTTGCTTCTCCGCCCAATTAGTATTTGAGGGTGGTTCACGTAATAGTGGTCGAGCTTCGACAATATGGCCTGCACCTTTTTCTATTAAAAACTTGAACAGCAAAGTCGGTAAGGAACACAAGAATTGATCAGTAAATTCTGTGAAAAATTTCTGTCGGACAGTTTCCACAGAAGTCCTATCTTCGACTGCTTGTTGCTCACAGAAGTCGTCGGCTATCTTTTCGAACCACTCCGATAGATTTGTACGTCCTCCTTGGATCAGTTTCTGGAGCAACTGTTCTTCTTTAGTCTTGTCCGGTTTTCTCATCCAAAAGCTTCTTCAACAGGTGTGGCACGGATTCGACAAATTTTTCGTGAGTCTCAGTGAAAAATCTGGCTTTGGCTTCTGCGACTGTCAATCTGTTCCTTCTCGCGTAATTTTGTAGATAGTTAGCAATTTTTCACTCCCACCAGTCCTTTATCTCCTGCTCTGGTATCATATGTGAGCATATATCTTAGTTATGTATTACCGGCAACGGAACGAATGTTGTAATCTCACAGATCACATAAGGTTACCAATAATACATACAAAAATATACAGAAATATACACAGATACAAGAGACAAGAACAGATAGGATGAACAGATTATATTATTCTCAATAAGTCGTACAAAGTCAAGAACTGAACTAAGTTCTTGTGAGGCTCAACAGCCTAATATATACAGGTTACAAACAGTTACAATCATAACTACCTGTCGGTTCACCGAACCGACACGACTATTAGTTAACAGACTCTAATCACTGTGTTTACTCAGCCGACCGACTTAGTTGGCTGATCGACTAAGTTGGTCCCTCGACTTAGTCGGCTGATCGACTAAGTCGGTCTTCTTTCAAGTTGACTTATGTCGACTTGCTCCTTCTACATACATCAACACTCCTTCTTAACTAGGAAGGTATTCTTTCGACACAATTTATCAGCACTATTCTTCTTCTCTGTATCAGCTGGATCATCTCATATTCAAGCCATCTTCATCTTCAATTCATATTCATCATCGGAACTGGATCATCTCTCGATCTAGATCATCATCACTGGATCATACTCGATCTAGAACATCGTCATTGGATCTAGATCTTCACTCGATCTGGATCATCATCACTGAATCTAGATCATCACTCGATCTAGATCATCATCAGACATCATCACTGTATCTGGATCATCACTCGATCTGGATCATCATTACTGGACTGGATCTGGATCATCACTTGATCTGGATATGGATCTAGATGATCTCTCGATCTGGATCATCACTGCTGGATCTGGATCATCACTTGATCTGGATCTCTCAGAGTCATCATAACTAGATCTAGATCATAGCTCGATCTGGATCATCTCTGTTCATCATCATCTGTGTACTATCTCATCATAGGAAGTTCTACAGAGCTAGCCTTCTTTCATGCTAGTTGTAGGCCTATCCCATAGGTAGGTCTTCGCCCAACACTTATATCGAACCTACTCGTCAGAAAGGCATGCCCAACACTTACATTTGACCTACTTGTCAGAAAGGCATGCCCATCACTCACATCTGATCATGTAGTAAACTACAATCACATCATAAAGGCCCTGCACTCACATCTATCATGGAAGGAACTGAATCCCCTCACCAAGATAGAATGGCCTGCCCTTACATCTGACATGGAAGGAACTTAATCCTCTCACCATGAAAGAATGGACCGCACTTACATCAGCCATGGAAGGAACTTAATCCTCTCACCATGACGAAATGGCCCGCACTTACATCGGCCATGGAAGGAACTTAATCCTCTCACCATGATGGAATGGCATGCACTCACATCTATCCTGGAAGGAACCAAATCCTCCACCCTCGCTAGAAAGGCCCCCAGTCCCAGACTGAGCTACCTGGTAACTGACCAGGTGCCTCCACTCTCCCAGAGAGTGGAAATTGCCCTTACATCTGTCCTACTCGATAGAATGACCAACACTCACATCTGACATGGGAGGAACCTAATCCTTTAGCCATGACATAATGGTTCATCCCTTACATATGACCTGCTCATCAGAATGGCTATGCATTTCAGCACTCATATCTGACATGGAAGGAACTGAATCCTCTCACCATGACAGAATGGCTCAGCCCTTACATCTGACTTGCTTGTCAGAATGGCTTAGGAACTCATCACTTTCCCTTGGAGGAAACCTCGATCTGGAGAACACCAAGTATCTCTTTGAAGTACTCAAACTTCAGCCTAGCCAATGGCTTCATCAATACATCAGCTATATGTTATTCCGTCGCAACATACTGGAGCTTCACTGCTCCCCTCTGCACCATATCCCTGATATAGTGATACTTGATCTCGATATGCTTCAACTTGTCATGGAACACTGGATTCTCTAACAACTTTATGCAACTCTGGTTGTCACAATGTATACAAGTAGCATCCAACTGGAGATCAAATATATCAAACAGTAGCTTCCACAGCCATACTACCTCACAACTAGCTGAACAAGCTGTGACATACTCTGCTTCAACTGTACTCAGTGCCACATAGAATTTCTTCCTGCTAAACCAAGAGATCACACCTGATCCCATACTCAAGCAACATCCTGAAGTACTCTTCCTCTCGATGGCACTGCCTGCCCAATCTGAATCAAGATAACCTTCCAGGTTAATCTTTTGATTCACATCGTACTTGAGCCCATAATCAACTGTACCCTTCAGGTAGCTATGAACATGCTTTGCAGCAATCAAGTGAACACTTCTCATATCTATCAGGTACTAGCTCAAGGTGTTCACAGCAAAGCAAATATCTGGTCTTGTGTTCGTCAGGTACATCAATGACCCAATCATCTGATGATACATCGTAGCATCAACCAACTCTGATGAAGCATCACTCAATAGCTTCATGTTTGATGCCATAGGTGTGGTCATGCAGTCCATCATCCTGAACCTATTCAGGATCTCTACTACATAATTCCCTTGTCCAAGGAATATTCCATCTGTACTCTACCACACCTCAATACCTATAAAGTAGTGCATCGACACATAACAGGAGCATCACTGGTCTTCCGCCTTCAACCTTGAAGCAAAGGTTTGAATCCACTTTACTCTTAGTAAAGCTTAGAGTCATTAGTAATCTATCCATCCTGTCATATCATGTCGAACCTCAGGATCTTCTATAGTCAATCCCTCTGAAGCGAAGCATCCTACTCCCTCTGTCTTCTGTACTCTATGCACTGAAACATTATGTACTGAAGTGACAAGTAGTATCCATCTAGGATCATTCGATACCAAGATCCTCTATTTTGAACTTTTTCAAAATTTCTTCTCACATCCATCTGTGAGCTTGTCATCCTTTATCAACCTTGTAGCAAAGGTTATGATATTTTTCAAGCTCATCATGTATCTGTTATCCCATGGGTGTCTTCTGAACTCATACAAGGCCTTCTTTCATTTGTACACATGATTATGTCATGTGACTTCACTTCTAGTAGCTATAAATGTTTCTTCATAGTCTATGCCTTCTTTTCGTGAGAAGCCTCATGCTACAAATCTTGCTTTGTATCCCACGATGTTTCCATCTACTGCATGATGGAACTATGAACTTCTCTTTAGGTCTCGATACTATGCCCTGACATCATTCTTCTTGAACTCGTCTTCCATTTCTTCTTAGTTACTTATTCATGGCTGGAAGGTTTTGCATCAATGATGTCACTGCATTCATCATATTATTCTTTGTCTTGAAATGTCGTCACTTGTTCTTCGTAACAAGTCTTCATTCTTCTTTGCTTGTAGGAGATTATGTATGCGATCTTTCCTACAAGTCAAATGCATTTGTATGGTAAGCACATTTCATAAGGAATATTCATACTGGAAAATACTTATGCATAAATATATGATCATGCAACTACTTTAGCCAATACAACAATCATCCATATCTCACTGAAAATTTCTAGATGCCTTCCATCTCTACCAGGACAACATTGAGATTGTGCACTAATCCAATATGTCAGCAAAGAGGTTTCATTCTAGATAAGTAGCAATGGAGAGTTGTATAGCACCCTGAGCTACTTACCCATCACATGCATATTAGTAGTATACTGTCATTAATGCAAACATCCTATCGTGCATAATACATCAACTGAATATGACAAAATAATATCATGAAATGACAATTGAATACTTATCTTTATTTGTTTCGTGGGTAGACTCCTTCTTGAGCCTTCAGCTTCATCATCTTCTTCATTCATGATAGCATAGTTTCTTATCCAAATGATAGGGTGGATAAGAAGTTCTTCAAGAGTTGAGATATTCATATTCCTCATCGCTTAAGGGATCTTCTTTGGATGGTGAGAGCTTGATCTTCAATTGCTCCAATATTCTCTTCTCTTCTTATGAGTCGAGCTTCTTCTTCTTCTCGAAGTCTACTGAAAGTAATCACTTCCTTCTGGCACACATTCCTCCCATGAATGAATCCTATGATCCTAGGAGGCCATTCAAGGTGGCCATCACCACTTTCACATTCTTCACTTCTTCTTTCACTGCTTCAAGTTGTTCTTTGATTTGAGGAACCCTTATGACTCCATGGTCTCTGCATTCTGGATCTTCACATTCTTCAACTGGTTTCTTAAGGTCGTATTTTTATTTTTGTTCTTCCCTTCAAATATCTTGGTCAAGGAATCAAACATCATCAGTGTATTTAGGAAGACACTTGTAGTACAAGTTGATTTGTGACTGAATCAGCAATGATCTTCTTGGCCTAGACCAAGTTCTTCTTGAGTAAGGCTTCTAGCCTCATCTCCCTCTGAAACTGGAACCTCTATACTCATGTAGGTGTTCAATTCATTTTCTTCAGAGAGATCAAATACTTCTATACTTGGAATTCATCAACTTCATCAAGCTTACCATCAATCTAATGTGATAGATCACTTTGAAATGATAACCTCAAATGAAAATAGCAAAGGATTAGATCTTACCGATTTGAGGTGTCCGTCTTCGTTCCGGAGCTAGCTGATCTAGGGTTTGTCACAGAAACCCTAATTTTCAAAATGTGGAATATTTTGGATCTGATTGGATAGACAGATAGATCTCTTCAAATGGAGTTGTCCAATGTACTCTTTTTTTCTGAAAACAGTGGAGGGAAGCTCCCGGAATAAGAAGCCCTAATTTTCCAATTTCTTCTGCAGAAATGCCTGTTACTATTTCTGTTATATCTCTGAAACTAATGATCCTCTATGTTTGAAATTTCATAATACAGTAACCTTGCCTATCACTAATATTCCACCACAGGTTTCATCAGAATTGATTTTACCATTTTGGATTTATGATCCTTTTCCCAAGGTGACCTGTTACAGGACTGTTCAGAACAGTGAAGTTGTACGGCATGCCATGTGTCACAGGTTCATATTCTAAGTCTTCTCTCTATACCACCGAATGTAGATTCCGTGAAATTTTTGGAACATCTTTAAGAATTCCATTTGGACCTATATAGCCCAATATATTGCAATTCTCCCCAGGTGTCCTATTTAGGGATGAATTTTGGAAGAGGATGGAACCCTAACTTGGAGGGATCACATATCCTAGAATATAGTGAATAAGAGGCTGATTTTTGCATACGTTGTTCATCAGGATTTTATATGTGGCCCCTGTAATTTTCAGCTTCTGAGACTTCTCCAAGCTCGGAATATAGTGACTGTAACAAAACTTATCAGTTTTAGTATTTAGGGTTTTTCCTAGCTCGAGGTCAAACTAGGGTTTGACTTTCCCAGAGTTTCATCCAACCAAATTTCTTGATCCAGGTCTCTAAAATTAGGTTTTGATGAGGTGAAAAATCCTATGCTGGTTTCACTCAAAAATTCCTCTTCTGTAGAAATCCCTAATTTCTGCATCGAAAATTGAAAATGCTCAGAATCGAATTCCGCTTCGACAGAAAGATGCACCCTTCAATGGAGAGTCATCCTAGCATGCTTTTGCTGATAGATTATGGAGAGAGACCCAAAAAGCAAGAAGCCCTAGCTTCTACATCTACACAATGTCTTCTTCTCAGGTTAGCTCTGATACCATGTTAGTTTTTCATCATATAAGCTAGCATTATGATCTTAGGATCTTTTCACTGAGAGAATAACAAGCACAACAATAAAACATAAGCACATCACAAGAGACAAGAGACACAAAGAGTTTTCCTTGGGGAAACCATAAAGGATAAAACCTCACAAATTCCTCAAAGATAGAATCACCATAAGATGTAAGACCCAAAAACAGTAAGATGCACTCCCGACAGCAGTAGTCTTCTTCTTCTGTCTAGTCCCAGTATTTCCTTCCTCACTAATGTGCCACACTTGAGTAAGTGAGTGATGTGTAGTACAAGTGATAAATAGAGAGACTCTCACTCTCTATTTATATTCTTCCATTCACTTAAAGTGCACTCAATCATGTCGGCCCAACTTAACAATTACTTACTAGAGCCTACATCTCAATGAGTGTATAAAAACCCTAGTGCCCTGAAACTGTGGGGACTTTAACAATGACTTGACAAGACTTGTTTACATTATTAATCCTCCCAATCGGAACATCGAGGCATGACAAAATGACTCAAATACATAATAGAAACATCCAGGAATAAACATCAGGTTACAATATATAAGATACATAGAAGAATACATTCTGAAGTTACATATACATCAACAATATTTACAGCCAGTCTTCTTGCAGGCAGACTGTTAACCAAGTTTCACCCAAAAGAAGTCACGGGATTAGTAATTCACCTTGCCATACAAGTCACAGAAAGTGAATAATTTAATTGGTGTTTGTTTTTATTAAATATTTTTCTTGAAGATTTTTTGGCAATTTAGGATGAGCCAAACCACCCCTTCCATTTCTCGTGGCTGCTTATATTATGCACATTCGTTGGGTGGAGAGAGCCACCCCATACCCAGTTTCTAAAACTACGAGGTAGAGAGTGCAGAGGCACACACTATGCAAATTTATGGGAGAGCAACATCCCATCCAAGAAAAAGATCAATATGATAGTATTCTATGAATACTATAAGCTTTTGAAGCGAGTCATCCAAGAGACACCGCGGATCAACACAGAGACTATTGACATGTTACACAATCGTCTTGATTTCATTGCGGACAACTATACAATCTATCTGAGGCCAAAAGGGTTTAGAACGGATAACTAGGCTACTAGATTGTTTAGGATGACAGCACAGAATGTAGAAGATGTCATCAAAGACTTTGATGAAGAGTGGACAAAGGCATTAGAAGATGCCGTAGCAGGAAATGTACCAACAAAAACCACACTGATAGACCCATTAGACAAAGGAAAAGATAAGGTGGGTTCCAAAAGGAAAGATGCAATAGAAGTGCCACCACCGGCACAGAAGAGGAAAAAAGTCAAAGCCTCAAATCCAACTACAGAGACTGCACTAAAAGAGGATGACTATGAGCTCATCGCAGTGAGATTGTAGGAGGTGATGTAGGACTCATTTCAGGTGATGTAGACATCGTAGGACAAGCTGCAGAGCATGATACATAAGAAGCTTCTGGAGTTGAAGGCACTAACTGAGAATACTTCCATGATGCAGATTCTGCTAGTCAAGGTGACAGCAGGAGAAATCTCAGCACAATCAATTTCCTGTGAGGAATTCTTTGCAAAGGATCTCATCAATACAGTGCTAATACCGCTAGGGAGCATCTGATTCCCTGCATCAATTATTTATGTGCAAATATAGGTTAGACAACCTATCGAGGTTAATCTAGCACAATTCCCCGTTGATCAAGGCTCTGGAAGACACAATGGTTAAGATGGAGGAAGACCACAAGGCACAGATTGTTGAGCTTGAGGCTCAAGCACCAGGCACACCTGAAGTAGACAAGGAAGCAAGGGCATAGGCCTTTAGACTCACTTCAATGTAGATGAAGTGTCGCATAGATGATGCACAGTCATTGTTAGCTGATGCAACGACGACATGGTCGGAGCTAGAAGAGATCCCAGATAGACTGGAGTTATAGCAGAGCATCCAAAAGATAGAGAATGAAAAAGTAGCAATGAAGGAAGAAGTCAAGAGCTTAGGAGCTCTTGCAAAGATGAAGAAGACGACGGAGATGAACCTTTTGCAACAGGAAGTGCAGTGGTTGCAATAAAAAGAGATACAATTCAATAACCTTCTTCAACCATATCAGGAACAAATCACAAAGCTGGTCGATGCGGTTGAGAATAAGGTCAAGGATTTCACTGCAAGAAAGAATGAAATTGATGACGTAGAAGACCCCATGATTACTCAAGTTATGCTTGAAGCGGCACAGGACTGTGTCGAAGCTATGGATAAATATGTCGCAGGACTTAGGAAGAGATTCGTAAGGACTTCGCAGGAAGCCAAGGAGAAGCTACAGCAAGAGAATCCAGTTGTTAGTGGCTTAGGGACGAGCCACAAGTAAGTGTTAGGAGACTGTTGGAGCAGGGCCCCACAGCTAAAGGAAAAGCTGCTATATCGAAACAAGAAAGTCAAAGGAAACAGTACCTGAAGCGACTGAGAAGAGAGATCAACCACTACATTTAAGGCAGCGGTGAGGATAGGAGGGATCATCTACCCTCATAAATGGAAAAGGAGAAACGAGCCGAGGTATTAAAGATAAAGGACAGAAGGGGAGCAACCGAGGAAGTGGCACCCATACCAGAGATCAGCGCCAAAAATCGTGAAAGACTGCAGAAAGCTGTAGTGTGACCAATAAGTGGTAGTTCAAAGTACAAATAGGCCGACTCTCATGGTTAGGGATTTTGGGTTACTGTTGGGATAGGCCCAAAGTTTTGTATCATGGTGAGACCTTCAGGCCACCTATTTAAGCATGTATTTTGTATTATGAAAGGTTAGCTAGTAGACATTCAGACAGTTAGACAATTAGCTAGTTGGTTAGTCAACTAGACAGTCAGTTGGTTAGCTAGAAAGAGTCGAGCTCTGGTTCTGTTGTTAAATATGTAGTTATCTTACTATAACCAGTAACCGGCTCCTTGAGCATGAATGTAACAATCCACAGGGATTGAGAGAGAGAGAGAGAGAGGAAGAGTATATTGTAAGAATAAAGCATTATAGGAAGAGAAGATATCTAGGAGAGAAGGGCTCCCAGCTGTGTGTGTGGAGTTTCCCAGAAGATCTCAAGCTGCATAAGAGGTTGCAGCGGAACTGTGTACTCTCTCAAGATATAATAAAACACTGTTCCCATGGACATAGCTTCCTCCCTGGAAGTGAACCACATAAAATCCATGTGTTGTGCGACTGTTTCATGTGATTGTGCTATACTTATTTGCTATCTATTATTTGTCACATGAATGTTGCTTATCAGTTAATGGATGTATGCATGATATCCTCCAGTTTAGAGTAATAGTGAAGGTTAAATGCAAGTTTAATTTGTTGAGTATTCTGTATATGATTTTATCAATGCTTGATTCACGACAGCTAACGGTTACAGTGTTAAGTGACTTCTGTATATGAGCTCGGCGAGTAGAGTGTAATTGATGTTAAGCATGTTAGACTATAGAAGCTTAATTGAAGTTGTTTAACATCCTAGTGAAGGTTAACTGAGCTATTATACCCAGAGAGAAAGCCTCTGAACCTTGAGATTTGATGAGCATATTAAGTCTTACTGTAGGAAATATCGCAGCGTAGAAAGGCGATATCGCACTGTTGGGGGAGCTGCAGTGTGAGATATCGCAGGTTAAGAGTTGAGTTAGTTTTTCATCATATAAGCTAGAATTATGATCTTAGGATCTTTCCACTGAGAGAATAACAAGCACAGCAATAAAACATAAGCACATCACAAGAGACAAGAGACATAAAGAGTTTTCGTCGAGGAAACCATAAAGGAGAAAACCCCGCAACTTCCTTAGAGATAGAATCAGCACCAAAATAGTAAAAGCCCCAAAATAGTAAGATGCACTCCTGACAGTAATAGTCTTCTTCTTATCTAGTCCCAATGTATTTCCTTCCTCACTAATGCACCACACTTGAGTGAGTGAGTGATGTGTGTTGCAAGTGATAAATAGAGAGGCTCTCACTCTCTATTTATATTCTTCTGTTCACTTGAAGTGCACTCTAATATGTCATCCTCACTTAACAATTACTTACTAGAGACGACATCTCTAGGAGTGTCTAATAACCCTAGTGCCCCACCACTTGTGGGGACTTTGCCTCCTCCAACCAATAGGATGGTAACACAATGGTGGGGACTATTGCCCCAACTTACAATGACTCACCTAGGGTCGACTTCACTAGGATAGTCTAATAATCCAAGGGCCCCACAACTGTGGGGACTTTAACCCTTGACCAATAGGAGGGTTACCCATAATGACTTGACATGACTTTCTCATTATAGAAACTTCCCGGAATAAACATCGGGGTATGACATGACTCAAATACATTACAATACATCCTGGAATGAACATCGGGTTACAATAGATACGAAATACAAGTGAATACATTCCAAAGTTACAATTACATCAACACTCCCTCTTAACTAGGAAGGTATTCTCTTGACACAATTTATTAGCACAAGTCTTCTTCTCTGTATCATCTAGGTCATCGTCATCTTCAAAGTCATCTTCATCTTCAAGTCATCTTCGTCTTCAAGTCATATTCATCATCATATCTAGATCATCTCTCGATATGGATCATCATGGGACATCATCACTGGATCTGGATCATCACTGGCTATCATCACTAGATCTGGATCATGACTGGATCTAGATCATCACTGCTGGATCATCATGACTAGATCTGGATCATCACTTGATCTGGATCATCACTGGCTATCATCACTGGATATGAATCATCACTAGTGCTATCTCATGATTCTGCTCATCATAGGAAGTTCTATAGAGCCAGCCCTTTTTCATGCTAATTGTAGGCCTAGCCATCATGTAGGTATTCACCTAGCACTTACATCTAACCTACTCGTCAGAAAGGCATGCCTAGCACTCAAATCTGATCATGTAGGAACTAATCCTATAATCATATCAGAATGGTCCAGCACTCACATTCACCAGCATGATAGGACACACATACTATCATCTGTGAAAAGGCTCAGCACTTACAACCACCAGCATGATAAGACACACCTACTATCATCTATGGAAAGGCACAGCACTCATATCCACCAGCATGGTAGGACACACATACTACCATCTGTGGAAAGGCTCGGCACTTACAATCACCAGCATGGTAGGACACACCTACTACCATCTGTGAAAGGGATCTGCACTTACAATCACCAGCATGGTAGGACACACCTACTACCATCTATGAAAAGGCACTGCACTTACAGTCACCAGCATGATAGGACACACCTACTATCATCTATGAAAAGGTACAACACTCACATCCACCAGCATGATAGGACACACCTACTATCATCTATGGAAAGGCTCAGCACTTACATCCATCCAGGTGGGAACACATCCTACTCACAATGATGGAAGGGCATGCACTTACATCCGATCATGAGGGAAGACATCCCAGCAATCATATTAGAATGGCCCCCAGTCCTCCTTGAATGAGCTACCTGGTAACTGACCAGGCGCCTCCATTCTCCTAGAGAATGGAAGTTGCCCTTACATCCGACCTGCTCGTCGAAATGGCCAACACTCACATCTGACATGGAAGGAACTTAATCCTTTAGCCATGACAGAATGGTTCAGCCCTTACATCTGATCAAGTGGGAACACACCCCTCTATCACATCAGAATGGCTACTTAGTTCTATACTAAGTGTTCCTAATAAATGACCAGGTGCCTCCATTCCTAGAATGGCAATTTCCCTTACATCCATCCTACTCGACAGAATGTCCAACACTCATATCTGACATGAAAGGGAGCAACCCTATCACCATGATAGAATGGCTTAGCCCTTATATCTAACCTACTCGTCAAAATGGCTATGGATCTTAGCACTCATATTTGACATGGAAGGAACCAATCCTCTCATCATGACAGAATGGCTCAGCCCTTACATCTAACCATGGAAGGAACCAATCCTCTCACCATGTCAGAATGGCTATGGGTCTTATCATTTTCTCTTGGAGGAAACCTAGATCTGGAGAACACCAAGCTTCTCCCTGAAGTACTTGAACTTCAGCCTAGCCAATGGCTTTGTCAATATATCAGCTATTTGTTCCTCCGTCGCAACATATTGGAGCTTCACTGCTCCTCTCTGCACCATATCCCTGATATAGTGATACTTGATCTCGATATGCTTCGACTTGTCATGGAACACTGGATTCTTTGACAACTTCACGCAACTCTGGTTGTCACAATGTATACAAGTAGCATCCAACTGGAGATCAAATATATCAGATAGTAGCTTCCGCAGCCATACTACCTCACAACTAGCTGAACAAGCTGCGACATACTCTGCTTCAGCTATACTCAGTGCCACACAGGATTTCTTCCTACTAAACCAAGAGATCACTCCTGATCCCATACTGAAGAAACATCCTGAAGTACTCTTTCTATCGATGGCATTTCCTGCCCAATCTGAATCAACATAACCCTCCAAGTTAATCTTTTGATTCACATCGTACTTGATCCCATAATCAACTGTACCTTTCAGGTACCTCAGAATATGCTTTGCAGCAGTCAAGTGAACACTACTCGGATATGTCAAGTACTGGCTTAAGGTGTTCACAACAAAGCAAATGTCTGGTCCCATGTTCGTCAAGTACATCAATGACCCAATCATCTGACGATATGTCGTACCATCAATCGACTCTGATGAAGAATCACTCAATAGCTTCAGGTTTGATTCCATAGGTGTGGCCATAGCTTTGCAGTCCATCATCCCAAACCTCTTCAGGATCTCTAGTGCATACTTCCCTTGTCCAAGGAAGATTCCATCTATACTCTGCCACACCTCCATACCTAGAAAGTAATGCATCATCCCCAAGTCCTTCATTTCGAACTCAGTAGCAAACTTTCTCTTCGTATCAGCAATCAACCCATCTGTACCTGTCACAAATAGATAATCTACATACAGTAGGAGCATCACTGGGTTGCCATCTTCAACCTTGTAGTAAAGGTTGGAGTCTGCTTTACTCTTGGTAAAGCCTAAACTGGATAGAAAGCTGTCAATTCTACTGTACCATGTCGAAACTCAGGATCTTTTGCAGTCACTCCCTCTGAAGTGAAGCATCGTACTCCCTCTATCTTCGGTACTCTATGCACTTTAACATTCTGTACTGGAGTGACAAGTAGTATCCATCTAGGATCATTGGATACCAAGATCCTCTATTTTGAACTTTTCCAAAAGTTCTTCTCACATCCATCTGTGAGCTTGTCATCCTTTATCAACCTTGTAGCAAAGATTAAGATATTCATCAAGCTCATCATGTATGTGTTATCCCATGGGTGTTTTCTGAGCATGTACAAGGCCTTCTTTCATTTGCACACATGATCATGTCATGTGACTTCACTTCTAGTAGCTATAAGTGTTTCTTCATAGTCTATGCCTTCTTTTCATGAGAAGCCTCATGCTACGAATCTTTCTTTGTATCCCACGATTTTTCCATCTACTGCATGATGGAACTATGAACTTCTCTTCAGGTCTCGATACTACATCCTAGACATCATTCTTCTTCAGCTGGTCTTCTTGGTTACTTCTTCATAGTTGGAATATTCTGCATCAATGATGTCACTGCATTCATCATATTATTCTTCATCTTGAACTGTCGTCACTTGTTCTTCAGATCAAGTTTCATCCTTCTTTTCTTGTAGGCGATTATGTATGCAATCTTTCCTACAAGTCAAATGCATTTGTATGGTTAGAACATTTCATAAGGAATATTCATACTGGAAAATATTTATGCATAAATATATGATCATGCAACTACTTTAGCCAATACAACATTCATCCATATCTCACTGAAACGTTCTAAATGCCTTCCATCTCTACCATGACAACATTGAGATTGTGCACTAATCCAATATGTCAGCAAAGAGGTTTCATTTTAGATAAGTAGCAATGGAGAATTTGTATAGCACCATGAGCTACTTACCCATCACATGCATATTAGTAGTATACTGTCATTAATGCAAACATCCTATCATGCATGATACATCAACTGAATATAAACAAACGCATAACAAAACAATATCATGAAATGACAATTGAATACTTATCTTTATTTGTTTCATGGGTATACTCCTTCTTGAGCCTTCAGCTTCATCATCTTCTTCATTCATGATAGCATCGTTTCTTATCCAAATTCTAAGGAAGATAAGAGGTGCTTCAAGATTTGATTCCTTTGTATTCCTCATCGCTTGAGGGAACTTCTTTGTATGGTGAGATCTTGATCTTCAATTGCTCCCATCTTCTCTTCTCTTCTTATGAGTCGAGGTTCTTCTTCTTCTCGAAGTCTACTGAAAGTAATCACTTCCTTCTAGCACACATTCCTTGCATGAATGAATCCCATGATCCTGGGAGGCTATTCAAGGTGGCCATCACCACTTCGGCATTCTTCACTTCTTATTTTACTGCTTCAAGTTGTTCTTGATTTGAGAGACTCTTATGATTGCATGTTTTCTGTATTCTGGATCTTCACATTCTTCAACTGGTTTCTTAGGGTCATATTCTAGTTTCTATTCTTCCCTTTAAATATCTTGGTCAAGGAATCAAAACATATTTGGTGTCTTTAGGGAGACACTTGTAGTACAAGTTGATCCGTGACTGAATCAACCACGATCTTCTTGGCCTTGACCAAGTTCTTCTTGAGTAAGGCTTTGAGCCTCATCTCCCTCTGAAACTGGAACCTCTCTACTCATGTAGGTGTCCAATCCATTTTCTTCAGAGAGATCAAATACTTCTATGCTTGAAAGTTGTCAACTTCACCAAGCTTATCATAAAGCTGATGTGATAGATCACTTTTAAATGAGAACCTCAAATGAAAATAGCAAAGGATTAGATCTTACCAATTTGAGGTGTCCGTCTTAGTTCCAAAGATGGCTAATCTAAGGTTTGTCACAGAAACCCTAATTTTCAAAACTTGGAATATTTCAGATCTGATTGGATAAACAGATAGATCTCTTCAAATGGAGCTGTCCAATGTACTCCTTTTCTGAAAACAATGGAGGGAAGCTCTTGGAACAGGAAGCCCTAGATTTCCAATTTCTTCTACAGAAATGCCTGTTACTGTTTCTGTCATATCTCTGAAATTACTGATCCTATATGTCTGAAATTTCATACTGAGTAACCTCACATGTCCCTGATCTAACACCATAGTTTTCATTAGACTTTGTTTCACCATTTGGGATTTATTATCCTTTTCCCAAGGTGACCCGTTACAGGACTGTTCAGAACAGCGAAGTTGTACGGAATTCCATGTGTCACTGGTTCATATTATGAGTCAGATATTAGGACCATTGAAATTAACGTCTGTTCCATTTCTGTAACATCTTCAATAATTTCATTTGGACCTCTGTAGCCCAATATATTGCAATTCTCCCCAGGTGTCTTGTTTAGGGATGAATTCTAGAAGAGGATGGAACCCTAACTTGGAGGGATCATATCTACCAGAATACAATGAATCTGAGTCTGATTTTTGGACACAGTGTTCATCAGGAATTTAGCTTAGGCCCCTACAATTTTAAGCTTCTTAGAATTTTCCAACCTTGGAATATAGCGACTGTACCAAAACTTATCAGTTTTAGTATTTAGGGTTTTTCCAGCTCGGGGTCAAACTAGGGTTTGACTTTCTTGGAGTTTCACCCAACCAAATTTCTTGATCCAGGTCTCTGAACTTTGGTTTTGATGAGGATAACAATTCTATTCTAGTCTCACTCAAAAATTCCTCTTCTATAGAAATCCCTAATTTCCACATCGAAAACTAAAAATGCTCAGAATCGAATTCCGCTTTGACAGAAAGATGCGCCCTTCAATGGAGAGTCAGCCTAGCATACTTTTACTGATAGATTATGGAGAGAGACCCAAAAATTAAGAATCCCTAGATTCTATAGCTGCACAATGTCTTCTTCTCAGGTTACCTCTGATACCATGTTATTTTTTCATCATATAAGCTAGCATTATGATTTTAGGATCTTTTCATTGAGAGAATAACAAGCATAGCAATAAAACATAAGCACATCACAAGAGACAAGAGACACAAAGATTTTTCCTTCGAGGAACCATAAAGGAGAAAACCCCGCAACTTCCTCAGAGATAGAATCAGCACCAAAATAGTAAAATCCCCAAAACAGTAAGATGCACTCCCGACAGCAGTAGTCTTCTTCTTGTCTAGTCCCAGTGTATTTCCTTCCTCACTATTGCGCCACACTTGAGTGAGTGAGTGATTTGTGTTGCAAGTGATAAATAGAGAGGCTCTCACTCTCTATTTATATTATTTCTTTCACTTGAAGTGCACTCCAACATGTCGCCCTCACTTAACAATTACTTACTAGATCCGACATCTCTAGGAGTGTCTAATAACCATAGTGCCCCACCACTTGTGGGGACTTTTCCTCCTCTAACCAATAGGAGGGTAACACAATGGCGGGGACTATTGCCCCGACTTACAATGACTCACCTAGGGTCGAATTCACTAGGATATTCTAATAACCCAAGGGCCCCACAACTGTGGGGACTTTAACCCTTGACCAATAGGAGGGTTACCCATAATGACTTGACATGAATTTCTCATTATAGAAACTTCCCGGAATAAACATTGGGGTATGACATGACTCAAATACATTACAATACATACCAGAATGAACATCAGGTTACAATAGATAAGAAATACAAGTGAATACATTCCAAAGTTACAATTACATCAACAAGCAGAAGGGAAGGTTTGCGCATCGTCCTAGAAGCTACGATGCGATAAGAGCTAGTCCCATAATAGAGTCAGCTAGGAAGAGAGAAACAGTCCTTGCTGAGAGATCCCACTGGTTAACCAGAGTCAAGAGAAACCTAGGATGCTACAGAACCTAGTTGAGGAAACTTGATTCTTCAACTACCCCATCTAGGATCACTTCGGGTGAGACTTCAGGCCATTCTACGGTCTGTCACCGAAAGGGCCAGTGAGCTAGGGGTTTTGTTGGTACACTACAAAAAACTTGGGTCTACCCAAATATATTCCAACATGGCCTATTGTTGGGTGGAACGTTGCAGCGACGTAGTTGGCTGTGGGACAGTTTTTATAAGATAAGTATTCTTGACTAACTTGTTTTGCAAACAAATTACTGTTAATGAATTTATGATTGATGAACATGCATATGAATGAATGTTGTGTTGTTTCTGCTGAATATATATGTGTGATTATGCATCTTAGTATGTTTTATGTTTTTTTTTAGTATTTCTACTTCAGTATTATATGTATGTATATGTTCATGGGGCTAGATTCTCAAATGTATGATGAAGGGTGGCATCCTCTTGCCCAGTCAAAGGATCGGGGACGTTACATAAGTTCTATGTTGCCCTATCCCATTTCCTAATTAGTTGGATGAAAAATAATATGCCATACGTAGGTAGCCCTATCATGAATTATGCATCATATAAAATTATATTTGTTTTTTCTTTTTATATAAATAAGGATTCCACATCCACATCCCAATATTCAATGAATTTTAGAAGGAGAAGGGCATTGAATAATATTAAGGGTTTTTCAACAAACTTAAAATTCCCATGTCATGTGAGTGTTACGATATTTGAACACTTAGGATTTAGTTAAGATCAACTTAATCTAATGTGCATTTCGATAAAGTGTGTTTATTTAGTATGCATTTTACTTATGTAATATGATAGTAAATTAGACATAAAGTTATCCAATGGTTAATTTTCTCATTAATACCGATCGCTATATTGATCCATTGATTACCACCCCATAGGTCCATGATGTTGTTTAAAGAAAACATGTAATGATTTGCTAATGATTGGTTGTGAGAAACCCATATGTAAACAATTTTCCTTTTGCATTAATATATTGCTCAAGGGGTTGTGTTGGTTGGGGAAATGACCTCTTTCCATCTCTAAGTGTTTTACTGATGTAATACATTGGTGTGTTTATGTGATATATTTTTGTGCGTGTTCCTTAAGGTGCTTGACTTGTGTAGAAATACCTTGTTTTTTCTACTTGAGAAATATCTTTATGGAATTAAAAAGTATCCTTACAAGTTTTAAATCTGTGTAGAGAAGCAAAGAATACATATTATTTTATGAAAAATACATATTACACCATAGCATTCACACATAAAACATAGAGATTTACCCTAGAAACCCTTAACCCAGAAAACCAACAAACCTTAGAGCCACCCCTACTAATTTCTCATTATCATTATGAATTACTCACAATAAAGTATAGGTATTTTTTAGCCTACAATACCCTAATCCATTAACTTCACTTAGAAAATAGACCCCAATCCCTTATTCAAGATTAAATACATTTTTTTAGAAAACAACCCCCCAAAAATGGAGCTTGCACAAAAAATGGTCCCTTGACCATTTCTGTGAAGGTCTCAGAGTAATCATCAGGTGTGTCACTAATGGGTGAACCCCCCCTAGACACACGCACATACAAACACACATAAATAATATAAAAAAAAATACCTAAGATTCTCCCACTTATTGTTTTCTTTGTATAGAAATGAGTTATATATTCATAGATTCAAAGGTTCGGGGCATTAATGCTCATAGATTCTCTACACCAGGATAACTTCTTTGTATTTTCATACTTTTTTAATGAATCTACAACATTCTTCAAGGTGCCAATGTTTTCCAGTAACACCTTCTTGGATTCAACCATATCTCTCACAAAGTGAAATTGCACATCAACATGCTTTGTCTTAGCATGATAAGTCTGGTTCTTTGCTAGGAAAGTTGCACTTTGGCTATCATAATATAACCTTACAACTTTCTTTACAAACACAAAAATTGAGAACAGTCTATGCAGCCATACTACTTCTTTGCTAGCATGAGTGGCTGCCATGTATTCAGATTGTCTATTTGAGAGTGCAACTACATCATGTCTCTTGCTCATCCAACTAATAGTTCTTCCAAATAGGTTAAATACATACCCACTTGTAGATTTTCTGCAATAAATATATCCAACCCATCGGGTATCAAGAAATCCATGTACATCTATTACTCTATCTAGTCTAGGTCTTCATTGGTACAAGATTGCATCATATGTGGTTTCCCACAAATATATGAAGACCCTATTTACATTTGTCTAAAGCTATTTCCTTGGTTTTGAAATATATTTTGTCAAAACTCCCACTGCATGAGTAATGTCACGTCTCGTAGAGATCATTGCATAAATCCAAATTCCAACTCCACTGGCATATGAACTCGTGAAATATTTGCATCCTCTTCATGTGTCTTTGGTAATTGATTGACATATAACTTTACACCTACAGTAATAGGAACCTTAACCGAATTACTTTCATGCATGTTAAATATTTATAGTACCGTCTCAATCTCTATATTACCCTCTCAACATATCTTCCTATTTTCATGATTTGTTCTTATCTCCTTTCCCAGAATGAAGTTTGCAGCATCGAGATCCTTCCTTTACTTGTTGTTTCCAATCAACAACATACCATCAACATACAATACTATGCTAATGAAGTGATCACCAACCCATTTGGAAGATACATAGTGATCTACTTTGTTTATCACAAACCCCAATCCAAGCATGTATGTGTCAAACATTTGGTACCACATCCTTGGAGATTTATTTAGACCATAAAGGGGCTTCTTTAGTTTACATACCAACTCTTTCTTTCCCTTTACTATGAACCATTATGGTTGTTTCATGTAGACTTATTCTTCTATATCCCCATGTAAGAATGTTGTATTCACATCCATCTTCTCTCTTCAAGATCAAAAGAAATAGCAATAGAAAGAAGAAATATAATAGAAGTTAATTTTTCAACTAGAGAAAATATATCACCAAAATAAATTCCTTCTACCTAAGAATATCCCTTTTCTACCAAGCAATATTTGTACTTATCCACTATACCTTCCGCATTCAACTTCTTTTTAAACAACCATTTACTACCAACAATGTTTCTTCCAGCTGGTAACTATACTAGATCCCATGATTTTTTTCCAAGGCATCTATTTCTTCAATCATGGCCTTCTTCCAAATATCACTATCCTCTGAATCAACAACTTCCTTCATATTTCTAGGAACATCATCAGTAATAGATAAAGAAAAACTAGAATGAAAATTAGGAGGGGAATACCTTTCTAGTTGCCTTCTTTCTCAAGATGATCTCCTCAAAATTGGGATATGAGGTTCTTCTTGTTCATCATCTTCTTCAGCTTCTTCCGTTGATTCATATTCTTCATTCTCTAACTCAAACTTTACTGTCTCTAGTTACTTTTCCATTGGATTCCCTTCCTATCTGGGGATTTCTTTGACCTCTCTAAACACAACATATCAACTGTAAATTGTCTTTTTTGGCTACATTATTTCGAAGCTTACAACCTTTCATACCATATTTATAACCAATAAATTTGTATTTTTCATCTTTGTTATCCAACTTTCTCTTTTTCTCCTTTGTAACATGTACATAAGAATCACAACCAAATAATTTCAAATGTTTAATAGAGGGATTCTTACCAATCCATACCTCTTATAGAGCTTTGTCAACCAATGATAAAGTGGGTGATCGATTTACCAAGTAGCATGTTGTATCCATTTCCTCTGCCTGTAATTCTTGTCCTATCTTGGAACTACTTAGTGTGCTCCTTTCCTTTTCCCTCAACATCCTATTCCTCCTCTCGGAAAAACTATTCCGTTGATGTGTGTATGGAGTATTATTCTTCCCCGATATATCATTCTTCTTACATAATTCCTCAAATTTATTCCCGCATAACTCTCCACCATTATCTATCCTCATCACCTTTATTGTAATTTTTGTTTAATTCTATCCAAGAGCCTTAAATTATTTAAACTTAAAAAATACTTCAAATTTCTTTCAAAGGAAACAAATCCATATGTTCATTAAGAAATAATTTATAAGTGAAACATAATACACATATCTAGCTAATGATAGAACAAGCAAACATCCAAACACATCACTCTGTATTAATTCTAAAATTCAATTTTATATTATAGCACCATATGCAAATATTAATTAGTTTTGTTTTCCATATATGCAACATTAACATAAATAAAAATGTAGAGTGCAATTAGTCATATATTCAACCATACCTTTACCTTGTATTACTCGAAGGCCCTTTTCTATGATATTCCCAATCTTTGATTCCATAACCTTGTATTTCCTCCTAATGTAGTCAGAGTTCTATCATCTTTAACTACTCCCTTAGTGTAACACCCCGGTTTTGACCCCATGTTATAGAATTGTACATGATGTACATATTGTATTTGAATCATGGCAAGGAGATCAAGGCCAAGGCTCTGCCATTGTTTTTGTGTTTTGTTTATAGGTGATCAAGGTTGATACCTATGGTTATAGTAATAAGTGAATCACAACATGTTTTGAGTATCATGTAAATATAAAATTGGTAAAATAACACAACTAGCTATGGGACTGCAACATGAAAGATACGGGGGAATGATTCCATAAGGGATAGGGTGGGGATTTAGTCAAACCCCCTGATCCAATAGGGCGTGACCAGGGATAGGGTGGGGAGTTAGGACACCATTATGTTCATTATTCCTGACCATTCTACCATTCTTGGGGGAGACAATTCGATCATTCGGATCAGTTTGTTCATGCACATTGTTGGTGGTTCGACCATCCTGAGTCGTGAAGGTGTGGTTCCATAGTGTTGTCCTGAGTGGAATTATGGTATGAGACCCTGTTTTCTCTATGTTACATAGTGGATCCTATGTGGCTTTGTTTTCCTTGCAGATTGTTGTGATATGCATACATGTTTTGGTATGAAAGGATTAGGAATGGAAGAGGCCTAGAATTGGCTGATAAACCTAGTGAAGAGAGGGACCTCTTAGTCAGATTAAGAGGGGCTATAAAATCCTTGACGTAGACCCATAAGAACACTAGAAGGGAAGGTATAGCTTGAGGGAAATCTGCAACAGTGAAGGGAATACTTCGTTGTGTTGGGTGTGTAGGTATTGTGAAGTGCTAAGTTCAATAGATATAGTGTAGGTGTCCATAGCTCCATGGTTGAGCTATCTAGCTAGAAATTCTACCTTTCCATTTCCTTAGCAATCTGAGAAACCCCACTATAGGTTGGCTTGGTTGTGTCTTGTTATGTATTTAGCATTATGTGTAATCCTTGGATGAATAGTCTAAGAAACCCAACTATAGGTTGGTTTGGATGTGTCTTGTTGTGTATTTAGACTTGTGTGTAATCCTTTGGTGAATATTATGAGAAACCCAACTGTAGGTTGGTTTTACTGTGTTTTGATGTGTGTTGGTTAAGTGTGATCCTGTTGTTCCCTAGTTTCTTGTGGAAATCATTCCCAGCTCGGGGGTGGCAATGTCTTGAGATATTAGTGGACACACTGGCCTAAGGTTGGGTGGAACGCTACAACGACATATCTAGTTGAGGGACAACTCCATCACTCAAGATAAGTATTCTCTGTCATTCTTTTTTATGCAATGTAGTTTCTTAGGAATGAATGAATTAATGAATGAATATGATGAATGCTTGCAATGTTTTAGTAGAGTTTAATATAATGAATGTTCCTACATTTGCATTGTTATTCCTTGTATTTTTTATGCATTTTGGATAAGTTCATGGAGGATGGAAGCGTGTTATAGTCATAATACCTCTTATTTAGTGTTTGTGCCCCTTGGAATTCACCTAAGGAAGGAAGAAGGTGGAAACTAGAAAAAGGGAGGTTGAGCTCATAATGTTTTTCATGTTTCTTTTCTTAATAAATATGTACATGACCCTAACCATGTGATTTATTGGGGTGTGATCCAGGTGGAACCCGAGGGATATTTCCAAACTGATCCATTGCGCATCCTCCACAGGAAGGTCACAGTGCTCCGGAATCGAGCTCTTGGGTAGGTGAAGGTGCAGGGGAGCACTACAGTCTTGAAGAAGCTACATGGGAGCTGGAGGATGCATGTGATTGGCACATCCATTTTTGTTCAATTTTTTCAGAGCACTAAGGTAGTTCCAGTGTAGCATTTTTGTTCAGTTGTGATGAGCACTGAGCATAGTGATGTTGTAATGGGGAGGGGAATGTAACACCCCAGTTTTGACCCCATGGTATTGAATTGTACATGATGTACATATTGTATTTGAACTATGGCAAGGAGCTCAACGACAAGGCCCTGCCATTGATTTGGTGTTTTGTTTATAGGTGATCAAGGTTGATACCTATGGTTATAGTGCTAAGTAAGGCATAACATATTTTGAATATAATGTAAATATACAACTAATAAAATACCAAAACTAGTTATCGAACTACAATGTGAAAGAGATGGGGGCATGATTCCAAAAGGAATAGGGTGGGGATTTAGTCAAATGCTCTAAGCCAATAGGGTGTGACCAGATGTCAATGGGGAAACCCATGAAATCTCAGCTACCTTTTTGTCCTCTATCCTCAATCATCAATTTCTTCCAGAAGTTGGTTGAGGCAGTTAATTCCTTGGGCAGAGCAAAGCATGTAAGTTTGCAGTCTGGGAAGATGTGATATTGCTTCTGACATAAGGAAGAATGTGGTTGCATGCTAGTCTGTCCTTTCTCTCAGACGCGAGAAGGTTTTGTTGTTGTTCCTCGGGTACGAGGACACCATTCTGTTCATTATTCCCGACCATTCTACAATTCTGATGGGAGACCATTTGATCATTCGAATCAGTTTGTTCATGTGTGTTGTTGGTGGTTCAAACATCCTGAGTCATGAAGGTGTGGTTCTGCAGTGTTGGCCTAATTGACAATGTGGTATGAGACCCTGTTTTCTCTATGTTACAGTGTGGAGCCTTAGTGGCTGTGTTTTCCTCGTTGATTGCTCTGATGTGCATCCATGTTTTGGTCTGAAAGGATTAGGAGTGGAAGAGGCCCAGAATTGGCTAATAAACCTAGTGAATAGAGGAACCTCACAGACATATCAAGAGGGTCTGTAAAATATTAATGCACATCCGAAATAGCACTAGAAGGGAAGGTATGGACTGAGGGAACTGTGTAGCAGTGAAGGGAATACTTCCTTGTGTTGGGTGTGTAGGTATTGCGAAGTGTAAATATGGATAGATCTAGTATAGGTGTCCATAAGTTTGTGGTTGCACTCACTAGCTAGCATATCTACCTTTCCATTTCCTTAGCAGTATTGGAAACCCAACTATAGGTTGGTTTGGCTATGTCTTGTTGTGTATTTAGCATTGTGTGTAATCCTTGGCTGAATAGTCTGAGAAACACAACTGCAGGTTGCTTTGACTATGCTTTGATGTCTATTCGCTAAGTGTGATCCTATTGTTCCCTAGTTCCTTGTGGAAATCATGCCCAACTCAGGGGTGTAGTGTGTTAAGAGATTAATGAACAAACTGGCCTAAGGTTGGGTGGAATGTTGCAGCTACATGGCTAGTTGCGGCACAACTCCATCACTAAAGATAGGTATTCTCTGTCATCCTTGTTTATACAATGTAGTTTCTTAGGAATGAATGAATGAATATGATGAATTCTTGCAATATTTCAGTAGATTTTAGTGTGATGAATGTTCCTGCATTTTCATTGTTATGCCTTGTATTTTTTATGCTTTTTTCTTAAGTTCATGGAGGATGGAAGCCTGTTAGAGAGTTAGAATACCTATGATTTAGTGTTTCCACCCCTTGGAATATGCCTAAGGAAGGAGGAAGGATGAAACCAAAAAAAGGAAAGTTGAACAAGCCATAAAGTGTGTTTTCCAATTTTTAGAGTCTGGGGTCAGGAAGCAAAAGTCAGAAGCACAAAAAAGTTCTAAGGAAAAAAGTTAACTTTCCAATTTCTGAAGACCGTGGTCGAAAAGCAGAAGTTGGAAGTGCAAAAAAAGTGCAGAAGTGTGGGAGGAGAAAGGTAGAACCGTGGTTGAAGGAATACATCGTGTTTTTGGCTCCAACTTCCGAATTCCACAGGATGGAAGGAGGAATGCAAAAATGACAGGTTTAGTGTGGAAGAGAGATTTTGGTCACAAAATGAATCCATTAAAGGGTGAAATGATTTTCATAGTGGTTTCTAAGCCTGAGATTGATTGTTTAAGAGTGTGTTAACGTCCATGCCCTATGTCTCGAAAGGAGAACCAGGGTTCTTGAAGCAAAATTTTTAATTATTTTTCATTATGGGGTGTGGGGACGTAAACTTAGGCACACCATAGATGTTAAATTCATTGATGATGGTGCTTCCCAATATTTTGTATAGATTTCTGTACTGAAATCTCATCATCAATACCATTGATCCTCAAACCAACTACCATCTCCACACATGTTCTTTCCACCCGAAACATCCATCTTTCCAACAAATATCAAGTTTCTCTCTAGATTTGGAATGTGTAGCACTCCATGTATATTTCTAATCCTTCCATCCTTGAGTTTCAACTTGATTCTACCACATCCAATGATACTGGATGGTGAATCTTCTCCCAAGTACACATCTCCTCCATTGCACTGTTCATTTTCATGGAACCACTCCCTATGAGGGGTCACATGACATGACACACCTGAGTCAATCATCCATATATCACGTTCTGAATGATTACCCATGGAATCTATATACACATCCCATCCTTGTTTTCAGGAGGTCTTCGCCTCTATGGAAGGGGTATCCTTAGATCCCTTTTATTTTTTAACATTCTTAGATACGAAATCCTTTTTATAGTGCTTACATTTACCACATTTCCAACACTTCCTTATACCTTTTCCTAGGGATATAGATCCACCGTTATATTTAGATCTCCCCTCATATCCCTTATTTTTGTTTCTGTCCTGGTGGCAACCTATCATAGACAAGGAATCCAGCTATGAGTATCCATGGTTTTCAACCTCATCTCTTGATGATAGTATGGATGATACTATCTCATCGAATTTTAAGGTCTCTTGACTAGAACTACATATTTCTACAATTAAGTTGTCCCGGGAATTCGGAAAATGACACAATAATGTAATACATTTATCTTCTTTGACCATTTCAATACCAACGAAGGTTATTTGACTTACTAAAGTTTTGTATACATTCATATGCTCTGTCACTGCATTGGTATCCTCCATTATGAGATAATATAGTTTATTTTATAGAAACAACTTGTTTACAAGGGATTTTAATTGATATAAACCCCCTAACATCATCCATAACTTTACTACACTATGTTCTCCATATATATTCAACAACATAGAGTTTGATAAGCATAGTGTAATTGTACTCATTTCCATCCTTTCTAATTTCTCCTAATATTCTTATGATTTTCTAGTGGGTTTTGTACTCGGATCCACAACAATCCATTTTTCTCAATCTATAAGAAGATCCTCCATTTTGGGCTTCCATAGCTCAAAGTTTTGGTCGTCGAATTTATTGATCTCAATTCTCACACTTCCTAATGTTATCTTTCATTGCACAAATCAACACTATAAATATACCACTGAACCAAGGTTTATCACAAAACCAAGATCTATCAATTGCGTCGAACCCTCAGCATCAAAGGCATCCCCCTAATTCCAATAGTTAAGCTCTAGAACACATGTATCTTTGAAACTTGTGCAGAGAAGAAAATCATATAGATTTTTTTAAACAAAATATGTATTACACCATAAAATTCACACATAAAACACAAAGAATTACCTGGAAACCCTTAACCAGGAAAACCAACAAACCTTGGAGCCACCTCTCCTATTTTATCATTATCATTATGAATTACTCACAATACGTTGTAGGTATTTTGAAGCCTCCATTACACTAATCCATTAAATCATATTAGAAAATAGACCCCAATCCCTTAACCGAGATGAAATCACATATTTTTAGAAAACAACCCAAAAATAACTAAAACCAACTCAAAAACGCTGGCACTCGCTACAGAAATAGAATCTTGGCCATTTCCATGTAGGTTTTGGATGGATTGTTGGGAACATCGCTGATAGGATAAACACCCCCCACCCCAACCCCCCGCAAACACATGCAAAGAATATAACATATATGCAACACTCCTTAATCTTGGAATTCTAAAATGGATAGCTTTCTTCTTGAAACCAGTTCTTTTAGACTCCATTCTATGCCTAATGTATATACCAAGAAATTACGAAACTATATCATAATAATTGTTTTATCACCTAAAATTCACACACATTCGGCATTTTGTTAGTTATTATAAGAAGAAATCATCAACTTAGAACATGTAACCCATAAGACTTCTTCATCAACAAAATCAACACATGAAATGAAAACAATAATGGATAATTCACACTATAGGCCAACTGCACGGGTTTATCAAAAGAAAACCATACAATGCATGGGTTTGTCAAACGAAACCCATGCAATATTGAACAAAAATCCCATCAAAACCTACATAGATGTAGATCTTAAATTTTTTGGTGCATTCTATGACAATTTGTTACAACCGGAATCTAGTTCATTGAAGAAACCTCACAATTAGTTTTGCAAGAATACATAGAAGGAAGAAAATTTGAGCAGGACACATGAGAACAAGAAAGTCAAATGATGTAAACTATATCAGTATCTTATTGAAAAATGATAGTACCCTAAATAATACATCTCTGGTAGAGAATTTGAATGCACCAAATGCAATTCAAGTAGCTTACAAAAGTAGGCTTACTAAATATGCAAAAAACCCCATAGTGGAAACATAATCTTTCCAACTCAGTGAAGGACGTTACGAATTAGCTAAATCAGATATGAAAGACATTGAGTAATGAAAAATAAGTAATATTGTGGATTTTGGAAATCAAAACATGGAGTATGTGTTGTCCAAAAAGAAGATATCTTTCCAAGTCAACTAGATTTATCCTTATCCATTGAAAAGAAAAAAAAAACAAGATAAAATAAATCGAAGTCATGAAAGAACTCTTATTATTCTTGGACAATCATAAAATATATATAATCTTATACAGAATATATCCAAGTTTTCTCCTAATAATAATTATCTAAATGGTGGGCCAATGGTGCTAAATGGTGGTCAACAACTAGGAAATAAATCAAAGATAACTAATTATCTTATCCTAAGTATGGAGTGATTTTTTAATATTCCAACACCCCATTAAGACCAATTTGAATTCCCTCTAATAGATTGATTCAATACTATGGATAAGTAACTCCAAATCACCCAAAGATTCTATAGTCCACTAACTGACATATTCAATTTCTCAAAAGAGAAACTTGAAACCACTTATAGTGATTAAAATCCACTGGAAAAAATAGTTCCAATAACTAGCTGGGATAACTCAAATTTACCAAGACTGACTCAAACCTCCCCAAAATCACTCCCATGTACTAGAGACAATTTGAAATCATCAAGATTGACTCTAACTCTCCTAAAATCACTCCCATTCCTTGAACACAACTCGAATTGTTCTAAAATTACTCTGAGTAACTGAAGACAACTCGAATTTGACCCAAAATCCCTCCATCTAAATGATGATAGCTCAAATTTCCCAAAATCACTCCAAGTGACTGAAAGCACTCAAATTCACCCCAAATTTACTCTAATTAGCTTAAGACAACTCAAATAGAGAATATTCTCATCATGTAAGGGTGCATGTAAAGCATCAAATAGGTGTACTGGGATCTCTAAAGTTCAATAAAATCAAAATTATGAAACATATATTATTTTTAGGAAAAGAAACAACTCCTAAACCCCCAACCCCCTTACATGTGGAATCCAAGACACCCCAACCAAGTTTGTTGTCCATGTTGAGCTATTATTTAATTCTAGGTAAATAATACTATGATGATAATAATAGCTTCTATAATCCATAGTTTTGGCACTTAGTGCCACCATAATAATCAAATAATAACATCGCATATGTATTATGCTTACCATCATGGAATTACAAAAAAAAATACAAATAAGAATGCATGCATCAAAATGTTGTATCATAAGGGAGTCGCGTTAGGGGGAGTTCCGTCCATCCCATAAAAATTAAGAAAAATAAATAAAAAATAAGAATATATGCATAAATTTTCTGTAACATAGTGTACAAGAGAAAACACAGCACACACACACACACACACACAAGAATGCATGCATCAATGTGTTGTAGCATAGTAGTGAGAGGGATGTGTGTTGTAGTTTAGCAATGAAAAGTTTATGGATTTGAACCCTCTCGATGCTTTGTAGAAACATAGTTAAATGGGTCTATAATTGTTAACTCATCAAATAATTAATATCAATAAAGTATCAAGAACATTATGATGAAAATATTGATGAATAGAAAAAATGATAACAATTGATGTACAACAGTGTTATTCAAGCCTTAAACTTAGAACACAACATGGTATACATATATTTAATAACAAAACACAAACACAATTGAATGAAATGTTGTAGAATAAATCCTTGTATTATGGCAATCCATTAGAAATGAAATTTCACTTGCCTCTTAAGGTGGTGTTATAGCTCAAAATGACACATCTCTGCTTGTGACCACTTTCCTATGTTTTCATTGCATGTCAACACTTCCATGACGACACTTAATGAAAGTCACTGAAAAAACACCTAAATTGGATGACCCATATCTTGAGTTTTGTAACTCCATTTGACCTCATCTCTACACTGTTGGAAATATATTTCAGTTAGCTAAAACTTTCTAGAAGAAACCAAAGTCTGAAAATGCCCAAAAGTACCCTAAAAAGGAGCTTTTTTAATGTATACACGTGTTTCCTTAAGGAAACCCGCATATGTATGCGACTTGATATATATAATACTCACATATGCATTAAATACTTGACTTTATACATTGTAACCCACATATACCTCCTCGTGTATGCGACTCTTGTCTTTGCAACCCGCGTATGCCTCCTAAAAATGTCAAAAAAATATGTATTTTGAAATTCGGGTAGTTTGGGTAGTTATGCAACTGACTCCTTCAGTTGTAACTACTTTGTCCTCAACCCTAACTCTTCATAAAGCATATAAATAGAGGTTGGGAGGTCCATGAGAGGAGACTTGAATCTTTGCATTGTTATGCTGGAGGATTTGGAGCTCTCTTTGGCCACACATTTTCCGTAGAAGCATTCTCCGTGTGTTGCAAAGCTTGGAGGCCGAGTTCCTTGGAGAAGAGAAGAAGCAAAACCAAATCAAGGTTTCGTGAGGTGCCCAACTTGAAGAGAAGGTATAATTGTACTTGTTTTCAATATTAATAAAGATGTGATGTCCTTCTTCTTCCCAAATAATTGTTCAATGTGTGATTGAATCTCTATTTATGATCATATGATTATGTTAGTCAGATTAGTATTTCATATTTCTTTGATTATCATTGTTTTATATATGGTCATATTGGTTTGAGGAAGGTATAATTTGTTGTTTTAGGAAAACCAACAAACCTTGGAGCCACTCCTCCTATTTTATCATTATCATTGTGAGTTACTCACAATACATTGTAGGTATTTTGTAGCCTCCATTACACTTATCCATTAAATCATATTAGAAAATAGAACCCAATCCCTTAACCCAGATGAAATTACATAATTTTAGAAAACAACCCAAAAATAACTAAAAACAACTAAAAAACGTTGGCACTCCCTGAATTCACGTTGGAAACAGAATCGTGGTCGTTTCCATGCAGGTTTTGGATGGATTGTCGGGAACATCGCTGACAGGAGAAACACCCCCCACAAACACATGCAAAGAATATAACATATACGCAACACTCCTTAATCTTGGAATTCTAAAATGGATAGCTTTCTTCTTGAAACCAGTTCTTTTAGATGCCATGATATGCCTAATGTATATACCAAGAAATTACGAAACTATATCATAATAATTGTTTTTATCACCTAAAATTCACACACATTCGACATTCCGTTAGTTATTATAAGAATAAATCATCAACTTAGAACATGTAACCCATAAGACTTCTTCATCAACAAAATCAACCAATGAAATGAAAACAATAATGGATAATTCACACTATAGGCCAACTGCATGGATTTATCAAAAGAAAACCATACAATGCATGGGTTTGTCAAACGAAACACATATGATATTGCACAAAAATCCAATCAAAACCTACATATATGTAGATCTTAAATTTTGTGGTGCATTCTGTGATAATTTGTTACAGTCGGAATCTAGTTCATTGAAGAAACCTCATAATTAGTTTTGCAAGAATACAAAGAAGGAAGAAAATTTGAGCAAGACACAAGAGAACAAGAAAGTCAAATGATGTAAACTATATCATTATCTTATTGAAAAATGATAGTACACTAAATAATACATCTCTGGTAGAGAATTTGAATGCACCAAAGGCAATTCAAGTAGCTTACAAAATCAGGCTTACTAAATATGCAAAAAACCCCATAGTGGAAACATCATCTTTCCAACTCAGTGAAGGACCTCACGAATTAGCTAAATCAGATATGGAAGCCAATGAGTGATGACAAATAAGTAATATTGTGGATTTTGGAAATAAAAACATGGAGTATGTGTTGGCCAAAAAGAAGATATATTTCCAAGTCAACTAGATTTATAAGATATATAATCTTACTGAGAATCTATCCAAGTTTGCTCCTAATAATAATTATCTAAACGGTGTGCCAATGGTGCTAAATGGTGGTCAACAAGTAGGAAATAAATCAAAGATAACTAATTATATTATCCTAAGTATGGATTAATTTTTTAATATTCCAACACCCCATTAATACCAATTTTAATTCCCTCTAATAGATTGATTCAATACTATGGAGAAGTAACTCCAAATCACCCAAAGATTCTATAGTCCACTAATTGACACATTCAAGTTCTCAAAAGAGAAAGTTGAAACCACTTATAGTGACTAAAATCCAATGGAAAAAATAGTTACAATCACTGGGGATAACTCAAATGTACCAAGACTGACTCAAACCTCCCCAAAATCACTCCCATGTACTAGAGACAATTCGAACTCATCAAGATTGACTCTAATTCAACTAAAATCATTCCCATTCCCTGAACACAACTCGAATTGTTCTAAAATTACTCTAATTAACTGAGGACAACTAAAATTTGACCCAAAATCCCTCCATCTAAATGAAGATAACTCGAATTTCCCCAAATCACTCCAAGTGACTGAAAGCACTCAAATTCACCGCAAATTTACTCTAATTAGCTTAAGACAACTCAAATAGAGAATATTCTCATCATGTAAGGGTGCATGCAAAGAATCAAATATGTTAGTGGGATCTATAAATTTCAATAAAATCAAAATTATGAAACATATAGTATTGTTAGGAAAAGCAACAACTCCTAACCCCCCATCCCCCTTACATGTGGAATCCAAGACACCCCAACCAAGTTTGTTGTCCATGTTGAGCTATTATTTAATTCTATGTAAATAATACTATGATGATAATAATAGTTTCTATAATCCATAGTTTTGGAATTTAGTGCCACCGTATTAATCAAATAATAACATTGCATATGTATTGCGCTTACCGTCACGGAATTACAAAAAAATTACAAATAAGAATGCATACATCAAAATGTTGTATCATAAGGGATTTGGGTTGTGGGGGGTGTTCTATCCATCCCATAAAAATTTAAAATAAAAATAAAAAATAAGAATATATGCATCAATGTGTTGTAACATAGTGTACAAGAGAAAACACAACACACACACACACACAAGAATGCATGCATCAATGTGTTGTAGCATAGTGGTGAGAGGGATGCGTGTTGTATTTAGCAATGAAAGGTTTCTAGATTTGAACCCTCTCAACGCTTTGTAGAAACATAGTTAAATGGGTCTATAATTATTAAATCATCAAATAATTAATATCAATACAGTATCAAGAACATTATGAAGAAAAGATTGATGACTAGAAAAAATGAGAACAATTGATGTACAAAGTGTTATCCAAGCCTTAAACTTAGAACACAATTTGGTATACATATATTTAATAACAAAACACAAACACAATTGAAATGAAATGTTGCAGATAAATCCTTGTATTATGAAAATCCAGTAGAAATAAAAGTTCACTTGCCTCTTAAGGTGGGGTGACCTTTCACTTGAGCCAAGCTTCAAATAACTTTAACTACTTGTAGTCCCATAATTAAAGAGTACCAGCTAGCTAATGGACCTTAATTATGTGCTAGTTTTTGTTGGAGACGAATTTTGAGTAATATTTATTTATAAAGCCGAGAAGAAACAGTGATACCCTTCTATGAAAAAGTGATGTTGGTCCACTTGTTGTTTCATATCCATAACTGTATTTCCCCAATACATTAAGCTTGGAAGTTCTTAATAAATAAAAAATTATTGAGAAGTTGTTTTGTCCATATATAACTTCAAGTGGTTTCATTTTAATAATAAGTTATTATACTACTAAAACAAACTAACATAATATAGCTCCGTAATAAATGGTATTATACTACCATTATAAAACAAAGTATCTCAAATAAGTTTTCAAAAACTTATAGACCGCTTCTCTTTAACCATGATCTATTTTGGGGAGATCTATTTTGGGGAGATAATCCGTGCTTAGTTTCAATTGTAACTTACAAATATGATCAGCAATATATTGATGACGATATAAAAAGCAAGAACATATTTTTAAAGGTGATTGACAATCCCCAATGATTGATTTATTACCAACTCCATATCCCCAATATAAAATCTATAGAAATATGAGTAAATACATAGGTTGACCTCGAAAGTGGCTACAAGCTGCCTACATAGGATCGGAAGTGGCTACAAGGCCTACCAAATCCCTATCCCCAATATAAAATCCATAGAAATATGAGTAAATACATAGAAAGTGGCCTACATAAGTTGAGATTAGAAGTGGGTACAAGGCCCCTGAACCTCATTGTTGTGTTGGTTAGTTTTGTTTTTAACTCACTCTACTATGATATTTAGTTTTAATTTCAAGATAAAGTGAGAATGAAGGCCCCTTGTCAGCTAATTTTGTTGTGTTTTCACTCGCGCTACCATTTTTAGTATTAATTTCAAGATAAAAGTTATCCCATTGTTTGTATTAATTGCAGCTGACAATGTTTGTGGAGTCGCATCGTTTGATTGTTGTAGGTAAATAAAAGCAGATAAATTATTCACAGGTCTTGAGTTTGAAAGTAAAAATGAAACTGAAATTGAGTGCACTCTCTGTGTAAACAATGGAGTTGCATTTGGATATGTGGAGCTACATGGATCACGTTACAGAGAACGCAGTAGCTGGTTTGCATGCGGGGTTGTGCTAGAACATTTTGGACAAATGCGTCACATGCACTATCAACAATTCCCCATTTCATTCCTGGCATCACGATGCCTCTTCCTACTCTTATGCATGGGTGAGAGAACACATATATCATTTGGGTTGGGTAGACAAAGAATAAGAAGACACCCCTCTCTTTTCTCTAGACTACAATTACAATAATATCTCCAACGAAGATGGAGATGGAGATGGAGAGGGTAGAAAAAAATTCAGCCTTCAAATTTCCTCCATGTTGTAGGAATCAAATGCACAAATAATGTTTCTCTTTTCCATTTCAATGCCATTTCCAATCCCCCCTATTGTTCTCGCCTCACCCTCCCAATGTTCTCATTTTCTTGATTATCTCTAGAAACAATCTTCGGATGGAATTGGTGCATATACATACGTATATGTATATGCCCCCTCTCCACCTCCAATTTCCATCGCCATGCCTACGCCCATGCCCACCACTGAAGCAGATTCAGCAAATGGTGATATAAATAGAGATAGAGATGGTGAAGAAGATGAAGTCATGCACGGACCTGAGGGTCAAGAAGATGATGAAGTACTACATGCACGTGAGGGCCGAGAAGATGATGAAGCTCGGGGAAATGCATGTGAGGGCCAAGAAGATGATGAAGCCTAGCCAGATGCACATCAAGGCCTATAAGATGATGAAGTTGAGCCAGATGAACTTCATGAACCAAGACATCCTGGACCAAGACATGGTACCACTACGATGATTGGTGGTCAAGTAAGGACATTGTTAAAACTCTATTATTGTTCAATTTTTAATTTTTCCATACTGTATGTAACATATTAAAATATTCGTAATATATGCAATATTTACTCTTGTAGGAGATTGATGCCTCTCATGGAGGTGGTACTGCACCCATTGTGGTTGTACCCGAGGCCCAAACAACCACCATTGAGGTAATATTTAAAGATTTTTCATTTTTTCATGGGGACTTCACTTAGTGAACCTCTCACATAGCACGTGCGATCATGGGATATTAAAGAATACCCTTAATTTCGAGAGATATTGACCCAAACTCTTTTTGTTGAAACCCCCTCCCAATACTTGAAACCTCCTCCCCACCCATTTTTGTACCTCAATCCTTATAAACCACCCTACCCACCCCCACCTTAAACCCCTCATCCCCCCAATACCTGCAATATATTGGTTCAATTTTTGATAATTTTAAAACCCACAATATGAACTAACGTGGTAGGATATTGGCCAACAAGTGAAGCCCCCATGAATTTTTTTAATACATATCATTTTGTTAATGCATGTGTTAGTCTTGATTAATTTGTTAAATTGTCTAGTATTTACAATTTTTGAATTTGCAGGAACCCCACTTAGAACGTGATGTTGGAGACGTTGATATCAATGACATAGTCCAAGGTGGAATTTATGATTACTTGAAGAATGTAAGTACATGGGTTATGACTAAATCTTGTTTGAAATATTTAAATTTCTTACTGTACAGTCCTTTATAGATCGCAAATATTTATAATTTTTTAACTTGCAGATGCTATTAGCATCTGAAGAGGGGCAAGAAAATGATGGAAGCGGTAACTCCCATGTGGGATATATGTCCCAGGAAGGGGTAAGTATATTACAACATGTTATTTTTTCAGTACATATTATTCCATCCATTCAACTCCATGTCTAACTATGGTAACACTTTATGACTGCAGACATCATCGTAGATCCCTACACCACCTCTTTGGTTTGGACCTCCCCGTAGTCCAAACATAGATAAGGGGGTTGTTTACACCAGATGACCCTCTTCCCTGAATAGAGTGGGTGTGCATGAGGATCAACCTACTCATCCCATGGTAATGTACACACTTCCAATGGTAGTTGCTAGTTATCTATGAATTCAAATCACAAGTAGTTTTTTCTTAATTTTATTTTCGCATGTTTACAGCATGAGGATGTAGAGTCATCCATGCCAGACCTTAGTGGGGTTGTTGATGCTGTGATCAATGCTGCATCTACAATAGCGATAAGTCACATTGAGGTACATCTACTTGAATATTTGTAATTGTACATTTCATTTGTATTGTTTATGGACATGCATAATGTCTAGCAATTTTATCATTTGGTGAATGTAGCCACACCATGGTCCTTTAGTGCCCGCAACTCAGGTTGATTTTCAACCTACGGCTCCTCTTAATACTGAAGAGTCCCAACATAATCCCCTAGAAATGGTTTTTCGGTCAGATGTTCATTTTTTACATAATTGATTAGTACTTTTTCATTCATGTACATGTTGATAATTCTTGAGATAATTGACATTTTTTTTATTTGCAGAGAGACTCTCTGTAAGGAGGAGGAAATCAGAGGCACCTATACCCCTGACACTAGAGGCACCTATACCCCTGATGGATGAAATGAGTGTTTGTTTTATTTAAAATTGGGTCATATTTTAAATTGTCAAACTTTGTTATTGCTGGACAGTACTAGTTCAGTTACCTAATAAAGAAATATTGTGATTGATTTGCAGTCACCAGAGATGCACAATGGTCATAGATAGAGGCGACAAGCATCACGGTCCGGGAAAAACAAGAGAAAGTTATATTTTTTATGCGTTAGTCCAAGAAAAATATGTTACTGGGATCTATAAATTTCAATAAAATCAAAATTATGAAACATATAGTATTGTTAGGAAAAGCAACAACTCCTAAACCCCCCATCCCCCTTACATGTGGAATCCAAGACACCCCAACCAAGTTTGTTGTCCATGTTGAGCTATTATTTAATTCTATGTAAATAATACTATGATGATAATAATAGTTTCTATAATCCATAGTTTTGGAATTTAGTGCCACCGTAATAATCAAATAATAACATTGCATATGTATTGCGCTTACTGTCACAGAATTACAAAAAAATTACAAATAAGAATGCATACATCAAAATGTTGTATCATAAGGGATTCGGGTTGTGGGGGGAGTTCTGTCCATCCCATAAAAATTTAAAAAAATAAATAAAAAATAAGAATATATGCATCAATGTGTTGTAACATAGTGTACAAGAGAAAACACAACACACACACACACAAGAATGCATGCATCAATGTGTTGTAGCATAGTGGTGAGAGGGATGCGTGTTGTATTTAGCAATGAAAGGTTTCTGGATTTGAACCCTCTCAACGCTTTGTAGAAACATAGTTAAATGGGTCTATAATTATTAAATCATCAAATAATTAATATCAATACAGTATCAAGAACATTATGAAGAAAATATTGATGACTAGAAAAAATGAGAACAATTGATGTACATAGTGTTATCCAAGCCTTAAACTTAGAACACAACTTGGTATACATATATTTAATAACAAAACACAAACACAATTGAAATGAAATGTTGCAGAATAAATCCTTGTATTATGAAAATCCAATAGAAATAAAAGTTCACTTGCCTCTTAAGGTGGGGTGACCTTTCACTTGAGGCAAGCTTCAAATAACTTTAACTACTTGTAGTCCCATAATTAAAGAGTACCAGCTAGCTAGTGTACCTTAATTATGTGCTAGTTTTTGTTGGAGACGAATTTTGAGTAATATTTATTTATAAAGCCGAGAAGAAACAGTGATACCCTTCTATGAAAAAGTGATGTTGGTCCACTTGTTGTTTCATATCCATAACAGTATTTCCCCAATACATTAAGCTTGGAAGTTCTTAATAAATACAAAATCATTGAGAACTTGTTTTGTCCATATATAACTTCAAGTGGTTTCATTTTAATAATAAGTTATTATACTACTAAAACAAACTAACATAATATAGCTCCGTAATAAATGGTATTATACTACCATTATAAAACAAAGTATCTCAAATAAGTTTTCAAACACTTATAGACCGCTTCTCTTTAACCATGATCTATTTTGGGGAGATAATCCATGCTTAGTTTCAATTGTAACTTACAAATATGATCAGCAATATATTGATGACGATATAAAAAGCAAGAACATATTTGTAAAGGTGATTGACAATCACCAATGATTGATTTATTACCAACTCCATATCCCCAATATAAAATCTATAGAAATATGAGTAAACACATAGGTTGACCTCGAAAGTGGCTACAAGGCGCCTACATAGGATCGGAAGTGGCTACAAGGCCTACCAAATCCCTATCCCCAATATAAAATCCATAGAAATATGAGTAAATACATAGAAAGTGGCCTACATAAGTTGAGATTAGAAGTGGGTACAAGGCCCCTCAACCTCGTTGCTGCGTTGGTCAGTTTTGTTTTTAACTCACTCTACTATGATATTTAGTTTTAATTTCAAGATAAAGTGAGAATGAAGGCCCCTTGTCGGCTAATTTTGTTTTTTTTTCACTCGCGCTACCATTTTTAGTATTAATTTCAAGATAAAAGTTAGCCCATTGTTTGTATTAATTGCAGCTGACAATGTTTGTGGAGTCACATCGTTTGATTGTTGTAGGTAAATAAAAGCAGATAAATTATTCACAGGTCTTGAGTTTGAAAGTAAAAATGAAACTGAAATTGAGTGCACTCTCTGTGTAAACAATGGAGTTGCATTTGGATATGCGGAGCTACATGGATCACGTTACAGAGAACGCAGTAGCTGGTTTGCATGCAGGGTTGTGCTAGAACATTTTGGACAAATGCGTCACATGCACTATCAACAATTCCCCATTTCATTCCTTGCATCACCATGCCTCTTCCTACTCTTGTGCATGGGTGAGAGAACACATGTAGCGTTTGGGTTGGGTAGACAAAGAATAAGAAGACACCCCTCTCTTTTCTCTAGACTACAATTACAATAATATCTCCAACGAAGATGGAGATGGAGATGGAGAGGGTAGAAAAACATTCAGCCTTCAAATTCCCTCCATGTTGTAGGAATCAAATGCACAAATAATGTTTCTCTTTTCCATTTCAATTCCATTTCCAATCCCCCCCTCTTGTTCTCGCCTCACCCTCCCAATGTTCTCATTTTCTTGATTATCTCTAGAAACAATCTTCGGATGGAATTGGTGCATATACATACGTATATGTATATGCCCCCTCTCCACCTCCAATGTCCATCGCCATGCCTACGCCCATGCCCACCACTGAAGCAGATTCAGCAAATGGTGACATAAATAGAGATAGAGATGGTGAAGAAGATGAAGTCATGCACGGACCCGAGGGTCAAGAAGATGATGAAGTACTACATGCACGTGAGGGCCAAGAAGATGATGAAGCTCAGGGAAATGCATGTGAGGGCCAAGAAGATGATGAAGCCTAGCCATATGCACATCAAGGCCTATAAGATGATGAAGTTGAGCCAGATGAACTTCATGAACCAAGACATCCTGGACCAAGACATGGTACCACTACGATGATTGGTGGTCAAGTAAGGACATTGTTAAAACTCTATTATTGTTCAATTTTTAATTTTTCCATACTGTATGTAACATATTAAAATATTCGTAATATATGCAATATTTAATCTTGTAGGAGATTGATGCCTCTCATGGAGGTGGTACTGCACCCATTGTGGTTGTACCCGAGGCCCAAAAAACCACCATTGAGGTAATATTTAAAGATTTTTCATTTTTTCATGGGGACTTCACTTAGTGAACCTCTCACATAGCACGTGCGATCATGGGATATTAAAGAATACCCTTAATTTCGAGAGATATTGACCCAAACTCTTTTTGTTGAAACCCCCTCCCAATACTTGAAACCTCCTCCCCACCCATTTTTGTACCTCAATCCTTATAAACCACCCTACCCACCCCCACCTTAAACCCCTCATCCCCCCAATAACTGCAATATATGGGTTCAATTTTTGATAATTTTAAAACCCACAATATGAACTAACATGGTAGGATATTGGCCAACAAGTGAAGCCCCCGTGCATTTTTTTAATACATATCATTTTGTTAATGCATGTGTTAGTCTTGATTAATTTGTTAAATTGTCTAGTATTTACAATTTTTGAATTTGTAGGAACCCCACTTAGAACGTGATGTTGGAGACGTTGAGATCAATGACATAGTCCAAGGTGGAATTTATGATTACTTGAAGAATGTAAGTACATGGGTTATGACTAAATATTGTTTGAAATAATTAAATTTCTTACTGTACACTCCTTTATAGATCGCAAATATTTATAATTTTTTAACTTGCAAATGCTATTAGCATCTGAAGAGGGGCAAGAAAATGATGGAAGCGGTAACTCCCATGTGGGATATATGTCCCAGGAAGGGGTAAGTATATTACAACATGTTATTTTTTCAGTACATATTATTCCATCCATTCAACTCCATGTCTAACTATGGTAACACTTTATGACTGCAGACATCATCGCAGATCCCTAGACCACCTCTTTGGTTTGGACCTCCCCGTAGTCCAAACATAGATAAGGGGGTTGTTTACACCAGATGACCCTCTTCCCTGAATAGAGTGGGTGTGCATGAGGATCAACCTACTCATCCCATGGTAATGTACACACTTCCAATGGCAGTTGCTAGTTATCTATGAATTCACTTCACAAGTAGTTTTTTCTTAATTTTATTTTCGCATGTTTACAGCATGAGGATGTAGAGTCATCCATGCCAGACCTTAGTGGGGTTGTTGATGCTGTGATCAATGCTGCATCTACAATAGCGATAAGTCACATTGAGGTACATCTACTTGAATATTTGTAATTGTACATTTCATTTGTATTGTTTATGGACATGCATAATGTCTAGCAATTTTATCATTTGGTGAATGTAGCCACACCCTAGTCCTTTAGTGCCCGCAACTCAGGTTGATGTTCAACCTACGGCTCCTCTTAATACTGAAGAGTCCCAACATAATCCCCTAGAAATGGTTTTTCGGTGAGATGTTCATTTTTTACATAATTGATTAGTACTTTCTCATTCATGTACATGTTGATAATTCTTGAGATAATTGACATTTTTTTTAGTTGCAGAGAAGCATTGCAGAGAGACTCTCTGTAAGGAGGAGGAAATCGGAGGCACCTATACCCTTGACACTAGAGGCACCTATACCCCTGATGGATGAAATGAGTGTTTGTTTTATTTAAAATTGGGTCATATTTTAAATTGTCAAACTTTGTTATTGCTGGACAGTACTAGTTCAGTTACCTAATCAAGAAATATTGTGATTGATTTGCAGTCACCAGAGATGCACAATGGTCATGGATAGAGGCGACAAGCATCACGGTCTGGGAAAAACAAGAGAAAGTTATATTTTTTATGCTTTAGTCCAAGAAAAATATGTATTTTTATGTACAATATAGAGTTAAAGTATAGGGGCACGGTCCATGATAGATGTACTTTTGTTTGCACATGTACAGCAAATATGTTTTTGATACATGCACATTGACAGGCCATAGATGGGCCTTCTATTTTTGCATTATAACTTTCATGATATAAAAAATATTTCCTATCAAGGCTCTTGAGATATTCATGGTTCAGTATTTTAAGTGTGATTATACACGTGTGGCCAAGAATGTTTCTATGTGTAATGTTCCCAATTTTTTATAGATTTTATGATTGCATGGAGATATCAGTTATAAATTTGAGAACAATGCACAATTAGAATATTACTTAATGACCAAAATGTACATTTTAATTGTTTTTTACCATGATCCAATTGCATATACAATGTTATATTAACAATGTTAAATTGTATTCACAAATATGGAACATACGTAATACACATAAGCACCCAGCACAGCTAAGCAACTGATCCAACTAGGTCAAATACAAAAGTACCTTACCCACATAACAACCTAACAAAATTTTAAAGGATGCATGAAGTTGATACACCTAAGTTATGCACCTATGTGGTCTACATAAATAAAATTAGTGTTTCGCATGATGTCTTTCATCTAACGAATACATGGGATACACATCAAACCTAAAAGTATCTGAGTATTATAAGGTTGATTCAAAATAATGGTTATGACTATATCATGCACATTATGTATATCGTGCACATTATTTTATCATTTTGTTAATGTACATGGCATTTGATGAATAGCCTCGAGTAACAACTTTGAAAGAGACGAAAGTTATGTGTGATTTTATTATAGTTTAAATTGATTAGAGAAGTACTATTCTAAATCTTGTTTTATAAATTTATGTTTATGGAGTATTATTCGAAGCATTCGTATTGTGAATATATATATATTTTGTAATCATGGCGTAATCTGTTTGCCACTTGTTTCTAAACATAAACATGTTCCATTACATGGTTACTGACGTAATGGCATTGTCTCCGCCTGCATTTCACTGTACAAATGCTCACATCTCTTGGATGACCTAGATAAATAAATATGGAAAACAACCTTCTTTCAAGTTTCCAGTCCCATGAATGATATGATATCCTAATATCAATTCACCTCCACATAGAGGTTGACAACTCCTTTCGCCTTGATTAAAACAAAAACAAAGAATATTTCTTGCTTGACAATGTTGGGAAATAAGTCAAGTTCAACTTCTCACAACAGGTAACATAATTCTCGACAGCTGCACATGGAATAATAGTTTACAACAATTATTTTTTCAAGAGGGGAATATGTACAATCACCTTCAAGCTAACCTCTGTGTGCAAAAATTTTACATTCACTTACTGAGCAAAACCCTAGTTTCCAAAATTGACAAAAATAATGATCCCTTGTCCATGTACCTAGAGTAGAGGACCACCCTAGCACTATCCCAATGTACTTAATATAATGGAGCTGACGGTTCATCGATCTAAGCAACGATCATCATTCTACATCACGTTGAGTCCCACCTCCTACATGATTTCAAGGACACCTGTTGAATCCTTAACCGGGACATAGAATGGAAACTGTGCATCAAAAAGGAATTTTGGTGGGTCGTGTAAGTGTGTTTAGGCATGTTCCATGTGGGAATGCTAGTCACACATTCACGGTCGAGCAATATGCAAAGTTGACCCCCATGTGCAAAAATTTCACATTCACTTACCCAGAAAAACCCTAGTTTTCAAAATTGACCAAAAATATGATCCCTTGTCCATGGAACCACATTAGAGGGCCTCCCATAGCACTATCTTGATTTCTTGAATCCAATGGAGCCAACGGTTCATCAATCCTAGCAACGGTCATCAATCTATGGCACATTGAATCCCACCTCCTATAATATTTCAAGGACACCTGTTGAATCCCTAACCGGGGCATAGAATGGAAACCGTGCATCGAAAATGGATTTCGGTAGTTTGTGCAAGCGTGTTTAGGCAGGTTCCATGTGGGAACTCTAGAGACATGTTCACGATCAAGGAATTTGCAAATTCGACCCCTATGTGTAGAAATTGGACATTCACTTACTAAGCAAAACCCTAGTTTCCAAAATTGACCAAAAAAAGGATCCCTTGTCCATGGACCCAAATTAGAGGGCCACCCTAGCACTATCTCAATGTCCTAAATCCAATAGAGCTGATAGTTCATCAATCTGAGAAATGGTCATCATTCTATGGCACGTTGAATCCCACCTCCTATAGGCTTTCACGAAGACCTGTTGAATCCATAACTGGTGCATAGAATGGAAACCGTGCATCAAAAATGGATTTTGGTGGTTCATGCAAGCGTGTTTAGGAATTTCCAATGTGGGAACACTAGACACATGTTCACGGTTGACAAATATGTGATTTTGAACCCAATTTGCAAAAATTTCGCATTCACTTACTGAGCAAGACCCTAGTTTTCAAAATTGACCGAAAAAATGATCCCTTGTCCATAGACCCAGATTAGAGGGCCACCCTAGCACTATCTCGATTTATTGAATCCAATGGAGCCAATGGTTTTTCGATCCAAGCAACGGTCATCATTCTATGGCACGTTGAATCCCACCTCGTACATGCTTTCAGGGACACCTGTTGATTCCCTACTCGGGGCATAGAATGGAAACCGTGCATCCAAAAGGGATTCCAGTGGGTTTTGCAAGCATGTTTAGGAAGTTTCCATGTGGGAACACTAGCCACATGTTCACAGTCAAGCAATATGTCAATTTGACCCTAATGTGCAAAAAATTTCACATTTTCTTATTGAGTAAAACCCTAGTTTCTAAAATTGACCAAAAAAATGATCTCTTCTCCATAGAACCAGATTAGAGGGCCTCGCATAGAACTGTCCCAATGTCCTGAATCCAATGAATCCATTGGTTCATTGATCTGAGCAATGACCATCATTCTATTGCGTGTTGAATCCCACCTCCTACAAGCTTTCAAGGACACCTGTTGAATTCCTACCCGAGGCATAGAATGGAAACCGTGCATCAAAAAGGGATTTTGGTGGGTTACACAAGCGTGTTTAGGAAGGTTCTATATGGGAATTCTAGACACACATTTACAGTTGAGGAATTTTCAAAGCTCACCCCTATGTGCAGAAATTGGACATTCCCTTACTGAGCAAAACCCTAGTTTCCAAAATTGACCAAAAAAATGATCCCTTATCCATGGACCCATAGTAGAGGGCCACTCACAGGACTATCTAGACGTTCTTAATCCAACGGTGTTGAGGGTTTTTCGATCCTAGAAACGTCCATCATCTTATGGCACGTTGAATCCAACCTCCTATAGGCCTTCAGGGACACCTGTTGAATCCTTACTTGAGGCATAGAATGGAAACAGTGCAACAGAACGAGATTCCGGTAGGTCATGCAAGCGTGTTTAGGAATTTTCCATGTGGGAACACTAGACACACATTCACGGTCGAACAATATGCTAATTTGACCCCCATGTGCAAACATTTCACATTCACTTATTGAGCGAACCCCTAGTTTCTAAAATTGAAAAAACAAATGATCTCTTGTCCATGGAACTAGATTAGAGGGCCTCCCGTAGCACTATCCTGATATCTTGAATCCAATAGAGTAGATGGTTCGTCGATCTAAGCAACGGCCATCATTCTATCACACGTTGAATCCCACCTCCTACAGGATTTCAGGGACACCTGTTGAATCCCTAACTGGGGCATAGAATGGAAACCGTGCAACAAAAAGGGCTTCCACTGGGTCGTACAAGTGTGTTTAGGGCTTCCTGTGGAGAAACAAATTTTCAGAGTGAAGGAGATAATTATCGGATTCAAGGAGATGTCCTTATAGGTTCAAATTCAAGATTCAAGGAAAATACAATAGACATATCCCAGATAGAGTGGTAGATAATGGTATTGGGCTATAAGGCATGAGTCATGTAAGTATCAATATAATACAACAAATCCATTATGAAGCTCAGGTGCAATTTATCAAGTTGTAGAAATATATTGAATTTATCAATCTATCAAGCGCTCAATGTATCAAATTGTAAATAATCAATGAGACCATGAAACCAAAATACCTAACTACCACATACCTTACTACCTACCTGTGGTCGTTCGAATACACCATCAGGATCACCTCTAATAGCAACGATATCCTTTAGCCTCTTGTGCTTGGAGTAAGGCAACAAGTATCATGACTTTGATGAGTTCTTGTTTGGCATTGTTTGCAGCTGGAGGTTTGTGCCAATCACTAAGTTTGTATAATGGTATACAATTTGACCTGGTCTATAATCTTCAAATACATAACCATTTTTCTTTCGTGCGTGGGAAACCTGTGTCAAATATTCTCCTTTGATAACCCTCAACCCAATTGGAAAAACATTTCCCTCAGAGTCGCTTAATGAGACAACAAGGGTCTGCTTCCCTTCCAAGCAACATGCCTGCCAATAGTTAGTGTGCAATTCGTTGTATCTCAGGGGAGCCACTGTGTATATGTGCTCTGCATAAAATAAAATACAAACCTAGGAGTCAGCTAACTAAACACAACTAGTCGTCAAACATTTCAAATTTATCAACATAATATTCGAAGCTAGTTGTATGAGATCTGAAATGTGGTCATAGTCATGTGAAATACTCAATTGGCCCTCTTCCAACTGAGATAATTCTACAGTTATTGTTGACCAATGGGGACTGATACATGATCCCAGTTGTCAACCCAATCTGTGGATTCATAGTTTTCCCATTCACCACTGCTACATGGATAACAAAAACAAGAGAGTTTTCTTGTCCACATTTCAACTATAGCATTGTCTGACGTCCTAACTGAATGGAATGCACGATTTCCTTGGACGATATTGCACTCATATAGGTGTGATCATTCTACATCGACCACCTCCCAAAAATATCTATGTGCATGTGCTTTTTTAGATGATTGGTCTTCTTGCCTTCTAGCTCCCTGCCCCATCACTGAAGAACACCATGCAACAATGGTCTTTTCATCTCGGATGAGCGAAATAGTTGTGAATTTCATCTCTTGCCTATGTAATGCAGTCTTGATGCATGCGTCTACTCTATCGTGTTCCCCTTTTCCGTGTCCAGTCTCAAAATAGTTCCAAATATGTGGCACCTTGTGCCTCTTGTGGAGAATACACAACCATTGGAAGACACGATAATTTTTTAATTGCCCCGCACAACCATCAAACCATATCCAATTTTGCTCCATCTGTATATTGTTATCCTCCAAGTTTTTGTAGAACAATTGAAAGTTGTGTTGTACAAAATCCAAGTCATGACACCTGTCATCACTTATGTAAAAGTGATACTCCTTCAATATAACCCTGTTCTCTTTAGTACTATCTTCCCCATGTATATAGGTGATATGGACCATTATGCTAACCTGATATGAGTGATAATATTGACTCTGAATCTTGTTCTGTGGTTGAAGAGTGTAGTTTTCTGCAAAATCGGCCACTAATAATATAGTTCCAATAGGAAATGTATCCCTGCATGCTCTAAATTGCTCATCTTTCCAACAAGCCACATGTACATGCTTTATATACTGTTGTGTCTTTTCAAAGAATTCCTCCATGAAGTTCCATATGAGTACCTGGTAGATCACTAACAAATATGTACATATTAATAGGTAGTTACATATATGAAGTAGCAATAGATGAAGGAAAAAATACTATTCAAGAACTCATTACTAACTTGAGAGGTGACCAATTGTATTTTCTTCCTTTCATTCCCTCTACCGATATCATACGTGACATATTTGAATGACTCGAAGTTCACTTCATGTCTCCCAAGTTCATGCTCATCGGTGACATGTATGCATTTGTCCAAAAATTTCATTCCACCACACCTTGGGAATGTCCCATCTATGCAAGGCCTTTGATAAAATGTGCAACCTTTTGTCCTTATACACAATATGCTATGGATAAACTCTCTCGATGATGTCAGTGGCAATGTAGTTGAGCATTCCTTCACAAGAGTGTTATGCAAAACATGAAATATATGTATATATTTGTCATAATAATAAGCGTACTCAATGTGATATCGACAACAACATGTGTTATGAGTTGTGTTTATTTTAACGTACTATGGTTTTCATTTCTTGAAGGATCTTTGGCCCAAGTTAAGTTCATTGTGTTCATGCCTAAATCTCTCCTATAATTCTGTTTGTGTCATGTCATGAAAATGTTTAATGTGGGGCTCATGATCCCTTGAACCCATTCTCAATTTTAGTACATCTTTTTGGTTGGATGAAGGTCTACTATTGTCATGCCAAAAATCTTGCACCAGTCCCTTTATTGCATCAATGAGCTTCATATTGGAGTGTGTCAACCTTCCAACGAAGGACCAGACATCTCTTTCACTAGAGTAAAGTTGTTGTCTTCTAGAATAATACCTACGAAGTGCTTTGATATCCAATCCTAGAAGTTTGGATGTAGGATTAAGAAGGAAAAGGGCCCTAGTGCTTTTGTTCATGATTGATTGTGACAACACACAAAGAGCTGCATTGCAATCCTTTGAACAAGATTTCTTTCCAATATTACTAAATGCATCTACAAAACTTCTGACAACATAAGAACTTGGTTCAGAACTGTTTATCATCATTATCCTTAAGTTTTTCCTAACAACAGTCATAGACCTAGATTTTAACAATGATATAAATAATCTACATTTATCTCCATCACATTTAGAATCAAAATAGTTGACAAGTAGCTATTGAGCTTGATATGTAATACTGCATTTAGACAGTGTACCTTCAAGCGAACCAATGAGACTTTCATCAATCTGTATACGTTTTGTAGTTCTTCGGCATGAAGTTCCTAATGGAGGTAGGGAGGTTGGAATTGCACCCTATACCATATCACCCGGTCAGTCTAGCGTTTG